>JARHVA010004769.1:707500-1027500 GCA_037957365.1 Torreya grandis | reverse complement strand
TTTTAAGAGTTATCAATGGTATGTAATGAGTTTTGAAGATAAAATTTTTTAAAACATATTTAAAAATATTTTTAACCTTTGGAGGTGATTTTTGCCATGAGAATCATGCAAAAAAGAGTTCAAAACAAGCCAAACATAGTCAAAGTGTGCATAGTCTACCTTCAAGAAGTCTATCTAGGATTTTCTTGATTTTGAAGGGTCTATGACTATTAAAAAGAGATTAATTTTGGTGTAGGGTACCATAAATTTTTTTATAAGACACTAAATCATTCACTATTTTTTGAGGAAGCAGGGGAGTGCTCTCTATTTTGTCTCAGATTGAGGGCACTCCCTTATGATGTCAAATTTGTAGTTTTGAGGAATGAAGGCAAAGTGATGAATAAAATGAGGTTTGAAAATTTAAAATAGGTTTAATAATCTTATGTAAACTTTTAAAAACATGATAAAAACCTCATATAATAGAGAAACACAATAGGGTGATTTAAAATGCAAAGGTTGTAGGTAGACCTAAAGGCAAATTTTTGGCCTAAGGGCCAAATAAGAAAACAATGACACTTCTAGACCTAAGATTTATTTCCACCTTATTGTATAAAGTTTGTTGGATTTAATTATGTGTTTTAGCTAATTTTATTTAGATTAAATCATGAAAAGGTCATTTTAGGTCTTGAACCAACATAGACTTGCTAGTCATGACTAGGCCTAACATCCAAAAAGGAGGTCAACTTTATATTTGGCTTTAGAGGACCACTAAAACCTATTGGATAATGCATATGGAGGTACATAATACATGTTAAATATCTTACCTTGTATAATAAAACTAAGGAAATCCATTTTTGGCTCAAAACTAATGTAGACCTCCAAGAAAAGAGGAAAACAAGATCGATAGGAGAGGTTCAAGTGATCATATCTTAAGAGTATAAAGATGGAGGTTATGGAGGTTAATAGGGTCACTAAATGAAATTTTTATGGAATTTATTTTTAATTCCAATGTCAGGGTTTTATGAACAAACCTTAAGAGTGGGAACAGACCTAAAACCTTCTAAAACCCTTACTAGAGATCCAATGGAGAAAATGGAGTTGGATAAGTGATAAAATGGAATAGTTTGATCATGAAACCTATTGGAAGTTTTAGAGGACTCAATAAATCTCTCTCACCTGATTTTTACCTATATGGACTTATACAGATGGGGTGACAAACATGGTATTTTTGACTAGTTTGTGTTGTGTAGGTTTTAGGAGGAGTCTAAAGATGAAAACAACTTTGGGAGAAATATTAAGACTTTTTATAACTCCCAAAGTTTTTTAAATGCCTCAAAAAAACTCTTAAGTTCCTAAATAGGAGCTCTTATCTTAGCCAATGAAAATTGGCATATTGGACAAGCTAGTGAGAAGTGTGAAAACTCTAAGGGAAAGTGATTTTAAAGTACCCCTGATGCTTATAATTCCATGGAGGTTCTTAAAACTTGTCATCCAATCCCTCCCATGTATTTACATGAGAAACTAATTTATTTTTGGAATCCAAGTGTGCAGGATGCATGAAAGAGGATTTTTATGGACTATAGATGATATCTTCTTTCTAAGTTATTTTAGATGACCAAGCCTACAATCAATGCATGGAGAGAAATTTATGATGTCCTTACCCTTAATTTCAATAATTTTACCCATTCCTAATCAGTTATAAGGAATTCAAGTGGGTCTGATCATATAGGCAAATTTTTTGAGTAAGAATGAGGAGTTTTATGATACTTTTCATGGATTTTATGCCTTGAATTGACACTTGTGCTTATTGATCTTGAATGATTCATCCCAAATACTTCTCTCATACAAAATTAAATAATTTTATCATCTTGAAAAGTGTCCTTGTGACCCTTGTACTTTTCTCTTCTCTCTCTCTCTCTCTCTCTCTCTCTCTCTCTCTCTCTCTCTCTCTCTCTCTCTCTCTCTCTCTCTCTCTCTCTCTCTCTCTCTCTCTCTCTCTCTCTCTCTCTCTCTCTCTCTCTCTCTCTAAAGTTCTATAAGAACTAGCCATTTTGGCATTGTAATCTATGATCCACCTAAGTATGGTGAAGCCTAGCTCATTTGTATACCTTTTGATCAATAATACTACTAATTTTTACCTCTTCCATGACTATTCTTAGTGTGTTCATTTTGAATGTTTGATTTTTCATAAGTGATCATTCTTATTTCCTTAGCATGATTGTCTCATTCTATCATTTATTTATAGTTGGAAAGCTTCTTATTACAAGGCATGTGAAGTGGTCTGGGAAATGTCAAATATTGACTGAGTTATTCTATTAATTAGTGCCCTAATAGGCCTCTTTTCTAGTCTTCCTATTTTTGTACACCCATCCATAACCTCAAAATGTAACGTTGATGTGAAAAGATGAAGATTGCATAAGTGTATGTCCAATTTGTCTCTCAATTTCAAGTGTAACATATATATGGTTGGAACTCATCAATCTATTTGGTGTATCACCTCCCTTAGGATAGTTTTTTTAGTTATCTCTCTCCATTTTCACCTCTAAGTTTAGTTTTATTTGTGATCCAAAGTGGTACATGAATTGAGCTAACCCTATCTACAAGTGTTTCCATTATGCCACTTAGATGAGGAGATCTTTGCCATCTCCTCAAAGGGTGCAAATCCAAGTGATAACAAAAATCATATACTAGATGTTTTTGACCGTAAATAAATTATCTAATGCCCATATATATAATTTTAAAAACATTGGTTTACATATATAACTCGCACCAAAACCATGATAGGAATACAAAACATAGTTATAATTTTAAATTTCAAAATCCCACTTTTGGCAGGAAAACACCATGTAAATTCAAATTTGAATTTTAAGACCACCTAGTGACTCTAACCATTGAAAATATACTCTATATGAATTTTAATAACCATGAAAACTCAAGATGGAAACCATGTGAAGATGAATCTATATCATACTACTAAGGGGATAAAACCTTGAAATTTATAACCAATCTTGATTTGATGTACTTCACAAGTGATCTCCTTTTTGCTTACTTTTGATCTTATTTTCATGTCCTATTAGATCTTAAGGCCTACTTGAGGAATGTAAAACTCCTTGTCTCTTCTCTACTACTAAAATTGATCTTTCATGCATATGCACATGCTCTCTTAAACCACACTTATACTTTGTATTTCCTCTTTCTATCTTCATCTAAGATCTACCTATAATGAAAAACATATCATTAAATAAAACACGTATCTCCTCATCCCCTTGTGGCATACACCAATTATTTTCCTTTTTTTCATGTTATTATTACTTCTAAACACCTTCATGTGCCCTGTATGGTTCATTCTTCCTCTTTGCATCAACAACCAACTCATCATCTTCTTCTTCTTTTATGGTTTATCTTTCATCTACAACCTAATATTCAACCTTAGCATCTACAAATTCATCATGTATAATTTCTTCTTTTGCTTGACCACCCCTTTATTTCATAAGTGCTCTTATTTTAGTCACCACTATTGCATTTCATAGGTCTATATTGTCTTTTTTAACTTCCTTCACCATCTCTTTATACATTTGATGAGGATAAAAGTTATTCTCCCTCTTCAAAGCTTAATACAAACTAGAATATTCATCATACCTTTACCTATGATGTTTTCCCAATGATTCGTTATCTTCCTTTGTATCCTCTTGAGTTAAGATCACTTCATGCTCTATGTTATCTTTCTTCATACATGGCTAACCTGCTTGTTATTCTTTTATCATCATGACTCTATCTTAAGCCTATCCTTCTTATTGGTTGTTCTTGAAAACCACATGATCAAATTCTTCTTCTCCTTATTTATTGATCCCATTGATTAGCCTAAATAACTCACCTCCTTCATCATCAATTACAACTACATTCACACAAGTCAAAACATCATTAGATTGTAAATCATGATGCTTGTTTTCTCCCTCCTTTATCTTCTTAGGATGCTTACTCAACACCTTCAATTATATCTTCAATTTGATCACACCTACTTGTTTTTTATTCTATAGAATTATATATTTGAGAGGCCATCTCACTTTTATTTTAATAACAATTGAAAACTATGGTCTTAGTTCATCCAAAGATTACTTTGAGTCTACCAATACTACCTTCAACTCAACAATTTCCCTCTTATCCACTTCCTCTTTCTCCTTGTGGCTACCTTATTGCTTCAATCCTTTCATATATCCTTTCACTCTTCAGACTTCACATTCTCTCTCTAAGTCTATCTTAACCTTATAGACTTCCAATTCCTAACAATGTTTGTGTTAAAATTGTCAATCTTACTTGATTTGCACTCAAATGCACATTTTAGGATAAAATACATAAAACACACTCAATGGTTACAACTTGTCATTTATAAGTTCCAATTTATGTCAAAGTATCACTAAATAGGGTAATTTATTTTATTGGCCAATTAACATTGATAAAATCATTTCAAGTTAAAATGACAATTTCAACCTTTTGTGCTTGAGATCAGTCTTTTATTCTAATTCATTATTACACATCACATACCTTTATTATTTTATGTTGGAAACATCCTAAATGGGAATACAATTCTAACGCATCTAACATCACCTTCTAATTATTCTCTAGTTAAATTATGACTCGGTAATATGACTTTTGACCATTTTGATTATTCGAGGGCCAATTTCTAAATAATTGCACAAATGTTGATTAACCTTGTTTAAGGCTAATTAATCAAAATCAAGATATTAAGTGGATTTTCAATGAGAGTTGTTGAATATTTATTTTTGGAAATTGATTTATATTATCTACATCATCAGGTGATGTCATCTATGGGGTGGCATCCATCAAGCCATAAGTGAATAAATTATCAGTATTATGGGTCTCACATGAATCTTTATTACCTCTCATGCCTCATTAATTTCCCTTATTCCAAAGTGATGATGCAAAGAATTATGGATTTTAATTATGTAATTTAGTTAATCCATGACCACACATCTCAATCTCAAGATAGATGGTTTAGGTGGATTCTGGTCATTCTTGAAAATCTATAAATAGAGAGGCCATGGACATCATTTTTAAGCTTGATTTGTGCACAAATTTATTATTTTGAATTTTCTCCATAATCCTTTTCATTTGACCATTGATTTTAGTTTCAAGCTTCATTCATATGCCAATTTAGTGATTTCACATCTTGAGTCTAGTTTTTGAGAAGTGTTCTTGAGACCATGGAGGAGTTTTGACACCATTGGTGATAAATAAAATGATGCTTGATTAGGGGAGAACACATTTTTGAGCCACTCTTGGATGATGGAATCCATTTGGTAAGGTAACTAATATACTTTCTTTCATTTTTTTTCATTATCATTTGCAAATTCCCCTTGAATAAATAGTCTTAGTTAGTTCTATATGCATTTCTCTTGGATTTATGGACTAATGTTTAACTAACTTGATTTTTAATCCTCGCTACATACCTATCTCTTCTTATTTACAAGCCTAACTACTTGTCCCCTTGACCTTAACTTGGTCTCTCTCTTCTTTCTTCAAGCTCTACTTAAGATTTCTTCTTGTATATTTCACTATCTCTCTTTTTTATCTCTATCTAAGCCTCTTGGATTAAGGTCTTCACCAAAAAATTTGAATTTTTTACCTCTCTCACATATACCTACAACCTTCTTTATCAATCTCACAATAGCCTTAAAAAATTCTTCAATGGACTGATCAAATACATAAAATGAAAACAAAACAAATTTATACCTTCCTTTGCTTGCAGCCTTATTTATCTTCTTCCCAATGAACTTATCACTCTGATACTAGATGATTTAGAGGACTAATCAAACTTGATTATAATATATTAAAATAAGAACAAACTATCACCTCTACCACATAGTCATACCTAGTTTATCATGCAATGAAACCTTCTTGATGTCACTCAAGATCTCTATTCTTGATTCTTTGTTATTTTATTCTCTTATCACCTTAAGGACATTGTTATTGGTTACAAACCACTCAACTAATAAGTCATTTACTCCTTATTATTTACATACCATCATCTCAAACCATCACAATGCCTCATTACTCTAATAATCCCTTCTTTCTCCTTATTAATCATACTTGGTTCAAAGGTTAATTAACTCCTTCAATGGTTCAAGGTTTCACTATTCTATTTGATGATTTTTTTAATTCATACTCATATTATTCACATTATACCTCTCTATAAATTTACA
The DNA here is from genome assembly GCA_037957365.1 of Torreya grandis. NCBI lineage: Eukaryota > Viridiplantae > Streptophyta > Pinopsida > Cupressales > Taxaceae > Torreya > Torreya grandis. The sequence goes on along the minus strand of JARHVA010004769.1, from coordinate 1,021,300 downwards.
AAACTTCTCAAGACAATTTCCTCATCATGCACCACTTCTCTCTTTGTGTCAGGCTTACCTAGTAGCCTTTTTTTACTCCTTTTCTTTTTATATGGGAAATTACAAGCTCACATTGGAAAAATAAAATACATTAAAAATAACCTCTATCCTCTACTATCATTTTACAAATTTTCAAGCTCTAAATACACTCTTAGATAACTTTTCTAGGCCATTTTTGGTCACCATTTAGGCCTATTAGGTCTCCTACCCTTGTTTTCACGCTCAGTTCCTCTAATCCATACCTATACGTATGGTATCAAATTAAAACATAAAAAATATTTTAAAAAACATAATAATAAATATAAATACAAATTTTAACTATTTTTTTATGGTGGAATCTCTTCTAATACATATTCTTGTGTGGAAACCCTAACACAAGGTTTATGCCTAACTGTGCAACCCTGAGAGGGTTTATAATGAGATTTTGAACTCTATAGGGATGTTAAAGGAACTATGAATGATGTTTAATATCTATTATAACATAAAATACCTTATTAAATCATTATTCAATCCCCTAAATACCTTGTTAAGCATTTATAATGACTTTTGTGTTGGACTATGCAGTTTTATTTGATTGTTATGGGATTGTGTTAGGTGTAATATCAAGAAGTATGAAAGAAATGATAAAAAATTATTAATAAACCTTAAAATTAAAAAAAAAATCACCAATTTATTGATAATTATCAAAAATTATCTTTATTATATCTTTCTTGCACTGATCCATTTCACATAGTTATTTGCTAATGGACATGCATAGGAAAATAGGGTATACAGTCCCCTTTTTGAAATTATGAGGGGTTAACTTATTGATTTATTGGATAATGAAACTTATATTTGTCATAAATAAAAAATAATTTCATTGAAAATATAATACACATTCAAAAAAGTTTGCATAATTCATATTCATTGATTATAGAACATCATTACTTTATTTACAGTCATGTCATTACTTATACATAGAAAATAGAGTTTACAATATTTTGTTATCAAACACAAGGAAATTTATATTATTTTTCTTGGTTTTTATCTCCATTCCTCCTTCAAATCCAACCTGATAAATTCCTCCAAACTAAGAACTAACAAGCTTCATAAATTCTATACCTAAACTACTCTAATTGCCTTCCAACAGTCATGTAAGGTTACATAACATTGAAAGCATATACTAGATGATTTTGACCATAAATACATGATCCAAGGCACACATATATCCTTTTAATTTTTTTTTTGACATTTACAAGTCACACCAAAACCATTCTAGGACTCCAAAACATAGTTACAAGTTTAAATTTCAAAATCCCACTTTTGGTGGGAAAACATTATATAAATTTGAATTTGAAATTTAAGACCACCTAGGGACTCTAACCAATAGAAACACACTCTATATGACTTATAATACATATTAAAACTCAAAATTAAAACCATGTTAATATTCCCCTACATCACACAAGATCATACTCTCTTATATTAAACCCTTCTTCAATAGTTCTTGTACCTAGTTATTTGTGTCCTCATTCACTTGTTGATAATTTGGCCTCCCAAGCCACATGTCAACCCATATAATCCAAAAATTATAATTTTACATTTATTTTCCTTCAAAAATAGGTTAAATTGAGGTCTTAATAAGAGTTCAACATTATTTAAGGTAATTTTTTAGAAGTTAAGATAATTATTTCATCTATCTTTTGATTGTCTAGACTTTTATAGTGTCATGTCCAACATGTCTCAACCTATTATAGAGGTCAAGAAGGTTATATTAGGATTTTTATCACTTATTTAAGGTTATTTCATACTATTTATACCGTACAATTGGTCAAAATGTTAGGATAATTAAGTCTTAACATGAAGGTGGTAGTTACAAACATCTTACATAAATGTCAAAGTAGAATAGTATTTTTTTTATGGAGATTACATTGGTCCAAGGTCAATGGAGGAACACCATTACTCATTAAAATTTTATTAGGCTCAAAAAATTCTTATAAAGTGTTTGTAGGACCAAAATAGGATAATATCCTTTCCACTTCTCCGTTGGGTCAATTGTACAAGGAAATAAGTCATTTTGTGATGGATAGTTCATGAAGGAGAAAGAAAGTTAAGAATAGAGCTCCTAAGGGGAAGAAGGAACACTAATTTAATTAAAAATTATGGAATTAATTCATAAATAAAGTCCATATATTTTATGAACAACCACTAAGAGTATAAGACTCTCTAAAACTCTCTCATACCCTACAGACTCAATTTTCTCATTTTTAAAGGCACTTATGACTCATTATTACAAGAGAATAGTTGGGTAGGGTAGAAAGAGTATTCCTATACCATTTCCAATCAAGATTCATATGCATAGAAGAGTAGAGATTGAATGTACAGGTTTGAAGGGTCTAAAGATGAAAGTTATGTGGTTAGTTTGACAATGTTTGAGGGGTTTGAGATAATGATGAAGCCAAAAAATGTTTGATATAAAATTTTTCCAAGTCCTTGAACCTATATCCATGCTTCTACAAGCACACATCCATCTCTAAAGTTATTTTTTGATGCTAACCCAAGCATGTAGTTCTAGGGAAAATTTTAGAAGCTATTTATAACCAAAAGGTTATAAGTGGGTTTTTTCAATTTTGAAAATGGATAATCATGTGAAAATATACATAGGTCAACTATTCTCAATTTTATATAATTTATTATACATTTATTTTGAATCACCTTATATATTATACTCAATCTTATTTTGGGACACAAATTTGCTATATTTACTATGCATAGATGGTTCTTATTTACCAAGAAATTATATGATACATGTATAGGTTAGCCTAGAATTAATATGTATATATGTATGTATATAAATATATGTATGCATGTGTGTATATGTGTATATATATAATAAAGACTACCTAGGACACAATAAGTTTAAGGTGATAATTATATTTTAGTCTATGAAAATGATTTGAATATTATTTGGTGTCGTCTATAAAATTGAGTAAAACAAACATGTTCTTCCTTCTATATGGTTTAAATAATTTAAAAAATTAATAATTAATAATATAAAACCTAATGTTTATATTATTTCTAGCATTGAATGTTGTGCAAGTTAATTATAGTTATGGGGATAAAGGTTTAGATCTTGCCCCATTTTTTAGTTAATTGGCGCCAACATATTGAGGGGTCCTAAGGCAAAATTAAATGTTGGTCTAACATGTCACCCACAGGGCTAATCTAAGTTACTTGAATACATATGTGATGGCTTCTTAATTATTTATCATTTATGTAAGATATTGGTGGAAGTGAAGCTATAGTAGTAGAATATTAGAATGAGAGGTTGGAAAGGAAGTCACATATAATTTCTAACCTATGTTTCTCATGATTGAAAGGTATGCATTTGTGTTTTTTTTGGTTTCAAATACTGAGAGCAGTTTTTTGTATTCACAATCATTTGTATTTAAATTCATAAATATAATAATAGGTTCCCTAAAAAACATTTGTTTTAATATATTTTATCAAAACATTATGCATGTTGGTTTTCTTGGAAATTTTGTGTATATCTATAAATATTTTTCTTAAATTCAAAATTTGTGAAATGGGTATTTTTAGGTTAGTCAAAAATATGGTTGAAATGATGATGAGGCTTTGTTGTGTTTATTCATTTTATTCTTTGTGCATTTTTAAAAATAAGTATCTTGCATGTCATTATTTCTTAGAGGAAATCAATTTCTTGTTTATTTAAAATAAGTATGTGGTAAAGACCAAAAAAGTAATATAATTCATTTTGTTCTTTGTGCATTGTTTAAAATAAGTATCCTACATGCCATTATTTCTCAGAGGAAATCAATTTCTTATTTTTTAAAAACAAGTATATGCTAAATACCAACCAAATAATATATTTAATTGAGTATAGTAAAAATTGTGACAAAAAAATCAGAGTATAGAGTATAAATAATAAACTAACTACGGGGGAGTAAAAATATTTTTATTATTGGAAGAGAGATGGGAGTGATGGTAAGGAATTTAAGGTTTGCATAGTGATGGATTGGTATAGGGATCAATGGTGGTAAATATGAGACTATCAATGGAGGATGTGTGTGGAGGATCGATGGAGCTAAGGGTGTTAGGCAAGAGAGCAATAGTGGTAGGAAGGGAAGTTAGTTCATATGATATAAGGAGGCAATGAGTCAGAGTCAAAACATTGTTGGTTTGTTTTGCCCTAAAAGATAAGGATCCAAGAAGCTGGAGTAGGAGTTATTTATTGTAGCTATCTTAGGAAAGGTTCTTGAAGGTGGCATAGTTTGTAGTGGGAGAGGCTCAAAAAACTAGTAAGAGGCAAAGGTGGGAAACCCTAAGTTTCAAATCTTGGTTAAATCTCCTTCATGAAAAATGTTTTATAGTTGGGAAAATGGATTAGATTTTGTAAAATATTTAAAATTGATTTTAGTATCCTCCTCAGATGTTCCACCTAAGTTTCAAAGTTTGGTGCACCAAGGCAAAGAAACGTAAGCTCAACATCCATTATCTGCCTATCATTTGAGTAAATATTCACTCATTTTCATGGTGTCAAAATTGAAGGGAGGTGCAATAGGTTTAAATCAAGCCTCCTCTTCAAAACCTATAACCATCAAAGAAGATATCAAAAATAATGTTTCCAAATCAAATCAAGTGAAATATTCTTCTCTACCTCAAGCCTATATTGTAGAATAAGTGAAAGAGGTACCTTTGTTGGAGATTTTAAATCAGGGAGTAGATGAGTATTATCAAAATTTGATTAAAGATACAATTATCTGTAGATTTAATGGCCTGTGGCCCTCTTTGACTACTTTGTATCAATAGGTATATATGACTTAAACATCCCAATGTGATAATTCCTTATGCTCTAAAGGTTTTTTTATTTTTTATTTTAGTAATGAGAAGGATTATTAAAAATCCATCTCAAATGTCCCTTGGTTTTGGGGTAATGTAGGTCTTTTTATCACTCCTTGGTTTTTAAAGTTTGATCCAAACACTCTTTTAATAACATAGATGCTAGTATGGGTTCAACTCCCTAATCTATCCTTGCACTTTTGGCATGCTTATAAGGAAATAGGTAATGCATTGGGGTATTTTTTAAATAATGACCATGAGAGGGATGATATATTTCTATGCAATTTTTCTAGAATCCATGTAGATATTGACCTAAGTAAAGGAGTTTCAGAGAAATTTTTACTAAAATATGGTGAAGTTATTCATGTTCAAGATTTAGACTACGAGAATACAACATTTAGATGTCATAATTTCAAATTTCCTCATCATATTTATGACTTTTGTCCATTAGGGTGTTCTAAAGTAGTTGAGAGAAATTGGGTAGAAATCAACCTCAAGAAAATAGAGCACTCCAGATCCGGTCGTAGTCATTGAAGAGTGTTTTTGAGATATAGAACTTCAAGAAAATGTAGAATCTGAGGATAGGGAAAAAGATGAAGAAGAATCTTATGATAAAAAATCTAAGCCAATTGTGGGGACAATACCATATAATATTCCCTCATAAAATACAATAGGGGGAGTTAAAAGAGGACATGAATCTAAAAATTCAGATTTAGACAAAGAGTTGATTGTAAATAAAAATGTAGAATTTCAAAATCATGAATTGTAATTGGTTATGGTGAAATATGATCAAGGAATTTGGCAAGAGGTAAAGAAGAAAAAAGGTAATAATTTCAAGATAATCAATCTTCTATATTTTTTTCCACTAATTGAAGGATCTACCTATGTTGTCAGTATTTGGCTGTTCAAAAATATAGGTTAAACTACTTGTGGCTTTTTGGCCATTTCTTGTAATTGGGTTATGGATGGCCATGGCATTTTCACTTGGCCTTTTTTTAATATTTTTTTTGGTTGGGGGCCTAATAAAACCCTTTATCTATCTAAAAAAATAAACTGATTATGAGGCCATAGGGCAAGACAATAATGAAAAGTGAGGATGAGATAGCTAATAAATATAATTACTACCTTAAGTTTATTGTGTCCTAAGTGGTCCTTATATATATATATATATATATATATATATATATATATATATATATATATATATATATATATCTTCAACAAGCTTTCTCAATTTTAGAAACCCTAATGATCAATTTTCATACACAAACACATGAAAATTGAACATCAGGGTTTTAAAAATTGAAAAATCCTGTTAAAGATAATAAAGAGTACATAAATGATCAATTTTGACATAGTGTTTTGTCTTCATTATACATTTTTAAAAAATACTTGAAGAACTTTTGTTCAAAATGAGTATTTGATTATTTATCATGGTCAAAAATGGATATATGGGTTTCATATTTTTGAAGATACTATTACATGTATTTTTAGAAATATATATATATGAAACTCATAGGGCTAGGAATTTGTATGGATTTGAGTTTCATGTATTTGATTATGGTATATTTATCATTTTAAAGAAAGTGGCATGATGAAAGTGAAATAAAAAATGGGATAAAATCTCGACCTCGATCCCCATAGTTTTAATTTCACCTACACTGCATTCAATACCATAAATAAAATAAACATTAGGTTTGAAAATTATTTATTATTAAGTATTTTAGTTATTAAAACCATATATAATGAAGACATGTCTATTTTAATCAATTTTACAAATATCATCAAATAATATTCAAAACATTTTCATAGTTCTAAAATTATAAACTATATAATAAGGTCTGCCAAAATATCTTAACCATATCCATATTGGCCTTAAAATAATTTTTTATTTTAATTTCAAAACCCTAAATCCCAAAACAAAATATAATTATTACTTTAAGTTCATTATGTCCTAAGTGGTCCTTATCTCTCTCTCTCTCTCTCACACACACACATGAAAATTGAAAATCAGGGTTTTGAGAAAGCTTGTTGCAGATAATGCAGAGTATATATATGATCAATTTTGACATAGTGGTTTGTCTTCATTAAACATTCTACTGAAATGTTTGAGGATTTTTTTTTTCAAAATGAGTATTTGATTATTTGACATGGTCAAAATTAGAAATATTGGTTTCATATTTTTGAAGATACAATTACATATATATATATATATATGAAACTTATAGGGATAGGAATTTATATGGATTTGAGTTTCATGTATTTTATTTGAGATAAATTGTATAATATGATTATTTTAGCATATTTTATTAGATGTTAGACTAGGATATAGGTTCAAATGATTTAGGTAGATATGTTTAAGGTCATGATGATGATCAACATAGTGAGGCTACTCCTTCATGGGGTAGCTCTTGCGGTGGCAAATTATTTCATGGTTGCAAGGTTACTAATAGATTCCCTAGACTATTATATTAGGGAACCTGTGTTTCCTTGCACTTTAATGATAGTGACCATACCTTTTAGAATGTTCTCAATTCTTTTCTCAGTAATTATTTGAAGGAAATAGAGGATGGAGGGGATAATATTAGAGGAATCATCCTTGTAGATGAGGCAATATAAATGAGCCCCCGCAACACATGCATGTTATCATTTAACCTAATGAGTATAATTTTCCATTTCTCAAGCCACCTAAAAATATTTTTGAATTAACTAAAAAATTACATCTCAATGAATCTGTTCCACTTTAGCACTAATATTATACCCATTGAGCTTAAAAACCCTACTCATTCTAGTAGGAAACATGCTAGCAACCCTGTAACACAACCTATGAAGGTTAAAATGTTAAAAAAAGGTTAAGCTGGAGGTAGATGATTCTGAAGGGGCCCCAACCCACTTAATTTAAATTCCCACTAATTCCATGGATTATACTTAGTACTTTATTGATAAGGGTTCCCCTTTGATATATTTAATTTATGATGCAGACTCAAGTTAAAATTTAAATTCTTGTGATGAAATTTATGTTCATACTCGGTACTTATGAAATACTATCATCATATTTTAAAGTATGTTGATAATATTTTTGGTAGTTTTGATATATACATGACATTATTTTATTTCCTATAGAACAATATGTTTGAATGGTTTACTCTTTACTTAATAATTATAAAAACACACATGTATTTTAATGTTTTAGTAATTAATTTTATTCTAATATAATAAGTTTTTAAAGTTGTTTCTATATATTGATCATGTATTAGTCTTGCCATAATTAGTAAATAAATGTATGTAAAATGATCAAGATTCAATATGATCCTAAGGGAGAGGTTAAAATCAATAATGTTTTTTTTTTTGTTATCCTTCATGTTTCAAAAATATGGTTCTCTAGGGCTCTTTTTATGCAGTACATATGGTAAGATCATGGGTAGTACATAGTATAAATTAAGTAAAAACCTCTTTAAGTTTGTTAAAATACTAATATAAGATATAAAAGGTATATTATGAGATTAATATAAAATGGATATCAAGATATTGACATATAACAGACTAATTTGTAAATATACTTTGAGTACATTGAGTCTTTTCTCTCTTGGTTGCTTTCATTTCATTTATTTTTCTCTCTTTTCAGATATAGAGATATAAAAGGGATATTAAGAGATTGATAAAACACATTTATATAATTATAAATATTTTCTTTAAGATATTTCTTTTTCTATAGGGTTTACTCTGTTGGATAGGTTAGATTATATTATTTGAAATTTGATTCACATATACTTATATTTGATAACTGAGATATAAACTAAAAAATAAGGTCTACCAAAATGTCTTAACCATATCAAAATAAATAATGGCCTTTAAAATAATATATTTATTTCAATTAAAAAACCATGACAACTAAAATATAATTATTAACTTCAATCGACTATGGGTCCATAGGGAAAGACAATTAGGAAAAGTGAGGATGGCAAGCAAATATCTTTAAAGAAATGATTTTCAAGGAACTTATCATTATATTTATTCATTTCAAGATAGATGAATGTGCATGAAAGTAACTGCTCTAATTCTTCTATTTGATTAAGAGAACATGCCTATAATAATTGTAAACTCTATTATAGAGATACATATGTATTCAAGCAAAAGTAAGTTTCTTGAATACATATATGATGGTTTCTTGATTTTTATAGTCATTGATGCAAGATATTGGTAGAATCAAAGATCTAGTAGTCAAAATATTGGGAGGAGAGGTTATAAATGAAGGTACAGATAATTTATAAGCTGGTTTCCTTATGATTTCAAGGTATGGATTTGTGTTTCTTTTATTCTAAAGATTGATAATATATTTTTTCATGCACATTCATCTGTCTTGAAATGAATAAATATAATGATAAGTTCCTAAAAAAGTATTTATTTAAATATATTTATTTTTCATCCTTACTTTCAAATGTCTTAACCATATCCATAATCAATAATGGCCTTTCAAATATTTTTTATTTCAATTAACAAACCATGCCAGCCAAATTATATTTATTACCTTAAGATTATTGTGTCCTAAGTCACAAGTGGTCCTTAACAAATTTATAAAATTGAGTAAAATAAACATGCTCTTATTTATATATAGTTTTAATGACTAAAAAACTTAATAATAAATAATAAAAACTATAATTATAAACTTGTAAGTTGAAATTCCTATGTCTTCAAAGATGAAAAAATAGGTAATGTTAAAATAGGTTAATGATATAATTGAATTCACATGCCAAATTATAAAATCTAATGTATATTTTATTTATATCATTGAATATGGTGTAAGTGTAATTAAAGCTATGAGGATTGAGGTTGAGATATTTCCCCACTTTTTAGTGAATTAGTGTCAGCATATTGAAGGGCCAAGGAAAAATTTAATGTTGGTCCAACACATCACCCATGTGATTGATATAATTTACTCAAATACATATGTGATAGTTTTCATGATTTTTTAATTCATTATGTAATCTATTGGTAGAAGTGAAGCTGTTACTCCAATATAGATACTTACAGTTCATTACATTATAAATACCTCAAATAAGTTTGGTATAAAATAACAATGGAACACCACAATATATTTATGAATCTCTATAATAGATTTAACAACTTTTATAGACACGTTCTCCTAATAAAACAAAACATAAAAATACACAAATTACCTCTTAATCATTTATATACTCTACATTATCTTCAACAAGCTTTCTCAAAACCTTGATAAAATAAATCTCAAAATCGATCATAAAATTTGCTATCCTTCCTCAATAAACCATGGATTTCATATGCCTAAATTTCAAATTTTAACATGCCAATTTTCTTCATTTTGTTCTTGATAATTATTAATTGCATTCTCTTAAAAAAAATTTATACTCAGATCTAGTATTATAAAACTATAGTATGTTTGAAGAATTATTAGTCAATCCTCTTCTTCTAGATGTTGATTGCCAAATTACTAGATCTCTATTAAATAAAAAATCAAGTACATTATATTTAGTTGTATAGAGCATCAATCAAGTCTCCAATTTTTGTCAAGATTGTTTCCTAACTTTGACTTTAAAAATGAAAATGCACTAAAAAATCTCTCATCTTCTACTAATCCCTAAATCATTTATTGAGAAAAATTAGAAGGATTAAAATATTCTGAGATACCATCACGTAGTTTTCACTCAAACTTAAGGTAGTTTATAGTCTAGTAATTGGGCCATCTTTGAAATCATGGTCCAAAAATTTAACTTGTTCCAACATTGTTGTGGTAAATCGAATATACTACTCCATTCACTTTGGAAAATCTAACATGCCTTCATTTTTTCCCCATTAAATTATAAAATATTATAAAAGTGTTGGGCCAATTTTTTATTTTATTCTAAAAATATGGTGAGCTAACATTTTTCCAATATTGAGGGTACACCACAACCATGGATTATAATAGTTCATCCTGAGGAGAATGATATCTAATCTCTGAACACAAATATTTTATGATTTCATTCAAGGTGTAACTCACAGAGGATACAACCTCAAGGAATCAATCCCTTATAATAAGAATTTCTTTAAGTCTATTAGATCGACCAACTTTGTCAAAAGTGTGAGTTGTGATCTATATTCAATTTATACTAAGTACTGCACATGATCTTGCTATATGTATTGCACAAAAAGAGTCCTAAAACCTCATGATCATATTGTATTTTATTTTTAATTTTTTAAAGTAATAATTATATTCTAGTTGACATGGTTTGTTAATTGAAATAAAAAATATATTTTAAAGGCTAATATGGATGTGTTTAAGACATTTTGGTAGACCTTATTATATAGTTTATAGTTTCAAAACTATGATTTTTTTTTTAATATTCTTTTCAGTTATACCATCCTCTCTTTTCATAGTTATCTTTCTGTATGGCCCCATAGTTGGCTTATACTCTATACTCTGATTTTTTTTCACTATTTTTTCTATACTCAGTTTATTATATTATTTGGTTGGTATTTACCACATACTTATTTTTAAAAAATAGAAAATTGATTTCTTCCAAGAAATGATGACATGAAAGATACTTCTTTTAAACATTGCATAAAAAACAAATTGAATAAACATAATACAACCTCATGATCATTTGTTTTAAAATGTTTAAGGTAATAATTATATTCTAGTTGGCATGGTTTATTAATTGAAATAAAAAAATACTTAAAAGACTAATATATATGTGGTTAAGACATTTTAGAAGACCTTATTATATAGTTTATAATTTCAAAACTATAAAAATGTTTTGAATATATTTTTTAGTTATGTCATCCTCACTTTTCAAAGTTGTCTTACCATATGGCCTCATAGTTAGTTTATACTCTGATTTTTTGTCATTTGTTGTCTATACTTAGTTTATTATAATGACTAGTTGGTCTTTACCACATACTTATTTTAAACAAATAAGAAATTTATTTACTTTGAGAAATAATGACATGTAAAATACTTATTTTAAATAATGAACAAAGAACAAATTGAATAAACACAATAGATCCTTATGATCATACTATATTTTGTTTTTAAATGTTTAAGGTATTAATTATATTCTATTTGGCATGGTTTGTCAGTTTAAATAAATAAATATTTGAAAGGCCAATATGGATGTGTTAAATACATTTTGGCCAACCTTATTATATAGTCTATAATTTCAAAATTATGAAAATTTTTTGGGTATTTTTTTAGTTACATCATCATCATGTTTCATAATTTTCTTGCTTTATGGCCCCATAGTTGGTTTATACTCTATACTCTGATTTTTTTGTCACTATTTTTTCTATACTTAGTTTATTATATTATCTAGTTGGTATTTTAAGAGACTTAAAGAGGTTTTTACTAAATTTATACTTAGTCATATGGCCATCAAATTTAGCACTTAAAAAGGACAAATTTAATATTTAAAAAGAATAACAAATTTAATCATTAAAAAGAAAGAATTATAAATAAGATCTCAACTTTAGACTTCTTATCCTCTAACCTTATTTTCCATTGTTTTTTTTATTAACAAAATTTACCTCTTATAAAATTAATATACATAAGTGCTTTGAATTACTTAAAACCCTAGAACCCTAAAAACTAAATTCATATAACTTCATTTTTGTTAAATTTTTACTCCTTTATGGTCATGGTAATCATGAAGCAAACAATAGTCTCAATAGGAGTCCATGGAGGAGTCTAATAAGATAATAGTGAAGTATAATCCAAGTAATAAACACAATCCTTGTATGTCATGGGAATCATGAAGTAAATGATAATTGTAATAAGAGGCCAACGAGGAGTCTAAGCAACCAATAATGAAGTGCAATCCAAGTAATAAATATAAGCCATACATGTCATGGAATCTTGAAGTGAGAAATCATTGCAAGAGGAGGCCAAGAAAGAGTCTAAGCAACCAATAATGAAGTACAATCCAAGTAATAAATACAAGACATACATATATGTAAAATGTTTTCATACTTTTAATAAATTATGCCTATCTTTTAAGGGATTTGAATTGTTGCCATGTTATTTTTTTCATCAAATATTTTCTCATAGTGTGAAAACCCTTTTTATCTTATATCAAAACACTTAATATTAGACATAATTTGGTTATCACACAATATTTTTTATCTAGTAATGAGATCAGTAAAATATTTACATTTGTTTGGGATTGTTTGTTTAGTAATGAGATTAGTAAGACCTTAAAAATCTTATGAATGTGTGTCTAGTCATTCATATGGTGATGTTTTTTTTAGAGTTGTACACACTTGCTTAGGGTTTAGGTTTATAATGGGTTTGTAGAAATTCTTAATTATGTTATATCTCATGTCCTCCTTGCTTGAATTTATTCATTTAGTCAAGTATTTGAAATGGATGGACTACCCCTAATTTTATAGGGTAAATAAAAATGGTTGTTCTAAAAAATTAAGGGTATCTATTGATCATAATTGTTATTCCACCTCAAGCATATTTACCCATGAATGTGTTTGGAGAAAGGGGTTTAATTATGGTTTTTTTCCATTATTTATTGATCTGAATATGACATTCAATTTTCCATATATTTATAAGTTTTTTGAAAGAGATAATAGAAATTGATAGTTAATTTATACCTATGTGATGATTTTTCCAAAGATTTGCAAGTAGAATTATACCTAATGTCTAGGATTTGATAAGATTTTATAGTTAATTTTAGTGGTTCATTCTTAAAATTATCCCTATGAAGTTCTAAAGTGAGAAAATACAACCTTGTAGATAATAAAATCTAAGGTTTTGAGGGTAACACTTTTGAAACAAAGTTTGAGACATTCAAAGGGTTGTATAGAACATTTATAAAAACATTCAATAAGTGTTGAAATCCTCCAAGGCCATTTTTAAGGGAAAACTTCAGGCTTATGAGTAATGTCTATGATTTTCAAAAGAATTGAAATATTTATACTAATGATAAAAATAAAAAAAATATCCATGCCCCTTCATGATCATTTATGATCAATATGACATGATAAAATGTAGTCAGACACCCACAGGTAAAGGACTATGTGAACTTATTAGAAAATATGAGAAATTACTAATGAGTCTATGTATTTTATTAGTGGAAAAAGTATTAAACCAACTCAAATTAAATTAATATTACTTATCAAAAATTTAGGTGCATAAAAATATAAAAATCAAATGGCAAGTGAAATGGGTGTTAAGCATAGAATAGGCACCTACAAACCTATACATAAAGGATGAGTAGAAAAGGTAGAATTATCATTGAATATGTGGTGTAAGAGATCAAGCACAATGTGAATATTGTTGAATAATTTTAAAAAAATTTTATATAATTTTCTAGAATAAGAAACCATTCTAGAAGAACTCTTTTCAAGCCCTTGCAAGATGATAGGACTAAAGGAGAACATATAGGTTTGCACATAAAATATGGAAAATAATTTCAATTTTTATCTTAATTATAAGTTATAAAAGATCAATAAGGTTTTATAAGACATAGATAAATATTTAAAGAGTTTTTATAATCTTTTTAATAATGAGAAACCATCAATTTATGTTAAAATCAGTCGAAGAAAGCAATAGACCTGTAAATATCTAGAATGCATAACTTTGTGGTTGGGATTCCCTCCTCAAGAGACCAATAGTGTATTGGTTTATTATTGTTAAGGTGATATATTATACCTTATTATATAATTATATAAGTTGGTATACCATAAATTAACTTCCTTCAAGATGGATTGCAAGCAAATGATGTTCAAGTCAAGATGAATGCTATAGGCTTGTCCAGTAGGGTAAGAAGAGAACATGAAAGTTTTGAGTGTGAATTAAAGTGTGAAGTCTATTTAAAGGTGTGAGTGAACTTGAAATATATTTATACAGTGTTTGGAATCCTTTTCAAGAGGATAAAACATCAAAAAGAGATCGTTAGGGTTAGAACTACAAGACTACCTATAAACCCTTGCTATAGGTCAAATCAAGTTCTAGGGAATTTGAAAGAGTCACAGGCTTAGAAAAGTGTTGATATAAATCATGGGAGATGTTTCAAACCTTAAATAAGGTTTTCAAATCAGAAAATCAAGCATTAGAATCTTTTTTTGCCTAAACAGTCCTCTATAACACACATTTATAGGCTTAAAATCTTGAGAGGTCATCTTGCTTACATGGGAATTTTGTTGGGGAGATCATGGAGAAAAAATTCATTAGGTAATGTTAATTATTTATATTAACTCTAACTTCATGATTTTTTTTAATCCATTAGAAGCATGTGCTTTATGAATGATTGTTAAGAAGCTAAAGACCTAAAACTACCTTGTAAACCTTTAAAGAGATCAATGAAAGAGAAAGTTTGTCTAATTTATTATAATGGATCAAAATTGTTTTTCAAACACCTAGAAGATGTCTACCACCTCAATATCACTTGTTTAAAACACAATTTAGCACGTGTGGAGGAGAAGTATAAGGAGATGATTTAGAAAATTCCTTCTTAGGACTATTTTCATACTTCTGGTTGTGTAGAAGTTTTTGATTAGTTAGAAAGGTATAAAAATATGGGAAGAGGCATAATATATCTTAAAACAGGCCTTTCTATGAACTATCAAGCTGAAAATACATGTTTTAAAGCAAAGAACCTAGCCAAGGAGAAGGTTGTTCTCATACTTAGAAGTTTGAATTTGTAGATATTCTCAAGATCATAAATGACATCAAGACACTTTAGAGTATCTATAAAAGTATCTTATTATATCTTGGGGAGGTTTTATAGGCTAAAAATAAGCCTTTTCAATGGTTATAGGTAGTTTTAAGAGCCTATTCACACATGACTCACTAGTTCATGTTTTTAAGGACTTTCAATAAAACATACAGGATTTTAGTAGTCTTTTAAACTTACCTCAAGTTCAATACATTCTTAAAAGATACTAAGAAGATTTAATATAATTTAAACTTCAATGTCGAAATCATAAAATAGGGATGACATCTCTATACAACTCTCAAAGCCATGTGGAGCCTCTATTACATAAATGATTGGAAACCTTCTTAAAACTTCTTGTCAAGTAAAATATGAAGGATAAATTATAGGTAAGATACATTCTAAACAATAGTTATTTAACCTTATATAGCACAAATTTTAAGTTTAAAAGTGGTTTTAGTAAATTTCAAAGCATAAAACTAGACCTTTCATGATAGATAGGATTTGTGCTCATCACCTTACATGAAAGGGGTTGTTGTTTCAGGTTCTAATAACTATGATCAATATGAGAAGAAGTAAGAGTGGAATAAAAATTGATAACAAGATCAAGAATGTCAAGTGTTAAGGAGGAAACTTGTAACTATTCTTCAAGAAGTGGATGTGTAAATTCAAGTAGAAAGAGCTAGTTCAATAAGTATCCAGTCTACCATGATGACCTTATACATCATCCATTAAAAATAACTACATTAACACTTGGCCTAGAGCGTTGAGAACAAGAGGACAACAAATTTCTTGTAGACTTGGTGTAAAAATAATTTTGTTTTTTAAATAATTTTATGCTTGTAACAGCCATGATAGACCCCTTCCACATACTACCTCTCTCTCTCCTTCTTTATTCTATAAAATTTGCCTTTTTTGGAATTGAAAAGCATCCTCTATGTTGGTATGGTAAATCCCTACTAAAATTTCTAGTTGATGTTTCTTTTGAAGTGAATGAAAATTAATTTTACCTTCTTCTTCTCATATCTAGTGTGTTCATGGTGAATTTTTGATGAATTTTAGTGTTGATACTCAATCTCCTTGTATTTTTACTCTTAAATCCTTCTTATTTGTGAGTTACCTTATTCTCTTATAGGTCATATGGTGTGTATTAAGTGGTTATGAAAATATTAAGTATATAAAACCTTCATTAGTGCCTCATTATAGGCTTCTTGATTGTCCTTCTTAATCAATGTATTAATTTTAACCTCCATAATAAAATACTTATGTTAGGAAGATAATTAAAGTTATGTGATTGTGATCAGCCTTGTTTAGCTTTATAATCAGCTCATAGACCATAGTAGGAGACCTAAAATTTGGTGCATCACCTTTTTATGCTTGTTTCTAGCTTTTTATGTCCCTTTTCATTATTAATTGAATAATTTAGTGTTAGTTTTAGGTGTTGTATCAAGGGAGCCAACCCTCTCTAGATTTTATCTCTAGTTATAGGTCACCCACAACCTTATAAATATCCCATTATGTCAATTGGGTGAAGATATCCTGAAACTAACCTCTTCACTGGTGCAACTCAAAGTGACAACATCACCAATACGTTGATATAGTGATTAGTGATAACATATCCATCTCAAAACTCACTTATCCTTAACACTCTACAATATAATGGACATAACTTCCTATGATTTCTATTGAAATTCATTGGTAAGCTTAGGGGTCACATTTCATCTAGAAGCGACTTTTTTAATTCCAATACGTTGATATAGTGATTAATGATAACATATCCATCTCAAAACTCACTTGTCACTATATCAATGTAATCCTTCAACATATTTTAAATTTATATAGGTAAATCAATTACCATAGTGGTTGTTATAAATTTCACATGAAATTAAAGTAAAACACAACTCTTCCTATTTTTCCACCTTTAAAAACTCTTTAATAGATACCAACATCGCTTTGGAACTTGAAACAATATATATATATATATATATATATATATATATATATATATATATATATAATTTCAAGTTCCAAAGCGATGTTGGTATCTATTAAAGAGTTTATATATACACAAGATGAATCTAGGTATGAATTTAATAATCAAAGCATATAATAGAGATTACATATCAATGTACAAAATATAGGAATTTACCATGGGAAAACCTCAAAGAGGTGAAAAATCCACTTATGATTATTCAAATAATTGAGAAACTCAACTCTGTACCCAATACAATTATTCAACCTCTCTCTTCTTGTTACATAATATTTCACAAAATCCTTAGATTGAATATGACCAATAATTTCATATTCATAGGTTGGTTTCACAATAGGGGTAAAACTCTATTTATAATAAAATACCAAGGGAGGTGACCATTGTAAAAGTAATGGGTCCATCCATCCTGATAAAATAATTTAATTAAAATTTAGTAATAACTAAATAATTATAACTCTATTATTTATTATTATGAAATTTCCACCTCATGGTAATAAATAATATATTATTTTTTATTTAATTAATACCAAGTCAAAGGGTCAATTAATCTCACTTAGAATTAAATGTTCTAATACTACCCCTTAATTCTAAGTGGGGATAAATGGCATAGTCACCTTTTAAAAAATAATTATATTATGTACACAATTGAAGGATTTAAAAACCTTCATCATGTCAAACATCACATTTTAAAATAAAATAAATTATAATCCATAAAATACTCAAAATTAAGTTTAGGCTAGCATGAGTGTGAGATTGCATCTCATAGTTTCTCTTGAATAATCATCTAAGTATATTTGGAGATTTTTATAACATAAGTAACTCCATTACAAAGTATGATTTTAATGTATTCAATACAAATGTAAAAATTCCACATGAATTTTATAATAACATAGCTTCCACATGAATTTTAAAATGCTTTACAATTGAGAAGAAGTACAGAGAAGAAGAAGAAACACATGGCCATTAATAAGTGGCATTATCATACACACTCCCCCTCAATGGTAACTTTTAGGGGCCTATCATCTAATGAAACTACAAAAACATGGTATCACCAAGTGAATTTATGAAGATATATTCCACTAGTTCATCCATAGGATAGAACTATATATCTATATCACCATTGAGGACCTTTTCCTTGATATAATACACATGAACTGCAATATGTTTAGTTCTTTGGTGATGCATACCTACACAAAACTTAAACACATCCAAAAATATATTCATGATAACATAATATGGTTAGCATAACAATAACCACATATATAAAAATATGACATTATAAAATTCCACATTAATATATATCTTTCAATATAATTGTAATATGTTATTTTCAAGAAATAACACTAAATCATTTTACTAACAAATACAATTTAGATGAGACACTATCAATATAGTTAGTATCTCTAAAGTAACAACAAAATAATTTTATCAAAATAAATTAAATGTTATGTGCATACATGTATTTTTATGTATAAAATTGAAAAAATGAAGGATTATATTTATAATATAAACATTATTAATCATGGTTTAGGTCCATAAAATTTTAGGAACATTTTTTTATGTATAAAATTGAAAAAATTAAGGATTATATTTATAATATAAAAATTATTAATCATGGTTTAGGTCCATACAATTTGGAACAGATTATAACATTGTTCTATCCATTTTTATGATGGTGAAATTTTTACTTTTAACAATACCATTTTTTTAATTTCCTTTGAATAAAATAACTAATATAAAAAGAATAAAAATTTTTACTAACATATTCACCGCCATTATCATTTCTTAATCTCATAATAGAAAAAAATAGACATATTTTCAATACTAATTTTAAACTCTTCGAATTTAGATAACACATCAGATTTATTTTTAATAAAAAAGACTAGATAATTATAGTATAATAATAAATAAAGTAATATAATATAGATAAACATTAAGAGAAACAACTTGAATAGGTCCTACAACATCACTATGAATCAATTATAAATGGTGTGAAGAATTCACATGATGAGTTTTGTGAAAGGAGTTAGTATGTTGCTCACCACATAAGCAACCCTCACAAGTTTCATGATGGGAGGGGATAGAAGGAATTATAATAATATTATTATTTTTATACATATCATGTAAACTTATAAAATTAACATTTCCTAATCTTTCATTCCATAATTGAGATTCATTCTTACTATGCGATGAAAGAAAACATTCAGAAGAAGGAGAAAGGATATATAAACCATTCTTTTGAACACCTTCAACAATCAAGGAAAAAAAATAATTTATAATGAACCAAATATCATTAAGAAATGTTACAAAAAAATATAATTTGTAATTTTAAAACATGATAGTAAATTCATTTTAAGATTAGGTACATATAAAATATCATTTATAGTAGCAACATTTGAAAATTTTGTTTTTCTCTGTTTAGTTGCTTCTAAAAATGAATTATCTCCTATGTAAATTATTTAAAATATATATTTATAATCACACAAAATATTATATAAGAAATTCATATGGTGTGATGCACCACTATCTAAAATCCACTCATTTTTATTTGAAACCAAAAAAAAAAAAACATATAAAGCAATAACATTATAACCCTGATTGTTATTTTGATCAAGGTTTTGATTCTTCTTCTTGTTTTGATTAAATTTATTCTCTTTATTATTTTTATAAGATTTATTTTTAATTTTATCCTTATTTTTATAAAAGGTTTCCTATCTATGATCAAATTTACCACACATATTATAATTTCCATTAAACTTAGGTGTATGATTCTTATTACCAAATTTTTTATTTTCATTTGAACCAAAATTAGGGTTAGATTTATGGTTATTATTATTATTATTATTATAAATAGTATTTAATGTGAGAAGGTCCTAAGTGACATTTTATTTATAATCAAAATTGGTCATAACTTTCTCTTCTTAAATCAAGAGAGTAGACAAGGTGGTAAGGTTAGGGATATCTTACTTAGTTTGATATTTATAATTCAAAATTGAAATAAAATTTATAAAATTTCCATAACTATTTAACTAAATGATAAAATAAATAAATTTATCCTAATTTAAATTACAATTACATCCATTTAACTAATTTTTAATGTTTTTAATTTTAATAATAAAATTCACAACATTCTTATCACCTTTCATAGGTGTATTTAGCAATTAAAGGATTAACTTAATAATATTTGAGAGATAAGTTCCCTCGTGCATGGATTCAAATATTTTTAAAACATCACAAAAATAATCTTGATTACCTATGTGGATAAGGAATTTATCCTTAACACTCTACAATATAATGGACATAACTTCATATGATTTCTATTGAAATGCATTGGTAAGCTTAGGGGTCACATTTCATCTAGAAGTGACTTTTTAAATTCCAATGACAATATTACATAACTTACAGGTCATAAATTTATCTTTAATATGAATTTTTCATATATTATATTTATTTCTATTAAGCATTTGAGATTTATTTTAGAAAAAAAGAGGTGAATCCATAGCTTCCCTTTAAATAGGAAAATAAAAAAATGCTTAAAATAAAACATTTAAATATGAATTTTAACTTAATTTGATAGTAAAATAAATTTAAAAGTGTAAACACACATTAATTGGTCAATTTAATGCTAGACAATGTAAAAAAAATTCAAAGATTACGACCAAATAGGGTATTACAAGTGTCGTAAAAATATACTAATGTAAGAATAATTTTAAGAAAAATAACTTTTTAAATAAATTTTTATAATTTTATTATAAAATAAAATAAATCACAAGTGAAATTATGATTAATTACATAGATTAGATGCCAAATAATGTCCAAACCTGATTTAGAATTACCCAAAATTAGGTGTCAAAAAAGTTGCACTCAAAATGACCACTTAGAAATTATTATTAAAACATTTATAAAATTAATAATAGTAGGTTTAAAAATACAAAATAGACCAATTATATGTGTTTTAAAGTTTTCAAAACCTAGGGATTGATTGGTTACATGACTATGTTTGTCAAAACATTGAATAGGTCTAAAGTCAAACAAAGGTTGACAAGTTAACTAAGATTTTTAATACGTGATAAGTTGGCATGCAAATTAAAAAAAAACAAATTAAATTAAATTGACCAATTCCATAAATTAAAAAATTATTTTATGGATTTTGAACACATGACCTCCCAAATTACAATCATTTAGTAAAATAATAACTTCCACTCATCTATAAGTTTAGTTGAAATTTAACATGCTCTAATTTATTTTTATTTCTTTTCTAACTAATTTTAACTATATATATATATATATATATATATATATATATATATATATATATATATATATATATATATATATATATATATATATATATATGTGTACATGTAAAAATTCTTATTATTATTTTTTAAAGGTATTTTTGGATTAAAACTTTTAAAATAAAAAGTGGGGTCCATGCTTTTTTGCCTAAAAATAAAAATATTTAATAAATAAAATATTAAAAAAAAACTTTCAACAACTATGTAAAAATATTTACATGCATGTATCACATTTCAAACAAATATATGACACTTTTCAAGATGTAGTAGTGCATAAAGTAGCTTGAATACATCACCAAACTGGATGAAAATTTGCCAACCTCCTATAATCTTGTCATAAAGTGAATCAAGCTTTCAAAATTGAATTTTGATAAGCATAACCTATTGTTTGAATTTATAGGTAATATAGGAGCATCATAGGTAGAGATCAAAAAAAAAATTCAGTAGCTTGGAATGGCCTTCTTAAGGTCTAAAAATTTGTAAGAGGACTTGAAACTTTACAACAATATAAGAACTTTGAAAACTAATTTTGAAGCCAAGACCTTTTTTTTTGAATTTTTAAAATTCCATAAGATCATACAATGACATTTATTGAAGCAAAATATCTTTAAAAAATAGTGATTTGAATATTAAATCAAGTGTTGGAGTGATTGTAGACCATAATAAGGATATTTGACACCTCAAAAGAGAGATCCAAGCACTAAATATTTTTTGAATTTTTAACAGTGAAGCAAAATAGAATTATAATAGAATTATTTATTTCTAAGGTTGTATAACACCTCCTCAAGATACTTAGTTTCAAAATTTTAGGATCATAATATAGAATGATAAATGAGGTTAAAAATCATGTTATGTATGTAATAGATCTATACCATTGAGGATTACATGTTTGTTTTACCTACTTAAGTATTCTCTATCTACTTTATCTACTTGAGTATGTTCTACTTTATTGAATAACTAAGCCATGGATTGATCTCAAGGAGTATTCTCAACCTAAATACATAAGCTATATCTTGATATTTACTATTACCTAATGGTGTCAAATTAAGTGCTCCACTTACTCAACCTGGTCTACTTCAAGGTCCTCTAGAAACTTGCTTACAATTAGGTCTCTTCCTAACCATAGATTATCTCTTGGTCTATCACAAAAGGTCTTTTTAGTATTGGTATTGAAATACTAGTGACCTTATTATTTATTATTATCTATTGACTTCTTATCCTCTGTATTTAGATAAAAAAAATATTTTCAATGATTTCGAATAGGGTACTCAGTCTTAAGATAGTAATCCACCTTCAAGCAAAACCCTTCTTTGACTCCTAAAGCACGCAATTGTATATCCTCACTTCTTTGAACAATAATATGAGGGTTTCACCAATTATTTGACTCAAACTTCTTAGTGCATGAAGAAATTCAACTCAAAACTTGGATGAAAAAAACTCTACCCTTTATAGGCCTATTAGGCCAAATTATACCTCTTAAAGACTTAATACAAAGAGATCTACATCTACCTTGATTTTTGGACACATTCAATTCAAAAACTCAATAAAAATATCAGGATGTCAATGATACAAGACTCAAAGGTGTCTTTACACAATCTCAAGATACCAATTAGATCACCAAAGTGCCCAAAAAGTTGAGTATTTCCTAAACACTATTATAATATTATGTATAGGCATGTTTGGTCTTGAAAAGGTGTTATTAATCTAAGATCAGCAATAGATTATTATGAATATTTATTAATACGTTTGGAGACTATATATGAGGATAAGAAACAAATTTCCTTGATTACTTTGTTAAGAATTAGAATTCAATGGAAACTATACTCTTTAGGTCTGGATGGCCTAATCTGTTAACTTGGAAGGATATTTACTTGGATTAAATATCAAATTATTTGAATCACTTTACTTGTAGGTATTCTATAGTGTTTACATAATAACATTGGACCTTCATAATAGGTTTATACTCAATCAACAAATTTAGAGATGTACTATACTTGGAGTTTTCTATCTTTGGCTTGAAATCTTCTTAACAACCTTGTTCTCAACTTAGAAAATTAAATATAATTAATGGGTCTATCAATATGCATCAAGGAATAACTTTCAACATGCAATGTATAACATATATATAGTAATGATATAGTCATTCATACATTACATCTACCACATACATGGCACTACATGTAGGTATTCAGTCACTCATACATGACATCTTCATGTGGTCATGATATGGTCACTCATATTGGACATGAATGTAACTAATAACCATAGTGCACTCCATTTACACCTAAACCATTAACCCCTAACCATAAAAATTAAACCTTAAATCCTAAACATTGAAACCTAAGCCCTAAAGCCTAAGCCCTTTAAAAACTTAACCTTAATATATTATCCCTAAACTAAAAAAAATCCATAAACCCTAAACTATAGACCCTAAACATATAAACTTAAAATATTAAACCTTATACATTATACCCTAGACCCTAAACCCTAAAACCTAAATGCAAACCCTTGACCCTAAACCATAAACTTAAAATAATAAATCATAAACCCTAAAACCTAAATGTAAGACCTTAACCGTAAACCCCAAACCAAAAACCATACCATAAGTCATAAAAATTAAACATTAACTCCTAAACCTAAAATTCTAAACCCAAATTAAAAATAAAAAACTAAAAACCTTAAACACTAATTCAAAATCCCTAAACCCTTAGCCTTAAAACCTAAACCTAAAAACCCCAAACCCCAAACCATAAACTTTATAACATAAACACTAAACCCAAAATACCAAACCCCAAGCCCTAATCCCAAAACACTAAATCCCAAACCCTAAACCCTCTTCCAAACCCCCAAGACCAAAACCTTGAACATTAAACCCTAAACCCTAAACTATAAGTGTGAAACCATAAACCCAAAACCCTAACCCTGAAAACCAAACCCCAAAACCTAAAAGCTAAACTCTTGGTCCCTTGAGCCATAAACCATAAATACCAAACCTTTAAGCATAAAATATAAATTATAATCCCTAAATCATAATCCCTAAGCCATAACACTAAAACTTGAAACCTAAATGCTAATCCCTATACATTAAACCCCAAGCTATGAATCTTGAACCATCAACCTTAAACCTTAAACCCTAAGTTTATAAATACCAATCTTCTATTCATAAACCATAATCTTGAGTTATAACCTATATATAGAAAGGAGAGGGGGCATTGGATAAGCCATATCTTGAAAAGATAGGGGTCATTCTAACCTATATAGAGAAATGAGTGACTAGGGGAATTCATGTAAAAGTATTTAAGGTGGATTCAAGATGGATTCCTAAAAATTTATGGGTTTTTTAATCAATGGGTCTATTAATATGCACAAATGGCTATCCTATAGCATTCAACATATAGCATACATATAATAGTAATATATTCATTCAAACATTACATCTATCCCATACCTAGTACTACATATAGGTATGTTGTCACTCATACATGACATATTCATATATTCATGATACAATCACTCATACCAGACACAAATGTAGCTAAGGATCATATTAATCTCCATTTAAACCTAGACTATTAACCAAAAAACCCAAACCCAAAATCCTAAACACCATAAACCTTGAATTTTTAACCCTAAACACCATAAAACTTAAACACTTAACCCCTAATACATTATGCCTTAGCCCAAAACAATGATACATAAACCCCAAAATATAGACACTAAACATATAACCTTGAAATCTTAAGCCCTAGAATTTATAATCTAGACCCTAAGCCTAGAAACCTAAAATTTAAGCCCTTAACCATAAATCCCAAACCATAAGACTAAAATCCTAAATCCAAAACACTAAACCATAAAACCTTAACCTAATACCCTTAATATTAAAAATTAAACCTTAAACACAAAATTCAAAATCATGAACCTTAAATGCTAAACACCAAAACCCAAACCCCCTAAACTCTTAACATTAAACCCCAATCCTAAAATCTTAAGCACTAAACCCTAAACCTTGAAAGTTAAACCCTAAATCACAAACCCAAAACCATAAAACCTCAAACGCAAAACCATGGACCCTAAATCCTAAAACTAGATGAACCCTAAACCTTAAAACCTAAATGCTAGAACCCAAATAATCAACTCCAAACACTAAATTATAAAATTTTAACCCTTAAACCTTAACCTAAAACCCTGAAATTAAAAAATAAATGATAAAAAATAAGAATACATTTTGGATATCACACTATAGATGAATGATGAAAGCATTGGTAGTTCAACTTAACCCCATCTCCACTTTCCTATCATAATTCCTACACAAGCGCAAATATTTCAATGCAATGAGAAAACATGCCATGAAAAAATTAATGGCACAAATGCTAATAATTTATACTCATGACCCACATCATTCTTTGAGAATAAATTATAAATATGAAAATATCGAAAATGCTCTGACCCTTTTGCTTAATAATTTGGAAACAACCGTCTTAAAAAAGGATTTCACCTCATATGAAGCAAGCACAAAGAGGTAATTTTTGATCTATCATCATTTTTCATGATCCCTCATCATTCAAAATGATTTTTTTCCATGAAAGTGCAAAGAGGATATTATCTTATTTCCACCATGTAAATAATTCAACAATCTCACTTGAGTAATCCATCATGACCCTATCTAATCTACTAGACATGAATGAGAATAATCACCCTAGTACACTCCAATTAGAATAAAAGGAATTGAAACACCATTCAATATTCATCTAAAATATATATTATTTATTTTGAAACAAATTTATACTAACTAATAGATGAGAACACACTCTACTAGATGACGGAGTGACTAGGGATGATGATAGAGTGATTAGGTATGATGAGGGATAATGAGGGAATGGTTAGGGACAATGAGAGATGAGGACATATGAGTAGTGGGTGATTAGGGATGATTAAGGATAATGAGGGTTGATGAGGTATTGATTACAGATGATGAGGGGTCTAAATAAATTTGATGAAGGATTAACTAGGGATGATAAAAAAATGATGATGATTAATGGAGTTATTAGGGATGATGATGGATGATGAGAGTGTGACTAGGGATGATGAGAGAGTGATTAGGTATGATTAGGTTTGACGAAGGAGTGTTTAGGGATTATCAATGATAATGAGGGATGATGAGGGTTGATTAGGGAGTGATTAGCAATAATGAAGGATGATGATATCCAATGAGGGAGTGATTAGGGATAGTGAGGGACAATGAGAATAAGTGATAGAATGATTATGGATGATAAGTGGATATGAGGGTTGATGAGGGAGTGATTAGGGATAATTAGGGTCAATAATGGAGTGTCTTATGTGAATTTAGAGTGCTAGAATATGACTTTATTCTACATGACTTTGGAATAATGTATGAGATTAGATTTGAAAAATGCATAGATTGGCCATATATTTAAAAAAAATTTAGAGCAAATGCTATCTTTTTAGAATTAATTTGAATGTTATTTTGATTTATTATATTTCAAATGGAGTCTATTAGGGTGATTAGTTACATTCATGTCTAGTATAAGTTATCATATCATGATTATAGGTAGATGACATGTATGAGTGAATGCATACATATATGTAATAGGTATGTGATAAATGTCATATATGAGTGACTATATCATTACTATAGTTATGTTATAAGTTACATCATACAGATGAGTCATATATGCATATTTATAGACCCATTGATTGAAAAACCCACAAATTATTTAAGAATCCACCTTCAAGATCAAGTATTCAATTGGGTAGGGCATAATCAAGTAGGTAAAGTAGGTAGGACATACTCAATTAGGTAAAATATGGGGCATAATCAATGGTATAGATCTATTACATACGTAACATGATTTATAACCTCATTTCTCATTCTATCTTTTGATCTAGAAATTTTGAAAACTAAGTATTGAATAGAATGGAATTTAAAAAACTAACTTCTAAATGGTAACTCCTATAACTCTTTAATAAATTTTAGAAGATGTTGAGTGGATCAAATTTTTTATATTTAGTAAAATAAATTTAAAGTATAGGTTTAAACTTATACTTAACATTTATTTTACTAAACATATCCTTTTTGGATTGTAATTTTTTTTTTTTACAATTCAAGGTTGTTGAAAGACATGTATATGTGTGTGTGTGTGTGTGTGTGTGTGTGTATTTGAAATTAGAGGGTGTTTATATATATATATATATATATATATATATATATATATATTTGGGCCACTCAACATCTTCGAAAATTGATTAAAGAGTTGTAGGAGTTACCATTTAGAAGTTAGTTTTTTAAATTCCATTCTAGTCAATACTTAGTTTTCAAAAAATTTAGATCAAAAGATATACGAGCATTTGTAATTTTTTCCCCGTGTCTAATTTTTTGTAAGGATATATTTAGTAAAATAAATGTTAAGTATAAGAATATAAAATTAAATGTAAAATTATACTTAACATATGTTTTACCAAATATATCCTTGCCAAACATCAAACATGGAAAAAAAATTGTAGTCCAAAGTGACTAATAACCACCTCTAATTGTAATATATGTATGTATGTATGTGTGTGTGTGTGTGTATATATATATATATATATATATATATATATATTGCAAAAAAAAAAATTGCAAAAAAAAAATGTAGTCCAAAATGGGTGTACACCATTTAGAAAGGACACACACCCTTTCAATATTTCAATTTTTATTTTTCATTTTCCCTCCCAATTTCCTTGGGTACAGGCTTGGGGACGTCTGACCCTATCTTGAAAATGGTCATGGAGCAGCCCACTTATTTTATAGGAAAGTTAAGAGTCAACACATCTGATTAGAAAACTATTATTATTTTAAAAAATATATATTATTTGTAAGAAATTGTAGTTTTAAAATATATAATTTTTTTTAATGTTAGAATATTATTTATAATTATTACTTAATTTAAACATAGTATATCTCATTATGGACTATATACATATCATCATAAATTCCCTTATAAATTTTTGAGTATCAATCAAAATTTTATAAAACTTATATATAAACTATATACACATTACAACTATGATTTGAAAAAACAAAAAAATGATTTTTATGAAGTTAAGATCAAAACATTGTGTTTGTACTCTTGCAGTTTCAATTTTTTAGTTGTCTTGACTTGTAAAATTGTTTAATATATATATATATATATATATATATATATATATATATATATATATAATAAAATTAATAAAAAATATTCTCAATAATCTTTGACATTTCACCTATCCATATATGAAATTTCATACAAAAATTTAATCATTTACTTAAAAAAGTGTGTTCGTACACATGCAATCTCCTTATCTTTTCACCAAAAAATGGCCAACCTATTATTATAAATGCATCTATTTCTCACAGTTTTATCATTTGGGTATTGAAAAAAATTATATATTTAGAAACTACATTCAAAATTTCATAATTCATGGTCTTACATCATTGTCAAATTATTTTTATAAGTGTCTCTAACATTCTCTCCAATCTCAATTATTGTTATTTTTAGAAAATAAGTGTCACTTTATACACCCCCCCCACCCCGCCTTTTATCCCTCATTATCCTACATGTACCCTATTTTCCACCTCATACCCATTATTATTAAATTAAATTAATGTGAATATCTTTCAATCCTTAATTATTTTTTAGGTGTTTTCTCTTTGGTCATGTACAAATATTCTATCAAAATTCTATGGCCTACCCAACAAAACATCACACATGCCCATGGGCATGATATCAAATAGAAAATCATCATTTTACAAATAAATCTAAAAATTCACCACACACTACTCATTCACTAGTGTTTTATTCCCCTTAAGTGACCAATCAAGCTTTTATGGTGTAGGATGCATAAAACATTTCATCCCAAGTTATTCTACCATCTATTGAGAAACCAAATTATTTGTGCTACTATTATCAATCAAATTTCTACAAAACTTACCTCTATATTTTCAAATAATATGAAATAAACTCTTTCTATATGGTGGTTAGTTCACTTCTTTGGTTGGTTTTGACAATATTCTATTAATCAACACATCCTCTCTTTATTATGTATCTTCCATATGTATTTGATAACCAATGCTCTCCTCATCTCCAAAGGCTCTATGAGTTATCCATTTACTTTTATTACGATTATTCTAAGGGTTTTATAGACAATCCCTCCTTTATGTCCAACATATTTATTACACCCCAAACACTTACATCAAAAACCTCTACTTCTACCTTGTTTATAGAAGCCTATTCCTCTATACGAGTATCCTCCTCTCATTCCTAAATTTTAATTTTATGAACTATTTTCCTCTCCACCATTATTTTATTGACCTCTTCTACCATATATTTTCCTCATCCTTTTGAATTATTTTCTCTACATTTAGAGTTCACTTTATTCTTTATTTTTAGCTTCTCTTCCACTTTCAATGCACACTAATAGGTTTCCTATGTGGTTCTCAAGTTCAAAAACTGATTTCATCTTATATGTTAAAATGTAGTCCATTCATATACCTTGAAACTTTCTCTAGATCTTCTTTATCACATCCAAGTCTTACCATGAGTTTATAAAAATCTTCAATGTAGTATTCTTTTTCCTCAAAATTTTAGATTTATAAGCAAGCTTAATTAGTAGTATGAGTGTGAAAATTTGGCCTTCACCTTAGCAACCATTATGTCAATGATCTTATGTTCTCATTACTTTTCATTTATCTCTTGGTCTACACATGATCCCACCATAAGGAGGCATGACTCTTCAAACTTTACATGTGTATTTCACCTTATTTGTTCCTTCATAGACTCATAGTCAAAATAGACATCTATCTCACCTATCTAGTCCACAAACTCTTTGGTATTCAAACTCACATTATAACAAGGTGTTTCTAGTTTTGGATTACTACAAAGCCTCACCATAGATATGATAAATCTTGTCTTAGATTCATTTTTTATATCATCTAGCCTAAGATCTTGAGATATTTATTCTTCATCCTCACTCACATCTCCACCATGATCCACTCATCTTTGAGTTGTTTATATTACATAAAACCTTTCTTTCATACCTCTCATTATCTCAATCAAGTATTAAACCCAAGGTCTTCATGGTATTTACCCTATCTACAACATGTTTCCCCTATGTGGTATTAATCCAATGCAAACTTATATTTAAAAAATTACCTATAGACTTGACCTAAGTCTTGTAGACATTTAGTTTTAGTCACTTTTGTGTCTAAACCAAGATTTAGTTCAATTTCTAGAAAATGACATAATTTAAGCCTATAAATCATTTGAATTACCCAATTTCATCTATGTAGG
Source organism: Torreya grandis (assembly GCA_037957365.1). NCBI lineage: Eukaryota > Viridiplantae > Streptophyta > Pinopsida > Cupressales > Taxaceae > Torreya > Torreya grandis. The sequence goes on along the minus strand of JARHVA010004769.1, from coordinate 990,129 downwards.
GGATTTAATTACCTAAAAATTTGATGAGGCTATTTTATTTGGCATATTACTTTATATGCACCAATAACCTAGTTCAAGTTTAACCCTAATCAAATCATGACATAATAATTTAACACTTTTTTCCTATCAAGATATTAATTCATAATATTTAAATCAATTTCCAAAATAAAAAAAGCACTAAGCAAGACTGATTAGATTTCAAATCTTAATTAACTTTCCTAAATAAAAATTATAAATTAAATTTGTCAATTTCATTTACCAAAAAAGGAATTTTTAGATAAATATGAATCAAAATGTAAAATTTGACATTATAATGTTTCACTAGAATCAAAAAGTGAATAAAAAGTACAATACTAGTTTTCATAATGTTAATCCAAGTAGACGAATCCCCACAAAAATTACCATTTTCTCATATATGGGGAGAATGGTGTAACCCATCACCTTCTATTTACAACACATAGTTTTTCACCTTCCAAAACTAACCTTCACTGCTCAAGAATAATTCCAAAAGTCACAATATAGCATTGTCCACCTACATTTAGACCTAATTTGGACTTTATGAACATGTAAATATATATTAAAACACACTTTTCAATGTATAGACCTATGTAGGCTTTATAAATAAATTTAATACATTTTAAAACAACCCATACCTAATGGGGACCTCATCTCTGATTAGCTATGTGGATTTTATAAACAACTTGACCAAGTCTTACTTAGGTTCCAAACATAGACTACCATTGCATATTTTACACCAAAGTCTTCCCAACCTAATTGGGACTTATTTTCTACCTAATAATATAGGCATCACCAAAGATATTCATTGACACACATGGGAATTCAAACCCCACATAAAAATACACTCAAATACTAACTCTATGGTGACCTAGTAAGATTTTAAACTTTATTTTCACTGAAAACAAGTGGTGAGAGTAATCCTTTCCTATTTAGCCATTTAGCTTCAAATATCACTATGAGCATCCACTTATTTTCAAAAATACCTTGTAAAAAATTTAAATCTACAAAAAATTGTATGCACTACTCACATATCTCCAAGACCTTATTAGGGATGAAAAACTATTTAGCATTGCAATGCCTTGATTGAATTATACTAGACCATATCAGTAAAATAATATCAATTAGCATTAATATACCAAACCAAGCATTTCATAGACTTCATTGGTATATTAATATTTGATTATCACTAAGTAACCAAAATTAATTCTACCAATATCTAATTGGAACTTGGAAATTTGATTACAACTGCCAATCTTGCATGATGACTAAAAATACCTAATTAGGAATGAGAAGTCTAATTACAACTACATCAATGAAAACTCTACTTTAAGACCTACCTAGGGTTGAGAAACCTGATTAGCACTACAAGTAAATATGACCAAATCAAATTTTTATCTTCATGAATTTTGAGGCAACCAAACAAATTTTCAACCTAAGTATTAAAATAAAATTTGATGGCAAAATCAAGATCACTCATCCAATTTAGAGAAAAACTAAAAATGAAACCAAAAAAATAACCTCCAAAAAAACACATTGGAACTAAGGAGATAAAATCAACAATAGAAAGTAAACATCACTCTATTTTTTGGTGATGCAAGATAGCATGTCCACCATCGATGCTCTTCAATCAAGTAGCTAGTAAAGATGACTATATTGGGTTGGTAGATACATTAATATCTAAAGTGGATAACTTTGGCCAATTTAGTTAGATTAACACTTAATAATGGATCAAGTTGGGTGATGCAATCATGAAGACACACATAATAGTATCAGGTTATCTAAAATAGTTGGTAAAACACATAAAACTATATTAGACTGGTTAATTCAGTTCACACATAACATAAAATAGTATCACACTAGTTGATATAGTACATAAGCTATATTTTCTTTTAAAAAAAGGATAGGGAGGTAACGAATAAAGTACTTATTTGACATGTAGGCTCTCAAATATACTGATCCTAATTGTAATAGTGAATATGATAATGAATGCATTAGCCATAGAGGATTCAACCATACATGTGGCCAAACTATCCCATATTTGAGGTATATTGAGAGTAACTTCTTGGGTTATCTGGTTATCAGTGTACTAATAAATTCAATGGATAGCTAGCTTCCTAAAGGGGGAAAATAGAGATCTTAGGTTTTTCTAATATACCATGAGGTACATGAAAAATAAATTACCTTTATAGTGTTTTCTAATGGCTTGAATATTGGATTAGTTTTTTTATACACATAATATTTTTCAATTTATTACTTATTTATGATTTATCTTTTAGAAACTTGTTGGACATTCATCTCCCTGAGTGCACACCTTAAAAGGTGCACTAGGAAAGGGGTGGGCAGTCTCATGGTGCTTTGTAAGAGATGTTGTTATTTATGTCATGATTCTATCATTATTACTATTAGTACAATTTCATTAGAGTGTCTATCCAGTTACCTCTTATGATATCTTTTTAAAATATTAAAACCCTCAATATGACTTAGTTTGATATCTAGTAGGACCTCCAAAACCTAGAATTTACATAATAACTCCTAGAATATTGAAACCACTCTCAAAGCATAATTGGAGAATAGTTGTCGCATGGGGGAAGAAATTTTTAAAAAATATATACTGAGAGATCGAGAGGCGATGGTGATGGTGATGGGAGGGTTTTGTTAGGAGTGGATCCAGATGGTAGAACCATTATCCTAAAAGATGAAGGAAAGGAGGTAAATTACCAAGGTAATTATGCTTTTAATAATGGTTTTTATGGAAAGTTTTCTTGGGTAGATAAACTTAAAGGAAATTTAGGGAAAAAGGATGAGATTTGATCTTTTCAATAACTTCCAACCTCTAAGGATTTCAGGGGTATTCATATTGAAATTCTTGACTTGCTCATTCATTTTGATTCTTCGAGAATGTTAGATGCATTAGTAGGATTTTTTTTGGGTTCTAAACTAAATATTGACATTTTTAGGTAGTGGACAATGAGAAAATGGGTTACAAGAGGGATTTTTGAAATCCCATTGATGAGTAATGGTTTTTTCTTGATTCATTTTAATCATGATGAGGATTGTGCTAAAGTTTTAGTGGGGGGCCTTGGTTTTTGGGAAGATATGGTTTATTTTTGAAGAAATGAAAATAGTGTATATTTTGGTAAGAATTCCTTATCTTCCAATTGAATTCTGGGAAGAAGATATTTTTTGTGTTACTAAAACTTTTTGGTGCCTTATAACATTTGATGTTGTTATTAAGGCAAGAACTAGATTAGTGCATGCTCAGTTTTGTGTAAATGATTTTATGAATCAAGAAGTTATTTATTATGTGATTTTACATTACAATAGGGGTGAATGGATTTAATAAATTGAATATGAAGATTTGGTTTTGAATTATGAAGGTTGTAAGCATTTGTGGCATATGACTAGAAATTATCCATTTTTGTCAAAAGGGGAAGTTTATTGTTTTAAGAATTGATAATTTAGCCTTGTAAAAGAAACTTAAAAAGGTTTTAGTAGATAATATTGATCATATTTCAAATAAAAATAAAGCTGCTGAGGATTAGAGTTCAATGGTTGTGTTAGTTTAATCCCTGATGAGTACTAATGGCCCTTTAATAGATGTTTTAAGGGGTTTATGCTTTGATAAATCTTTGGGTTCAACCTTTGTGGATTTTAAAGTGATTTTAGAGTCTCAACTTGGTTTAGAGTTTGGGAAACTTCAATAAAATGATCTTGAATATAATTTTTCAAAGGATATGCCTAGTTTTGGTGATGATTTTATTGGGGAACTATGTGAGAATAGATATGACCTTTTGGTTCAAGAGGGGTCTATTATTTTCTCTTAGAGTGGGGGTCAATGTGATTTTCATACCTCAATCCTTGATATGAATCAGTTTCAAAGTCTCTAAGAGATTGAAAGGGAGAATGTGGAGGAGAGATCTCTTTCTTTTGTAGAAGATGGAGTTAAATTGGTTTTTTTAAATATTTTCTTTATGACTGAACCTAAGACTAATGTAGATCTTCAAGATAAGATTATTTCAAATTATTTTAAGAGGATTACTGGTGTTTTGTCTTCTATGATTTATAGTAGAAAGTATTTTGGAAAGTAAGTTTAACTCTGATCAATTAGAAAGGGATTCATAAACCTCCAGATGTTAGTTTTAAAAAGGTGGGAAAACCATCCTAATTTGAAACTTGTAGAATAAAGACTAAGAAAGAGATTGTTGATAGTGTGCAAACCACATTTATTCTTAGATTGATCAAGGGAGCATCTCGATGTTGTAAATGAAGATGATCAGTATGAATATTAGGGGTTTGAATCATGTTAGTAAGCATAAAGTGTTGAAGGATTTATGTAATAATAATAATCCCTATATTTTTTGTTTTAGAAACTAAGATGAGTGAATAAATAATGGTAAATACTAAAAAGATGATTTATAAGAAGTATAAAGTGGAAAGTGTTAGTTCTATAGGGGCTTTAGAGGTATAGTGACTTTTTGGAATGATTCTTTCTAGAGGGTGAATTTTTGATTAGGAATAATCATTATTTAACAATTTTGTTCTTTGATTGATCTCAAAATTCTTTTTGGATTCTATCAAATGTTTATACTCCAAATACTCATACAACTTGACATAGATTATGGAATTAAATAAGTATGTTTATAAATTCTTATGAGTAAATTATTTGGATGGTTGTTTGGGATTTGAACACACCTCTTAATCCTAGGGAAAAGAAGGGAGGTATTCAAGATTATACTGAAAGTATGGATGATATTGCAAGTTTCATTTATAGTAATAACTTATTAGATATGGAGATAAGAGGCTTTCTATTTACTTGGTTGAATAGGAGGGTAGGGGTTAACCTTGTTTAATATCATATTTAATGTGTTCTTATTTTAGTTGATTGGTTTATCTCTTTGGATATTTGTTTATCCTCTTCACCGACACTAGGTTTTGATCATAACCCACTTGTTCTTAATATGGATGATAGAATTAAAAAGGCCAGTACACCTTTCAAATTGATCATATGTGGTTCTCTCATCCTTAGTTGAGTTATAAAGGTTTTTTTCATTGAGGTTAAAGGTGGGGGTGGATTTTTTTTAACTAGGGTCCCCAAACCCTAAGAGAAGTTCAAGTACAAAAGAGACAAAAGGATATACAAGCCAAATATAGAAACAAGGACCAACAAAGTCCAAAAATATCTAAAAAATAGCCTTGATACAACCATAAAATAATATGAAAACTAATCTAATTCCAAGCTTCCAGACATATCTTCCTAGCATGCCTTCATTTTCTTGAGATTCATATATATTTGCATCAATAAAATTTCATGATCTATTATGTGTTGAGCACTACTACTCTACCCCCTTTTACCCTTACCTTTCCCAACATAGCTAGGTTCAAATAATTATCTAAGATGTGCCCTAGGATTTTCCACATTTTGAATACCTTCATATATTGTAACCTTACTACAATTTAGTATAAAAATTATCTTATTTTGCAGATTCTCATTAACATATTCTAGTAACTCCACTCTAAAATTCAAGCATTAAAATTGGTTATCCTCCTCTCTCTCTCTCCTAAGGTTTGAGAAATTTTATCATTATCCTATTGAAGCACATTCATCTTTACATTCATATTCTTAATCTCACACATGAACCAACTCATTAAGGCTTTTTTGAGGTCATGTTCTTCCATGATTTTATCTATGTTCTCCTTGCCTTTGAGTAAGGCCACCAAATTGTTGAACTCCACATTTTTGTCCTTTTGATTATGTGTTGACTCCCCTTTCTCTGAAGCTATGATATCCTCCTTTTTCTTTTTCTCAATTACTATCTAGGATTGATCTTGCTATTTGTTCTTCTCTCCCTCTTTACTAGGCTCTTTCAAATCTTCATTGTCTCTATCCATGATAATGACTAACTTAGCAGCCCTCTTTTATTGTGTCTCCTACAAGATATTGCTCCTCTAGTTCCTCTATTTTTATTTTTTGTCTACAAAGGTTTTTGATGCACTTATTAATCAATATTTAATGTTGTCCTATTCTTTTGAATAGTTTTCCCTTTCTTGACAGTTTCATTCTCTACAAAAGTTTTCTTACTTCCCAAAATCCTACTCGGACTACCTAGATATTTGATCCATAATTTTTTAATCCTCCTAATATCATTAGCCCTTCCTCTAGATTCTCTTTTTGGTTCTAATATATTTCAAGCATGATTTGGTTCATGCCTTTAAATTATTAGAAGATAAGGAAAATTACCCTGTCATGTCTTGAAGTAGAGTAATTTCCATTCTTGAATTTTAGTATAGAGGTATCCATAGATTTGAGAATTAAAAAAAGGAAGGCTAAAATATAGCATGTGCATAAAATAATTAAGAATTATAAACATAGACCCTCTCAAAACATTATATCTACCCTCTAAAGTAATGTACTAAATTAAATGAAAAGCAACCTCAGCGAATGGTGTAGGAAGAGATTCCCTATCAAATCCATTATGCAGCTACACCAACTTCTCATTATCTTTCAAAAACACCTTTATCTAGTTTGAATTATATTTGAGTGTAGTATCTCTTAGTCTCAATTTAAAGGCCCATAATATGTGATATAAGTTCCTCTATGATGTCAAGCATAACACCATTAATGGTTATAGACCTTTCTTCCCAAACTTTTGTAAATAGGATAGAGAGATGTCTATTGAACCATTCAACTCTTTCCATGAATCCTCAAAAACCCCCTACCTATAATGAATTCTAGACTCTCTCACTCTTTCTAAATTTTGGTTAGAGTTTAGGTTTGATCATCTTTTGTAGACCCATTGAATTCCTCTTATCTTCACTCTAGTAACTTATGCCATCTCTATTCTCTCAGACCATCCGAATAGAGCAGTAGTCATGTTTACTATTTTGTCCATATTTGAGATGATTTTACCCTTATAGATGCTCATACTTATAACACCTAAAATTAGGAGCATAATGACTAAGTACTTGACTCATTTTATACAAATTCATGTCCCCTCTAGACATTCAAGAAAGCATCCATATGTATAACATTATTAACATAGTTATTTCCTTCATTAGTAACTTTTAAAATCAACTCCCTAGGGAGGTATTCATGGCCAATCCAAGTTTTAAAACCCACATTATTGACTCCCTATTTATAAACCAATCAATAATCCCATTCCCTTCTCTACAAGTATGTTGGATACACACCTATCAGAAAGAGTTTAAAATGTCTCTAGTTTCATCAATGGCAAGCTTGATAGACTAGCTTATGGGATTTTTAAAATTCAAACAATTAAAAATGTTTAAGGATTCACCCTCCAACAAGATATTTTGATAATTAATTTGCTTTGCCAATCTGATCCCCCATAGTGAATCTAGATCTTCAACCTAACGATTTTTTTTAGACCCATATCTCATGCATAAGTGGTAATCAACTTACCCTTAAAATATTTGATAATACCACCTCCCTCCACTACTCCCATAATTATATTTAAAGATCCATCAAAATTGAGCTTCATCCATCCCTTGGGTGGATGTTTCTACTTCATTCATTTTCTTATTTCATTCTTGGGGCCTGGTTTCCCTAAGTCTAAAGTGTTTATTTGCCAATTTTGAGTTGGAATTTATTCATAAGAGAGAAGGTTTTTGGATTTCTTGATTTTAACTAACCTATAGTTTTATTTGATATAAATAAATATTATTTTATATATATCCTTGATGTTGTACTTATTATCCCTAAATATTCTATTATTTCTTACTCCCCAAATCCCCATATAATGTGCTACAACATTAAGTTACATAATTGTTTAAGATGATACTTTTTTAAAGTATAGCTCCAAGACATCCATACTTCCATAAATGAACTAGGTTACACCCATGAAATATTGAATTTTTCATTTTAAAACTCTAAATTTTCTATGTGAAAGAGCGATTGACTAATAAAAGAAACATAGTTTCATTTTCCTCTTCACACAACACAAATCTATTAGTAATAATGCATTCTCTTTTCCTGATATTATCTACTATCAAGATTTTGTTTTGAATAGAAAACCACAAGAAGAAGCTAATTTTTGGAGTAATAAATTTTTCCCACACCCCTTTCTAGTTAACCTCATCCTCTTGTTCCTAAGAGATAAGATCATATAGCCTGATTTAACTTTATATTGGTCATCAAAAGAATATTTTTAGACTAGTTTATCTTCATGATCTATCCATAGGATATGTATAATACATAATACATTATTTAGCTTAGCTAAATTCAAATTCTTTTTTTGATTTATGACATCCAAGCTTAGCTCTTTCCATTGTCTAGCTCCCTCCATTATTTGCCAATATTCAATGGCATTATCCCCATATTTTTGCCTCAAATTTTCCCGAAGATGTAAACCAATGTCCCTCTAAATATGTGTCAACTCTGTCCTTTAGTTTTCCTTCCAAAAATATATTCTCTTACCATCACCTAATTTCCATTTAGACCCTCCATTTATTAACTTTTTATTAGCAGTTAAAAATTTTTAAATATGATAGCCTCTCACAAACTGATCCTCAGTCAAAATGACAATTGGGTCCCTTCCTTCAATATATTTAAAGGAAAGAATATTACCCCAAAATAAATTTTTAGTTATAAATCTCCAAACAAATTTTGAAATTAGATTGTTGTTAATCAATTATAAATTTCTAATGCCCAGACCACAATAAACATTTTTTTTACAAATTTATTCCACGCTACTAGGATGTTGAGTTATAAAGTTAGATAATGATGGGATATTAATATAAAAGGGTTTTATATGTATGTATTGGCATATAGGGTTAAAATTCTCAAGAGAAATGTGAAATTTTGGAATAAACAAGTTTTTGGTAATATATTTCAACAAAAAAATGTTAAAGAAGATTTAGCAATTTTGAAAGACAATTGTGTTGTAAATGTTCTTGTTGAGGAAATTTTGATTGAGTAGAACGTTATTTTGAGTAAGGATCATTCCATTGTGGTTTATGAGGGATCATTTTAGAGTAATAAATCTAGGGATATTTGTTTAAAAGAGGAAGATAGGAATTTAAATTATTTTCATATGTTTACTCTAAAACATAAAAATCATAATAGATTTTCTAAAATTCAAAAGAAAAATGGAATAATTTATTTTGATTAATATATAATTAAGGAAAATATTATTGTTGAACTTACTCACGAATTTGTGGATGCCACTACTTTATTAATCTCAAATCAATATAATTAAAGTATGTTTAAGTTTTTAATAGTTGATGAAGTTAAAGAAGTAATTTTTTTTTAAAAAATTAAAGATAAGGCTCTAGGTCCAGATGGCTTCACAATGGATTTTTTTCAAATTTTTTAAGATATTATTAAAATTGATGTAGTAGTTATTGTTGTTGAGTTTTTTTAGTCTGGTAAAATTTTGCATGAATTTAACAACACTTCTGTTGATTTGATTCCTAAAAAGAATGGTGTTTCAACATTTTTGGATTATCTTCCTATTAGTTTGTGTAATTTAGTTTATAAGATCTTGACTAAGTTTTTGGTGATTAGGATTCAACCTTTGATAGAGAAGATTATATCTAAAAATATGGGGTTTTTTTTTTCTATAAGATAAATTCAACATGGGTTTATAGTAGTCTATGAAACTATTCATTTTATGGATAAGAGTAAGGTATCAGGTATGGTTCTCAAATTAGATATGAGTAAGGCATATGATAGAGTAGATTGACTATTCTTGGATAAAGTATTACAAAAAATTTGGATTTCATTCTCATAATCACTGTTTGATTCAAATTTGTATTTCAACAAGCATGTTTTTAATTATTATTAATGGTGTTCCTATGGGGTTTTTGATATCAAGATATGAATTAGACAAGGAGATTCATTATAATCATTTTTGTTTATTATTATGGATGATTATTCAACTATAAATTTATTAGAAAGGGTTCAATGCTGCTAATGAGGTGGAAAATACCCTTCATCAATAATTTGTTGATGATATTATTATCCTTGATATTGCCTCTTTTAAGGAAGCTAAGGAGTTGAAGAAAGTTTTAATGGATTATGAATTGATCTCAAAAAATGTAATTAACTTTGACAAGAGTTCCCTATTTTTATTCAATACTCCTATTTTGAGATAACATAAATTTTATTGCATTTTGGTTTTTCAAATTAGATGTCTTCCTTCAAAATACTCAGTATGCCTTTATTTTTTGGTCAATTACCAGTACAATAATGGAATTCTCTTATAGAAAGGTTTCAAAACAAACTTGTTGGGTAGAAGGGGGCAGTACTCTCCCAAGTTGGTAAAATTATTTTAATTAAAATTATTTTCCAAAGCCTTCCTATCTTTCTTATATATATTTTTAAGATGTCTAAAATTTTCCTTTATAATATTGAGTAGATTCAAAAGATTTTTATTTGGTCTATGACTAAGGATAAGTATAAATTTCCATTGGTGGCTTGGTTTGTCTTCCCAAACATCATGGTGGCCTTGGTTGATGATGTATTAATTAATGAATAGAGATTCAGTTACTAAGCTTGTTTGGAGATTTATTAAGGAGAAAGTGTTGTGGATTAATATTAAAAAACTAAATATTTTAATATAGAAGTGTTGATACTATCCTTAATGAGGATTAATTCATTAGGGGTTCTAGCATTTAGAATTTTTAAATTAAAAATAGAGTTATTAGTGTCAATGGTTATAGATGAAAGGTTTAGAATGAGCTTATTACAATTTTTTGGGAAGATCCATGGTTATTAGATAAATAGACTATTACTTTGGAACTTTGGCAACATATTGGTAACTAGATGAAAAATCTTTTTGGAGACAGGGTTTTAGATTATATTCAATTTTTGAATAGTAGAAAATTATGAAAATAACTCTATATTGAGAATGAAGCTAAGGAAGTAGGAAATATAATTCTTGATATTAATTATATGTTAGAATTTATCCACATTCCTAATATGTTAAATGAAGGTGCATTATTATGCAAACACTCTGAATATGGTATTTATAGTGTTAGGACTGGTCATGGAGCCTTATTGTCATAAAATGTGGAATCGTTTCCTTGGCTGAAAGTTTGGGATAAGGATATTATTCCTAAAATTAATAGTTTATTGTGTTTATGTATTCAAAATAGGATTATTTATTTGGATAATTTAAGTAAAAGAGGATTTCCTTTGGTAATTCATTACTTTCTTCATGAAATGGAGAGTGAATTGGTTCAACATCTTATGGTAGATTGTCATTTCATTTTTCAAGTGGGGATGTTTTTCTAAGCAAGTTTAAAGTTAAATTGGGTTCTCAAGGATAGTATGTAGAATAATTGGATGGCTTAGAGTTCACCTTTTTCAAATCAATCTTTGATAAATTTATGGATGTTGGTATTTTCACATGTTTTATGGGGTATCTAGAAGGAGCAAAATAATAGAGTTTTTGGGAGATTACAACATCTACTCAAATGTCTTTTACTAAGATATTTAATATTCTTGAAGATAATTGGAAGGTGATTAAATGGAGTAAGAATTAGAATTTTAATGATTAGGAAAAAGAGATTTCTAAGACTTAGAAATTTCTATTGAGTGTTTTTTCTAAAGATCCTTGTGTGGATGTTTGGAAATATGTTAGGTGGATGAATCCATCATCTGGTTAGATAAAATTTAACTTTGATGTATCATCTAAAGGTAATCTTGGGATATCAGGTGGTGGAGGGGTTCTTAGACATGGTATTGGTTTAGTCATTGGAGCATATTTAGGAAGTATGGGGTTGTAGACTAATCATTTGGTAGAGGCTTTAGTTGTGTTATGGGGTATTCATTTGGTGAAGGAGATGGGATATAAAAATTTGGTTATTAAGGTTGACTCTTTGAATATTGTTAATTTTATTAATAATAATAATAAGGATAATCATGATATTAATCATATTATAGAAGAAATTTTGAGTTTGGGCAATGATTTTTAGCATATCTCTTTTCAACACACTTGTAGAGAAGGAAATTTCTTGGCTAATTATTTTACAAATAGAGGTGTAGTAATTTATTTTTTAAAACATTGGTATAAAAATGATTTTTTGCCCAAAAAATCAAACGTTATTATGGAGAGGAAGAGATTAACTAGTGTTAATCAAATTAATGATGTTACATTATGATGGTATGATAGTAGTCTTATGTGGGATTAAGGTGTATAACTTGATTGATAGGGTGATTATTTTAGATATTGTGGAAATGATGTGAATCATTTTTTGTGTGATCAAAGGAAGGTGGTGTGTAAAAATGATTATACTCAGTTGGTGAAGAGGGGATGTATTTTTAAGGGATTAATTAATAAGTTTAGTGTATTGAGTACTAATTTGATTTCCTAGTTGAGTTTTGATTTGGATATATTTGTTTTTTTCATAGTGGGTGGTGGGTTTCATTAATTTAAACCTTTGAATATGGGGAGAGTTAAGAATAATGTAGAGGTTTTGGGAATTTTTCAAATATGAAGTCTTGTTTATTTCATGGAAAATATTGATGAGTATGATCAATATCTTTCTAGACAATTTGTTGATAGCTAAAATGATCGAAAGGTGGAGATAAATAATGTCATTATGGATATTATGGAGTGGTTAATTGCCTAAGTCATAGGTCTTATAATTAAGGATACAAAGTATATGAAATACAATAAATATTAAAAGGTGGATAAGGCTAATTTTATGAGTGAGGGTGAGGAACTCACATAGTATCAAAGAGGGTTTCTACAAGAAGATTTCCCTCAGCCTTATGATGAAGTGGTAGATCAAATAATCAAGTATGTAACACTTGAAATACATTATATGGTGGTAATTTTTTACCATTTTACCATACTAAATATTTTTAGGAGATAAATTCCCATCAATCTTCTATTTTACATTTTACACCCTGGATAATTCTATGTTGGATGTAAAAATGGGATAAATCCTTATCCTCTTCACGAAGAAGTGATTTTTCTCATATGTAAATACTTTAAAGGAATAAATTGATGCTTTGTTATTCCTCAACCAAAGAAAAAGGTGGGTAAAGGGGTCTCAATACCAAAAATAATTATTATAAGCTCCTAATGGAATAAAGTAAAGACTGATCAAATGGGTAGTCAGTGTAAAGTTACAATTGATTTGGATAAGGAGGAGGTGGATATAGTTCTTATTGATAATATATGTGAAGGTTAGGAAAATAAAGTGAATATACAGATTTTGTTGGAAATAACTTATGAAGGTAATTTAGATGCTAATGTTAAGACTATGGTTGAATATATATAGCATGATATGGTGAAAGGCCTGTAAAAATTGGAGGATTGTATGGAGAAGGGATTAGGTGATGGAAGGATGGATAGTGTTGATAAACAAGAAAATAATAAGGAGTTTGATGATATTATAGATTCCTTGAAAAATTAGAATAAATTTGTGGAAATGGAAGATAATATTGGGTTTCATAAGGAATTATTTTGTTAGTTCATGATGGAACATGTCAGACTTCAATAAATAGTGAACAATTTGACTAAAAATGATGGGATTTTTTCACAAGGAATGAATTTATAGAAAATAATGATAAAATCACTAGAATAGAGCATGAATTCTTAAGGATAATATCAGGAGTATTACTAACTTCCACATCACATCCATGCAAAACTACCTTTAGAATATAGAAGGGCTTCAAATGGTGGCAAAAAGGAGGGATGAGATGATGGAACATAGTAAAGTTGATAAGAATATGAAAGGTAATAATGAGGGAGATATAGATCCTCAAACCCTTTAGATGATGGATTATATGTTTGCTAATATGAAGAATAAATGGGATAATATTATGGAAGAACCTAAGTGGTTAGTTTGTTAAGTTTGTTGTTTTGATTTTTACTGGATGTTTTATTATTGTAATTTGTTTTCTGAAATTTGGTTTGTTGTTTAGGCTTTAGTTTGTAGTTATGGATTTTAGTACTAGTCTATTTTCATTATGGATTGGGGTGGGTCCTTATTAATAACCCACTTTTACCATAAATAAAAAATATATCCATACCTAAATGTAGACTTATATATTTATATTGCCTTACTTCAAAACCTCTTCCATCTTAGCTTACAACATCATCTTGTTTGATACCATCCCTCTAAGGTATTAGATTAGTTAATGATGTCCTATGGTATTATCCAGGTTAATACCATTATGTGTTAGTTGACATATTATTCAACTATATCAGCCTTGTTACTACTATTGGGTTAGATTATAGGATTGGTATTGGGTATTGGATCACTATATATAGGGGTCATATTTATTTCTAAACATATCATATACACTTTATTTACTCTTCTTTCTCTCACACTTTTATCATAAGTCATACTTGGATGAGTTGGTAGTCTATAGCCTTTATCTTGAATACATATTATCTTCTATAAGTCTTGAAGATTCAATAAAAGGAGTAATTTTGGTCTAAATACTAAGTCCAACCTTTGAAGTATTCACACTTACAACATATATTATAAATCTCTAGTCAAAAAGGAGGATGTTGAGACTTGATAGGACCAAATCAAGATAAGTATTTATAAACATGTACTCTTTCCTTTATTTACTTACTAGTTAGACATTTATTGTTTCTTAGTGAATGAATGTGTGTATATCCTTGTTTAGGTTCTCTTTACACATAATACTAATGTAGCTATAGGATTGCTTAGAATTTCAATATTACATTTTAGGTTGCCTAGACTCCCATTTTGTTTACCATGGAATGTTACCATTTATGATCATTTATAACCATTCCAATTTACTTTACCTTAATTTACTTTTAAACTTACTTAGATTATTATTTTTCAATCATTTACTTCATAGAGGTCCAGTTAGAGTTATTTCCTTATACCATAGGCTTAAGATTTGGACCCTTTCCTCTTGGTATGTCAGACATATAAAATCCTCTTACTAGGCATACATATTCCAAAATTCATTACCTAAATCGACTAAGTATCATATGATCTATTTGATCACCCTGATCTAAGTTTGATGCTATTGAGATAGGATAGTTTCATGTTAATCTTAGCTTGTGCATACATTTTAGTGAACTTGGAATGAATCTTATCCCACCTTTGATTGTATCAAATTTATGTACTTATTTATTTTAATTTAGAAAAAATTCCAAATCAATATATATTTTATAACCTAATTGTATTAGCTATCATGATAAAGTTGTTTATTAACCTATGAACAATATCGACCAACTTAGTGCCATTTTATTTATTTATAGACTATATCAATTAGCCTAATATAGTCTAGTGTTTTTTCCAAATACATCAACCAAGCCCATACAATGGTATTTTATCAATCACCACTAATGCCTTCTTATTTTTAAACTATATATGTTTGGATGATATAGTTTATTTTTCCAAACTTAGTAACTAACTATATTAACTTGGTTGATACTGTAAATTTCCTATAGCTAGTCTTTTTCATTAAATTTTCATGTCCAACATTGATGGAATCTCCTCTAGGTTCATTCATTTTAAAATTTATACTTGGTTGAAGACCCAAATTATGATCCTCCAATTTATAATGATATCTCTAGTGAGATTATAAATTATCCATATGGTCATCCCCTTCATGGTTTTGATGATCATTAATAATGGGGTGAAATCCAAATGTGGATTCTAATTATGATTGGATTGACTATTATTGATGAGCCATGGAAATGATCCTTTTTATACCCATTGTAACCTTTTTAAAATCTCATATACTATTTATAAACATACAAAGTTGGTTTTTATACTTTCTTTACCACTTAGTAATTAGTAAATATAATGTATATCTCTTTATGTTTTATGTTTAAAACTATTATTTCATGAGTAAAGCTTGCATCATATACTTTTAATATTTTTATTTGATTTATTATTAATATGGTATGTTTAGATAGTAGGGATAAATCATGAATGCAGGGACATAGTTAACCTATAATAATTAGGTAATTCATCCTATAAAAATTGGGAAGGCCAGCCCATAACACCTAAAAAAGTTGATTATTTCAACCTGTAATAACTACTGGGTTGATGAAAATAGTTCATACATATATTATGGCTCCCATAACATTTGGAAAGTGTAATTGATAAATTAATATAATCATGTAGAAAATAAATCCATAGTTGGACAACCTATATCAACTGCATGATAATGGTTCCAATGTATAACCTAATTGAAACATTTCAACCATAAACTAAGTTGTTATTACTAATGAGTTATATAGTTTAGTAAAATATGAAGGGATTCCATGACCTATAAAGGAGAATGATAATAACCAAAGACAACACCATTAATTCCTTCTTTATGGACCATATTCCTCTGTTATTGTAACCATGTAATAAAACTAATTTGTTCTCTATAGAATCATATAGTTTGTCTTGTATCTTAAATAAGTTATCTTCTTAGTTTCTATTTTATAAATAAAATTACCTCCTATATTTAAGAGAATCTAATGGAAATTATAAATGAGATATAGATTTATAAGAAGTAATAATTCATTTTTATTGTTGAATCAAAGTTTAGAATCTTTCTAATATTTCCTTTATAAATACCCACATTACAACATAATATTTAATGAAAGAATAAATGGTTTTATTGAACAAGTATTTTTGTTAATGAGAAGGATTATAAATCATCTTTGATCAAGGAATGCCCCCTTGTTGGGATTTGTAGTAAAGATCCTAAATTTTTAGTATAGTTATTATTATTGTTGTGTGAGTAGGTACAATTTTTATTTGGTTTATACGTAAGTTTAGCTCTTAAATTAATTCAGTAAGCATTTGACATTATGTGAATGTTATTAGTTCTTAATAAAGATTCAATATCTATAAAACAAACATGTTCATTTCCATTTTAGCAAGTGTTCAATTTAATTATAACATCTGTGATTTCCTTTCAAAGCATTTTACTTTCATGTAATTTAATTTACAAAATAATTTTTCTATATAGTACCTATAGTCCCTCAACCTTAAAAAAGTTAGTGTTTCATAGACATTATCAACATATTTCGAAGCTTACGAACCCTAGGTTTATAATCAATAAAGTAGCATAGTCAATAATCCAAGAGGATGACCCTCTAAAGAGGTTTTTTAGGTTATATGTAAGATATTGGTTCCAAATCAATTTGAATGTTGGTTTTATTCTGATCTAAATTTTGGTGTCATTTCTAGGGACATGTGTCAAACATTGAATCTTAATAAGGTTGAGTTAAATTTATATTTAAATTTCCTATTTACTACTTTAAAATTTCCTAATTTTTAATTTAAATGTCCTAATTTATAACATAAAATTTCATGTTTTATTAAATTAAGAATATCCATTCCTGCAATTAGATTTAGAAAAAATTAGAAAAAATGTCAAAAACGACCCCATGTAGGATAGGTAAGGCATAATAAAAAAAGAACTAATTAATTTATATGTAGTCAAGACAAGACTAATTAGGCATAATCTCACATAGAGGGTTTAACTTTATTGAAGGAGAAGAATCCTCCCTTGAAAAAATCACATGTCAAGAGAGGACACTAGTAGTCAATTCATGATTATCACCCAAGAGGATAGATGATATCAAAATAAATGGGTTATTAGATGAGTTATTAAGGTATTCCAATGGCAAGGAATAAGAATAACTAAAGACCCCTAAAAAGGACATCTTTTCACCCTTTCAAAGAAACCTTATCTATCCACCCTAAACCCAAGGATTTGGTATTCAATTGACTCTACCCTTGCCAAATTTTATCTCCAAAAGATAACTCCAAGCCATTCTAGCCATGAAAATCATAACTATAAAATTTGTTAAATTAACTGAACTAAATAAATAAGATATTCTTTTTGAGATTCTAGAATAATTCCTAATAAACCCCGCCCAATCACCTATATTCAAAAGATTCGACTCCCCCTTAAATCATTCTAAATCCATCGTTCACTACTTACCTTAGGATAAGATTGATAAGGAATTTTGAGTGGGTAACCAACATTTTTGGTTTACAAGTAGTCTATAAAATAATGGGTGACCAAGAAACATAAAATTTTATCAATGTAGACACAAATATTGAGTTTCCCATTAATATTCCTACAGGATATGACCCATGAATAATATTCCTCTTTACTCATTTTATAACTTTAGAGGGATGGATATTGAGGATATTGACATGTTCATATTTTATTTTGATGTCCTATGTCATAGCTAAGACTACAACTTATATTCCCAAAAGCTCAAGTTATTTCCAACAACCCTCAAGGATGCAACCCTTAGATAGTTCATGGGACTAGATGGTAATGTTATTTCCACTTGGAGTGAAATGAAAGATAAAGTCCTCTTTAAATACCAATATTAAAAAATAGGGATGGATTATACAACTAAATTTGTTTTTTAAATGTCATATAATGAATATGAACCTTTGGAGGACTATCTTGAAAGTTCATTAATGTAGAGCATCATAATGTAACTCAAGTTGTTAGTGTGTTTGAGAGTTTCATGATGACCATTTTTGGTATGGTGTGATTTTTAGAGGTCCTTTAGGGTCCCTTAGGGTGTTTTTGAGTCATTAATATTCTTGATTTATGGTTTTTAATCCATTTAGATTTTCCTACCAAAAGGGGGAATTTAAAATTTTGAAATTGTAACTAGGCTTTGGAGTGGTATTTTAAGTTTTGTGTGAAATGAAAATGTTGATGTATGTTTGTGAAGATAATAGTGTCTCATAGGAGTGTGTGTAAGGGTTTTTTTTAATGTGAAATTCGTGGAAAATAAATGTAATCCAAGAAAGGCAAACAATTTGTAGATGTAATTGCCACCCTGCATGGAGTTGGCCTAGTGAAGGAGTTATCTTACATGTTTAGCATTATGAAAGGATAAAATGAATGTATGTGAGAGGAAAGAGTTGTAAAAAAAAATTATGATAGGATATTTTTTAAGGAGAGTGTAAAATTATCAATAAAAATACCAAGAACCTGAGACAATCACTTTGTTCTACTATAGGTGTCAGTGGAAGGTATTATCTTATCAAGAAGTGAATGATTAGATACTTCATGAAATCTCTATTAGATATTGTGCATAATAATATAAGTTAGTGAGTCTTAAAAATTATTTATTTTTATTATTTTATTCTATTTCCATTGATTCTCAAGACATAAAACATGCAAAATATAGTGTAGTTCAAATGTGAAGAATTATGTGTTCACACAGTCAAAAGAATAACACTAATAATGTTTTTAGAAGTTTTTTAATATTTATTTGAGTTTTTATAATTTTTGTATAATATTAAAGTATATTTAATTATGAAAAGTAACATTTTAGTCACTTCCAAATGATAAGATCGATATGAAGTGTTAATTCAACTATATGGTCTAGTAAAAAAGACACAAAATTATGCAAATTCATATGTTTGGACCATCTAGAGATGGTTTAAAGTCAAAGAACCATTTAATTTTTTTTAATAAAGGTTGTTTATACCTAATCCAAGTTTTATAAGTGATTAAAATTGTTTAAAATTTAACCTATCCCCTTTTTTAGGCTCTTGGGTACCTATAAGACTATGTAACATTGAGTTAGGATTTTGAGTTGGAAACTTGCATATATACTAATTGCACTAGATAAATTTATTTAAAATTGGTAATATAATGTGTTTTGAAAAGTTATATATTATTTTTAATGTTTTTATATGGTAGAAAACTGCACAGTATGGTAAGTAGGACTGTGTCATTGAATTGAAATGAAAATTTAGGTGAAGTTTTAAGAGGATAAATGGTATCTAAAAATGTGTTTATTTTTTCTTTAAACTTTTTATTTTTTTCAAACCTAAAATCTTTGCGTTTATGAAGGGCTACAAGAAACTAGGCCTTAAAGAAGAAAGAGTGGATTGTTTGGGAGTTATAACTTAGAGATTGAGTTATTATGGTTGGATTTATAAGGCAGATAAAATAAGAGGTGAATGGACATATGAGACATGGTATGTAAATGTAATCCTTAGAACCATGCATTAGGCTTTTATGTCTATGAA
The DNA here is from genome assembly GCA_037957365.1 of Torreya grandis. NCBI lineage: Eukaryota > Viridiplantae > Streptophyta > Pinopsida > Cupressales > Taxaceae > Torreya > Torreya grandis. The sequence goes on along the minus strand of JARHVA010004769.1, from coordinate 970,128 downwards.
CCTATATGAGGACAAAAAAGATTGAATAAAGAACAAAGAGTGAAGTTATGAAAGTTATGTGTGAGAGGATGGTGTTTATACTAAGGATGATGAGTGTAATTAGGGATGATAAGTTTCATTCTGAATAAGGATGTCTATAACTAGAGACATAGTACAAGTGAATCAATCCTAAAATAGACCTAGTGGAGAATAGAGAAGGTAAATTTAGATTTTAAGAATTCAAAGTAAAGGTGAGAGTGCAGAGTTGAGCATAAGAGGAGAGAATACATATGTAGATGAAGGGTGATATATCAATAAGATAGAGAGAAGAGGACTATGTGTGCAATGATGATTATGAATATATTAAAGGTAAGATTTATCAAGGGTGTCAAAATAGGAGCATAATACCTATTAAAAGAAATCAAATTAGAGATCAAAGAAGGGATTAAAGGAAGAAATAAAAGATAGGTAAATGTATGAGGTAAATGTATGTATCCTTCTACATCATTCATATTTAGCCTACAAAAATACAAAAAAAATAATTGGATCATGAATCAATAAAGCTAGTTTTATCAAAATGAATTTAATATTAATTTCTTGAGGCATTGAATATCATGAGTAGTGGAGACATGTCAAGGATTATGTTCAAGTAAATCACAAACTTATGCAAGAAATACTCAAGATCCATGATGGAGAATAACTAAAACAATCAAACAACATCTTCCTCATCCACCGATGGACTCTCATGAATGGAAGTGAGTTATCTAATAAAAAATATTAAGAAATACATTATCATCTATCTAGCCACACAAATAGACACCCTTTACACATTAAGGAAATAAGTAGATATAGAGTGGGCCTTGAATATGTATTGCCCATATTATCATAAGAAAATATCAAATTGAAAATTCCATGATATTCGATCAAAGGTATCAAGCATCATGCATGATAACCTTAAATCAATTTATCTCCATACAATTGAAGGTTATAGATATCAAATTTTATATATTGTCTCAAAAGCAACCATGGATCCAAATGACACATCATCTAGGCATGTCAAAAAATTATGCATTTTTAAATTCTCAATTTTTATTTACTAACCTAATCGGTATGAAAATAATTAATGGAAATACACAAAAACTCAAGGGAAAAATAGGTCACAACAAAAAATACCATCCCCAACCACTTGGCGATAATATCAAAACAAACCATGGCTACCTCAAAATAGAAATTCATCATGGTAAAACCTGAACTAAAATCAATAATGGAAGAAACATTATAACCATTGGTAACAACCATGGAAGGGGAATTAGACATGGTATAATATAAATTTTGGTTTCTCACATCAATTACATACACAATAAGAACCACCTACATTAATTCCAAAAAATCAACTTACTTTCATTCCCAACAACTAATCAACCCCTAGACAAATGTGGTTACTTACCTAACCTGTAGCAACCCCCAATAATAAGTCAATTTAGTTTACATAAACTAATGAAATAATTAAATATAACACTTATTCCATGGAGTTAGATGAAGTAAACCTTCACTTAGGGTGAATCCTTCTACTAACCACATCACTTGTGATCACAAAACCTCTTGAAGAGGCCCTCAATGACACTCATGACACTATTACTAAATACAACCATGTAATCCAATCAAAACCCATGAATCAACCATGTCTATAATTTAAGAAGGGAATGACAACCTTATTTTTACTAAAAGATTAAACCTCCAAAAACTTAAACGTGATTATTAATTTGAATTTGTAGGGTAACTCGAAAATGTTTGTATCATAATTCCTTTATTTTAGGCTATCAAAGATTTCCCAATATACACTATAGTTGTTCTGGAACCATGCCTAAAGAGATTTGGTTAGAAAAATAAAGATCTCAAATTTATCTAAGTGGTTGGATAGATTTTTGATATCATGTTGGGAATGTTAGGATTAGCCTAGGGGTGATTTTATTCAACATTAAAAATAAATGTAAGTGATATATATATATATATATATATATATATATATATATATATATATATATATATATATATATACATATGTATATACATATACACACACACACACACACACACACACACACACACACACACACACACACACACACACACACACACACACACACACATATTTATATATATATATACATATATATATATATATATATATATATATATATATATATATATATATATATATATATATATATATATATATATACATATGTATATATATACATATATGTATATGTGTATATGTATATATGTATATATATATATATATATATGTATATGTGTGTGTGTGTGTGTGTGTGTGTGTGTGTGTGTGTGTGTGTGTGTGTGTGTGTGTGTATTTGGATTGTTATTAGTTTTGGTGGGATCCTTACCCTATATGATTTTTGACCATAACTCCAACTATTATGGAACACAATCAGGGGCCTAGATCCCTAAGTCATCATTTATCACAAGTACCAAAATTACCCATAATGACCACAACTAGACCAAGAATACAAATCAATGGCCATAATTGGCCTAAGAATACCATCAATGGCCACAACTAGCCTCTATTACCATACTAAGATTTGAACCTAGGTGGTGTTTGTAGAAACCAAGTCACTTTACTAGCTCACCCACATCTCATTGATAAGTGATTAATATTTTATTACTCATAGTAGGTAGGTTAGATAACTAGTTTGTTATTAAAACTATCCATAAATATTTCATTTTTAGGATATTGTTTCTCCCATATGATTATTTGGGAGATTATTTGTTAGTGGCCCTATTTCATAGGGACATATTTATAATGCTCTCACCATTATATAAGGACAATTTTTATCATTAATCTATGTTTAAATAAAAAAATTGTATGTATCATGAAGATAATTTGAATAAAATATTATTCGTGTGTATTATCTGGTATTATAATTTTTTAGACTCTAAAATTGTGAAAACATGTAGGGAATTTATAGGAGGTTCCTAGAGAATATTGGTGAGGGTTGAGCATAAAAAAATCCATATAACTTCATGAATCCTCACATCTTATTCCCCTCTTCACACTAACTAGTGTGTTGCTACACAAGATTGGTAGCAACATAGAAATAATAAAGACGTAATAGAGAAAAAACACGAAGTAGTAGAAGCATTCTACAAGTAAACTAGGCAAATCTAGTTAGCTTATTTTAAATCTTCCTTCATTTATTTTCTTTTTTATTTTCATGTATTTAAAAAAAACTAGACGTATAAAAAAGGGAAGAAATTTAGAATTTGATGTTTGGTTTAAGGTGTTTGAAAGTTGGACCAGGGCATTTAGCTAATCTAAACTATTTATAAAGGCATCCAAGTATTCTTCTAAGCATTTGGGGTTACATATTTGATTTAGGTTCTCTAAAAAGATAAAATGCACCATCTATTCAACCTAGAAATAAACCATTGGTATTCTACTTCGAGGTTGGTGGATTAGATTAATTTAAAGTGAACAAATTTTAATTGAAATTATTAAGTAGACACTTTTGGTGTAAAATAAGATTAAAAAATTATTCTAAGGTGCCAAAAATAGTCTTTATTATCCAAAACCATCTTTAAAAATATATTTAATGATATATTTTTTCTAAAACCACCCTTCATACTACAAAACCACCTATCAAATAATTCCTTTGCTGAGAATTTTATCCAAAGATCACCTTTTTAATAAACATGTGTAATTGAAAGGAAAGTGGTTTTCATTAAAAATTAGAAATTTGTAGCCTTTAAATACAATTTTTATCTTTTATAGACTTGTAATGATCTATAGGTGTATTTATAGGAACTCTTTTCAATAAAGAATAGGTGAGAGATTCAAATCCCCCCAAAAGAACTTTTAGAAGAAAAACCTTTTTAACCATTTAGCAAATTTTTCAAAGCTAAAAGAATGGTTAAATTTTTTTCTCAAAATTGAGGGAAAAGTTCTTAAAACATATAAAAGGAAGAAAAATTATGCAAAAGAGTCTAAAGAGCCTAAAAATGAAAAAAAAAAAAAAAAAAAAAACTTTCAATTTTACAGGAAAAGAGTGAAATTTTATTTCTCTTGTATTGTATTTGCATTTCAAAAACTTGTATATTTATTTTAATATTGTATTACACAAATCATGAGTTTTAAACTCAAATGCAATGTTTAGTGAAAGTGATGTGTCTAACTCATGTTTATGGGTAAAGTCATCATGCTTAAGATACAACATACATAGCCTAATATAGTTGTAAAAATTATGTCTAGGTATCATTCCTATAAATCATCTTAGATAAATAAGGGAATATGAATTCATATCCATACATCCATTATCTATTCATTAAAATTGAAAGGATTAAATCATGAAGGTGGAAATTCTAAGTATATAGTGAAGTTATGCCTAGATATGCATAATTTCATCTAAGAAAGTGTTAATGATTAGATGAACCCCTTTCAATATTGTCTAGGTACCACATACCAGAATATTTCACATATCACTAGGTATATAAAAAGGGAAAACTTATTCATGTAATGATTGGTATATATGAAGGGCACATATATAGAAAGATCTAGTATATCAGTCTAAAAATATATAGAAAGGGAGACCTTGATACATGAAGTGATAAGGAACCTTTCCATCACTTGTACTATTGATCATGGGTGTACAAGCACCAAAGTTCTTTATGTTAGATTCTCAATTACTAAAAGGCAATAATTATTTTTCTTGGAAGACAAAGATTAGAACTCAACTTAAATTTGAATAAATTTGGCCTTTATAGATGGATCCTACACTTGACATGCCACTGATGTTGATCAATAGTGTAAGTATGAAATATTTAATCAAAAGGTGAAATTGATCATAATGTTTAGGGTATCATATGAGGTGCAACCACACATCCATGAAGATGAAATAACTAAGGAAACTTGGGACAAGTTATAAACAATATATGAGGCTAAAAATGAGATTGTTATTCTACATCTACAAAGTCAACTTCACTCTTTCAAATTTGATCAAATGAAAAACTAGCGGCCTTTATTAAATGTGTTGAAACACTAAATTCATTACTCTAATCCTTGGGTTAAACAATATTAGATGACTCTCTTGTACCCATTATCTTGAAAACTCTACCACCCTCATACAATTTTTTTATGACCACTTCGACTATCAAAAAATAGAAAATAAGTTTTGAAAAAGTAGTAAGATATTACAACAATAAGATTCCTTCAATACTAAAGAATAAATTGAAGAATATGTTCTCAATTCTCATAAAAAAAAGGCAAGAAACCATTCAATTATTTTAAGCAATCATCAAATCAAAATCAATGTCATAATTTGAAAGGGGCTAAATATCATAAACATTGTCTCATTTTTAGTTGTAAGGGACATGCATTAAAAGATTATTGGTATAATTTATTATAGAAAGTATCTTCTAGTGGCTAGAATACAACTACCTAGAAATCATCCCCATAAGTCAAAGTAAACCATAAGGATAGAAAAATGGAACTTGGCATAAGAAAACAAAGTAATATGGTAACATTGTTGAAGAAGAAGATGATGAATATGGAGACTTATTATACTCTAATAATTTACATAAAGAATAAAATTTACAAAGTGATATATGGTATGTTATTTTGAGTGAAATCCAACACATGATAAGATGAAAATAATGGTTCTTCACTTTTAAGGACACTATTATCACTTGAACCATGCACCCATTGAATTGGAAGAATTGGTCTAGTGAGACAATGGGATCATCCACCAAGGTGTGGGATTGTTTCACTCCTTGGGATGAACCTCCATCTAAGGCCAACTTATTTATAATCTAAGGGCACCTGGTTTAACACCAACATATGATCTATAAAGAATATAACTAAATTCTATAGCTAATGCTAAACCTATTCTTTTGAAGGGAAAAGGAGAGAGAGAGAGAGGGTAAGAGGTTTTCTGAAAGAGAAAATGGTGATGTACCAAGAGTAGAGTGAGCACCTCACCTACTTGACAACATAATAAAACTAACTAAAATTCAAATTCATCAAATCAGACACCCATTTCATAAGTGTTTCACATGAAGATATGGGAACACAATGCACCATTAGGAGGGATGATAAATGGTTTATAAATAATGCCTACATAGACACATTTATACAAAACATGTGACCTATAGAGGATTCTAATTCCATTTGGAGGTATAAAGGGAAGATGAAAATGAGAGGGATAAACATCCACAAGCAAATACCAACAACCATTAGTGAACACAAAACACAAAACCTAAAATAAGGATGATTCAATTCTCATTAATTTTAAGGCCTAAGTAGTAAAGGGGCTTGTGGAGGGAAAATTTTGGTAGTATTATGTTTCATATAAATGTCAACCTTTTTACAATGTAATACCTAATATTTTATAGGTAATGAAAAACCCACAGGTCATTGATTACATTTAGAAACATAGTTGATAAAATTTAATGAATATCATAATTTGAGATACATAGTCTCTCTATAAATATGATAGGGTTGACAATAGTTAATTATAATATTGATTAGATCCTCAGGACATGGTGATGATTGCCCCAAACTTGAACCTATCATCTCAATATACTTTATCATTAGTTTTTCAAGAACTAATATCTAATTATTTAATAACCACAACTTGATTTTCAAGCTTTTGTGTGTAGGAATGCAGCCATAGGTCTTTTATAATATATTTCTTTATATATTTTATCCTAATTTTATCATTCCTACTTTCAATAATACTCTTTGTAGACTTATTCCCCATGATTATCATTATGATGCTCTCATCATGATCTTGTTGTATTGGTCACATCTATGCCTTAATGATATTAGATATATTAGTATTAAATTTCATAGACTCAAGCTTACTCTAATTTATTGCACCAACTGAAATATCCTCTTGAGTCATTCATCTCACAATCTTGTGATCCTTGAGCCACTGCACTTTGATTCTAAAAAAATTGTTTATGATGGTCTTGACAATTAGATGGGCCATTAATTTTAGGATAGCAAACTGATGGCATAGTGATATTATATTTACCATCTCATTTTTAATTAGTCTCATCACCCCTTTAATCCATTGAGACTTGAAAAAATCTATGGCCTCTACAAGTCATCTCCATAATTAATTCAGGCTCTACATTATGGGTCTACCAACTGGGCCACATGATAACTTCTTATTTGTCTACCCCTTGCATAAGTTCTCTCAATTGGGCTCTATCAAGTGTAATATAGCGTTCTCATATTCATTGGGCATTCCTCTTTTTGTGTGTTCAAGTCATGCCACCTCTATGTGGATCCCTCTCACTCTTCTATTGATCGGCTAAAACTTCAAATGAAATGTTAACTATTCTTTCTATGATGAATCACAAATTACTATGTGGTATCATATTACTTACCCACTTCCTGAAGGCTTTAAGTTTATTTAGATGGATCTTAGACATTGAGTTGTTAGTATTGTGACATATGGAAGCATCCCACTAACCCACTTGCCTATTACTTTTTGTTGACATGGATATCCATCAAGAAACTTTGAATAAATTTGGCTAAGTTTCAAAAAGCATTTGAAAGGACTCAGGACTACTAAGAGATTGGAACATGGCACTGGGCATAGTTATAAAATATTTAAAACTTTTCTATGAAGATAGGAACACTTAAAAGTACTCACAAGTTTTTTTAGGACTTATATAGGCTTCACAACCTCTACTTATACTTTAATATTTGAGATAATTGATTCTTATGACTTGTAATCACAATCTAAACTAATATGTATAGAGTAATTCCATGACTAAAATAATATTGTATAGATCGACATCTATTCTAAATAACACACCACTAAAAAGTGCAAGGAATATATTTCTATTTAAAATTAATGTGTTAGGATCTATTTAAGACATGTGGATACATTCCAATATGAAATAACATCTTAATTATCTAAATATAATCTATGGGATCACTCAAATCCATTTATTTATTCTCGCAAAGTTTAAGGACTACTCTATCTTCAAATTTTCAACTTTTACCAGCTATTCACACAATCATTTCCATCACACTAGCTTGGTGATTTAGATATACATGTCATAGTCCATCAACATTTTGATCCAAATAGATATCTTATCACTAATATCCTTAGCATAAAATCATTTATACTTGAGTGAGAATCTATGAGCTAAATCTGATTATTTCATAGCATATGTCTAAACTTCTTGAGTGCCTTTATGACTATGAGGGTGTGTTTTTCCACAAAGTTGTAGTGTAGCTCAAAATCCTTGAGTACCTAATTAAATAATTGATAAGATTCTCAAATTGGTCATTATTATCTTGTGCTAAGATGGTTGAGATGCTTTCACCTCTATCAAATTCATAAATGATAAACTACTTACTATAATCAAGGTTTATTAGGGTAGGATCCCATGTGATAGTGCACTTGATGGACTCAAAACTTCTCTTGCTTTCATGGGTCTAACTGAATGTAGTACCTTTACTAAGAGTGGATTGATTAGATTAATGAAATTTAGATCACAAACCTTATGATGAAATCTATCTTTCCTAAGAAGCTCTCAAGGCCCTTTTTATGACCTAAGAGAGGAAGAGATAGGATGGCATCAACTCACTCTGAATCAATCAGAAGTCCTCCTTTATAAATAATATACCCTAGTAACATGCCCTCATGGATATTTAATACACACTTTATTTGGTTCAAAGAGATCCAAAAATCTTGGCACCTTTCAAATACTTGATCTGAATGACTTAAATGATTGGTTGCATGCTTGGAGAAGATTGTGATTTCATTAAGGTAAAACATGATTATATTATTGAGGAGTCTTTTGAATGCCATATCCATGGACATTTTAAATTTATCTCCCATGTTTATCAATATAAAATTCATCCTATGGTATGAAAAGGTACCCCACTTAGTAGTGAATGCAATTTTAAATTGATTACATTCTTGCACAACTATCTAGTTTTAGCCTGAGTAACCATCTAGAAGTGAAAACCTCTTTTTACCTATGACCATAAATATTATTTGATCTATTGGTGGGAGAGGTAGTAATATTTGAGGGATGATTTTTTTTTAATCTTTAAACTCCATACATAACCATATTTCTCTATTATTCTTCTGCATTGGGACTAGATTGGCCACCCATGAATAATGTTTGATTGAAAATATTATATTGTTTTGTACAATATTTGAGAGCTCTTTTCTCATTAAAGGATAAATATTGGGTTTTATAGGCCTTTGCTTCTACATGACTAGATTGGTGTTGGGTTCAACCTCAATAGTATTTTGGGTTAAGCATGGGTCAAAGCCTATTAAGGTCTTAGTAGCTCCATGTGAATATATAATCATATCTTATACTTAATTTGATGAATTATTTGGTTTTAGATTGAGATCACAGCTTACCATCATTCAAAATCTTGTCATAAAATATGGATACCTAATTGAAGATATATTATTTAACTTTCATGTTTCTTCTCTCACCTTTGAACTAGTCATCATAATTGAAGATGCTTTCTAATGTGAACAATACCCTAGGTAGATTATTTCCTTGTAGCTGGATGATCTATTCCTCATATTGGTCTTGCATCTATAATTAATTCTTGGTAAAGAACTTAGATTCATCCCATAAGAAATAAATGATGTGTTTATCATCTTCAAATACCTACCAACTATTTGTGTTGTCCAAGATTATTAATTTGACCATGAGTTTTATGAGCTACTTGGACTCATCCCTTATATTACATGGGAGGTCATATTATACAACCACAATTGTGATACTATCAACATCATTAATTTATGCCATTAGTATGGATTAGATGTTTAAATCATTAAACCCATCAATTACATCCCAAGTCTTATGTTTGTAAGATTTTAGTAGACTATTATTGGACATGTTCTATGCTCTGACCTAGTTTACAAACAATTCACTACACCTAAATTATTGTATCACTTTGATGCCTTTCATTAACACCAATTAGAGACCCTATATCATCATATTATATTTGGAGACATCATTTGTGAAGCGAAACTAAAACTTTAATTCATGGAAGTATTTATCATTTTGAGGGGAGATAGTTACCTCTCTAACTCCTATGCCATTTTTGCTTTGGTGTCCATTAAAATACAACTGCCATGCACATTTGATATCCTCTCATGCCTTCATGATATTTGGTAACAAGGTGTCCTTTTTGATAATGTAGGACATGCCTATCCATATTTTATATATGTTATCATATGGGTCAAACTCACTTTGATCACATACCCATTCATCAAGTAGGTTATTTGGGATCCCTTCAAAGGACATAGTAATCTCATAAAGAATTGAATTCTCCTTCTGGTCAAACATAGTGTAGTTAATATCTACTAGACTAGGAGAGTATGGTTCTATGTAATTTTTAGAGATGTATTCATCCTTAATGGTCACCCTTATTCCATATTTGGTCTTGAGAGCATGTGTGACTAACTTGAGGATAAGTATCCACCCATATTCATAGTGAAATCCTAGGAAAGGCATATAGTGAAGTAGGTGGTCAAGTCAACCAATGTGATGTCTTAATCAATGGATAAGCTTAGACATTCATGTAAACTGAGGATTAGGTCCTTGATGATCCCCATAATTTTATTTTTTATGTCATCCAATTAGATGATGCCTTTCAAGATGGGAGAATATGTTATACCTAGCATGTCTATGATTTTATTTGGCATCACTCAACTGCTCGTCCCCAAGTCTATCATATAGTTATGTACAAGGTGATTACTTATGATCAAGGAGATGTAAAAGGAGGAATTTTACTATTGCTAGGTTCTCATTATTTTGGTTAACATAATATTATGGAAGTAGCTATAGAGGCCTTTGTTAGTTCATGGGGGTGAAATATCTTCAATGCTTCCTACAACAAATTCCTTTGAGCAGGAATGGACAAGGCCTCCCACATAGTCATGTTTAAGATTGTTTTATTCATTTATTCCATTATATTGAAGTCAATTTGATACTCTTCATCTAAAACTTTAGGATAATATCCTCTTCTTTAGTGTTTAATTGAACTAATGCTGATCTTCCCTTTAAATAGGCTAATTTTTTTTTAGCTTTAGGGGTATCAAGAGTCACCTTATCTTTGGAAACTTTACATTGAGATTGTGAAGAATAGAATTAGTATGTGGAGGAAAATTTCTCTCCCTCCATTTCCCTTATTTTAATCCTTGTATTATAAGGCATTAGATTGTTGATTGTATTTGACACTTGATTTTGATTTCTACTGATGAAGTCATTTTTCTAACAATTTACCAAAGTGGCTTCATCTACCTATGTTTTGACCTCTTTATGTACTTATTAAATATGTGATGTTGATTCTTTTGGATTTTATTGAGAGTATGATATACCTTTCACCATTAAATCTTGATTTAACACTCACTTTGCATAGGTAGCTTGATTATGTGGATGATTACAAGGAAAAATGATGCAAGAGCATCCAAGGTGTAAGGATAATCTTGCATGACCATAAATAATATATATTTTTATTTTAATTTCATTTTGTAGGTTTCTTAGTTTAGTTGGAGTACATGTTAAAGTTTTTAGTGTTTTAGAACTATTAGAATATTTTAAAGGCTAAAAATAATAACCTTATATTTTTAGTACGATAGTATTTATGCACATATTTACATGTAAATATCCACATAATATGTCATAAATCACCTCAAAATATTTCCAATGCAATAAAAACTTCATCAATTAGATGCCTAGTTAAAAAGATATGCCTCTAAGAATTTGTGGACTCTAAGGAAAGTTGTTATTTTGAAATTAGAAGGTAATCAAAGTGGCATGGATTTTAGGTGAAAGAAACTTACCAAAGTAGGGAGTGGTTATCTAAGATAATATGAGGATGAATTTTTAATGCAACATACTAAGTTGTGTTTCATTCTTATCCTCAAGTTTGGATAAAGAAACTATAGAGGGAAAAAGTAGGATCTAAATGAAAAAAAATATGGCAACTAAACGAAGATGATAAGTTACCTTTCTTTACTCATGTGACCTTTCCAAAATGTGAGAATCTTTATTTTTTGGTGCCACACTTAGGTCTATTCTATATTAATACACCATGATTTCATTAAGATGGGAAGCTTCAGGAGAAGATTTTGGGAGAGATTTCAAGGATTGAGTTCTTAGATTTGGTAGTGTAGTTTGAGGCTCTAGAATTAAGGTTAATTTTATTTATAGTGAAATAGCCCATGTTTATCTTAAGTTATTTTTAAAATATATGTTTGATTCCATTATTAAATTTTTTTATGAGAATGTTTGTTGTTGTGTTGTGTGTGAATGTTGGGTGGAGTAGCCCTACATCAGGTATATCACAGTAGTAGTTCTTAAGAGTGTAGATAGATCATTGACTATGAGGTAGTTTGTACCAAGACCTAAGGTTGTTAGTTTGTTGTAGAGATAAAGATGCCTCCATAAGGAACAATGGTGGTGTTGGGATAAATTTTGTGGCAAAAGAGGTTTTTAGATACCTATAAAGACAAATGAATGCATTACAAGAGGAGCTATAGATAGGATTTGAGCCAAGAAAAAGAGATGAAAGTGAATATGAAGAAGAAGAAGAGAATTTAGAAGAAGAAAAATATGTTGTAGGAGATCTTGAGAAAGTTAGGTTACTAAGGGTCATTTACAAGATTGGAAAAAAATATATCAAAGTTTCTACATATTCTGTAAATTTGAACCTAGAAGAATTGATTGATTAGATCAATGAAATGGAGGAGTAATTTGACTATTAAGATTTGGAAGACCCTAAAAGGGTAAAATTTACAAATACTAAGGTAAAATGCCATGTTAATGTCTAGTAGAAGGAAGTTTAGTTACAAAGAAATTAGAGAGAAAAAAAGATCACCAAATGGGATAGAATGCTACAAATTTTGAAGAGGCAGTTTATTCCTGTAGATTATGAGTTAGAGCTATTGAAAAATTTATAAGGTTTGAAAAAATAAAACATGACTATTAAGTAGTATACATAAGATTTCTACAAGATTATTATCAAAACATGCCATTCAGAGGCTAACAAGGAAAAGGTATCCCATTACATTAATGGGTTAAGGCTAAGCATTTAAGAGGAGCTAAGTCTAGTTGGAATGACTACCATAGAATATGCATACCAATTTTCCATGAAGGTAGAGGAGAAAATGAATAAGAGGTTTGAGATCAAACAAAGAGGAAGAGGCTATGGTGGAAGGATTGGTAGAAGATCCTATGAGGATGAAATGAAGATCAAAAGAAAAATGAATAAGTAAACACCATCAAAAATCAAAGAGGATATATTGCCTATCACCCTCGAGACCAAAATAATGGTGAACAAAGAGGAAGAGGAAGATTTGGAAGAGGACTTAGAAGAGGATGCTTTACAGGAAATTTTTTTCAATGTGGAGAAGAGGGACATCAAGCTTATTAGTATCCCCAAAATCAAGAAAAAAACAAATGGAATGCCTAAAGGGAATACATGAGTTTAAAATGTAGATGAATATGCTTAGTTTGAAAATTACATAGATGTTAAAAGATGAAAATCTCATATCGTAAGGAGAGTCTTGTTGAATTAATATAGATAACTAGTCTAGAGGAAGAGTCTATTCCAAACAAGATACAAATCTAGAGGTAAATGTTGTGAAGTTATTATTGATAATGGTATTACTTATAATCTAGTTTAAGAGGAGATGGTCAAAAATTTTAAACTAGAGAGGAGAAATCATCCACGCCCATATTGGATTGCATGGTTATAGAAGGACCATATATCTTTGGTTAATGAGTAGAGTCTCATCAAGTTCAAGATTGCAAGCTACTATGATGAGGTACTGTGTGACATCATCTAAATGGATGCATGTCATTTTATACTGGGGAGGTCATGATAGTATTATAAGTGTGCTGTACATGATGGCCATGCAAATATCTATTCCCTGATGAAATATGGAGTGCATCAAAAATTAAAACCCTTAAAGGAGGTAAAAGAGAAGGTATGTAGTAGTGCCAAAATTTGTTTGGTTGATGGAAATAAATTTATAGAAGGCATGAGGCATGAGTATATGTGTTTTGTATTGGTTCTTAAAATCAAAAAAGAGGAATGTGTATATGTACCAATATAAGTCTTATATTTTTTGGTGGAATTTTAAGATATTGCATCTGATAATGCACCATAAGGTTTACCACTGATGAATAAGATAAGTCACCAAATGGATTTGATACCAAGATCCAGTTTGCCAAATAAGATATCCCACATAATGAATCCTATAGAGAATGAGGATATGAATAGGAAATTTCAAGAGTTATTGAAGGAAAGACTAATAAGGGAGAGCCTAAGTCCATGTAAAGTACCTATAGTACTAACACCAAAGAAGGATAAAGAATGGAGGATGTGTATATACTTGCGAGCTATCAATAAGATCATGATCAAGTACCAATTCCCATTTCCAAGGATGGATGACATAATGAATTACTTGAGTGGAGACAAGTAATTCACAAAGATAGATTTGAAGAGTAGATATCACTAAATCTGGATCTAAGAAGGAGATGAGTGAAAATAACCTTCAAGATGAAGGAAGGTTTGTATGAGTGTTCAGTCATGACATTTGGGCTAACCAATGCACCAAGCACATTTATGTTGCTCATGAATGAGGCATTGAAAGAATTTTTGGGAAAGTTTGTTATTATTTATTTAGATGACATTTTGATTTTAAAGAAAAGTTGAAAAGAGCATTTGATGTATATCAAAAGATTTTTTGAGAAGCTGTGGGAGATAAGTTGTTGATTAATTTAAATAAATGCAATTTTTTAAAGAAGGAATTGGTATACCTAAGAGTTATTATCTTAGCTAAGGATCTTAAGATGGATTCATAGAAATTAAGGCTATTATTGAATGGCCTATAACAAGGAGTGATATAGAGGTAATATTTTTTCATGGTTTGGTAAAAATTTATAAGAATTTTATCAAGAATTTCAGTAGCATTTATGCATCCCTAACTAAAACAATGAGAGGGGATAGAAAGGAGATTAATTAGACTATAAGAAAAACCAAGAGTTTTGATATGTTAAAGAATAAAGTCATAGAGTAACCTATTATTAGCACTTCCATATTTCAACAAGGTATTTTAGGTAGACTGTGATGCTAGTGGGAGAGCCATATGCATTGTATTGAGCCAGGAAGGTAAGCCTAGTGCCTATTTTAGCGATAAGATTAATGATGCCAATAAAAATTATTTTATCTATGATCAAGAGATTTATGTTATAGTTTAGTCTTTGAAGAAATGGGGACAATATTTGTTGCTAAAATAATTTGTTTTATATACTAATCATCAAGATTTATAATATCTTAATAGCCAAGAAACGTTGAATCAAAGGCACTTAAAATGACTTGAGTTTCTATAGATTTATACTTTTGTTTTAAATAAAAAGAGTGGTAGGGCAAACAAAGTTGTAGATTCCTTAAGTATAAGGCAAAATTTGTTGACAGAGATAAAGATAGAAGATTTTGGGTTTGAGGAACTCAAAGGTTTGTATCCTAAAGATCCAAAATTTGTAGAGGATTGGAAAGATTGTTTGGAACATGTTACTTTGGATAGGATAAAATGGTTTGATTTTATGATCCAAGATAGTATGTTGTTTAGAGGAAACCAGTTATGTATTCTAAGGAGTTTTATGAGAGAGAACATGATTAAGGAGAATCATAGTGGAGGGTTGGTAGGATAATTTGGTAAAGATAAGACCATTTCTCTTGTTAGTGAGAATTAAGACTAGCCATAGTCACACTAGAATGTGAATAAATTTATGCAAAGTTATAGAGTAAGTCAGAATACTAGAGTATATTAGCCACTAATTATACCAGAGAGACCATGGGAATATATTAGTATGGAATTTGTTCATGATTTACCAAAGACGTAAAGAGAACATGGCTCAATATTTGTGGTGGTGGATATATTTTCAAAGATGTCACATTTCATTATATGTCATAAGACTCAGTATGATATTCACATTTTAGAGTTATTTTGTAGAGAGGTGGTAAAATATTTATTCTACCAAAGGGTATAGTTTCATACTGAGTTACCTAATTTTTTGGGCATTTTTGGAGGACCTCATGGAATAAATTGAAGACTGATTTGAAATTTAGTTTTACACACCTTGTGTAGACTGATGGATGAATAAAGGTGGTGAATAGGAGTTTAGGAAACCTGTCAAGATGCTTAGTAAGATATAGACCCAAGGGATGGGATTTGATTCTAAGCTTGGTATAATTTACATAAAATAATTATATCAATAGGATTATTGGTAAATAATCATTCCAAATTATATATGAGAGTAGTTTGAGGAATGCTTCTAAGTTGAGGAAGATGGATAAGGAGAAAAAAGTAGTATTGATGTCAAAGACTTTGTAGAACACCTAAAGAACTTGCACAAAGAGATAAGAAGTCATATTAATAATATGAATACTTATTATAAACAAAAGGTAAATTATAAGTGGAATTTTAAGGAATTCAAGGTTGGAGATGAAGTTACGGTTCACCTGAGAAAGAAAATATTTTTTGCTAGAACATTTAACAAGCTAAAAATTAAGAGGTTTAAACCATGAAAGATTTTAAAGATACATGACTCAGGAAATGATTATGAGATCAAATTACCAAATAAGGTTGAAATTTCACCTATGTTTAACATTTTTTATTTGACAAAATATCATGAAAGAGGTAGTGAGGTTGGACCGGTAGAGGAATTATGGAAAATTTTGGTAACTACTCTAGAGAAGGAAGATATACAATAAATCCTAGATAGCCATGTGGGTAGAAGTAAAATGAATAGGTAGTATAAATAATACTTAGTTAAGTACAAGATAATTCCTATTGAATATTCATCATGGTTGTCTAAGGTAGAGGTTGACCATCTTGGTTTTCCTCAAACACTTGATATGTGACTAAGTCACTTATCAAATTACATCAAGTGTCTGATGCAGGAACATTCAAGGTGTAAGGGTAATATTTAATCACCATAAATAATATTTTTGTTTATTTTGATTTTAATTTATTCTTGTAGGTTTCTTAGTTTAATTGGAGCACATTTTTAAGTTTTTAATGTTTTTTAATTGTCAGAATCTTTGAAAGGCTAAAAATATGAACCTTATATTTCTAGTAAGTTGGTATTTATGTATATATATGGACATGTAAATTTACACATAATATTTTATATATAACCTTAAAAATTTTATGATTTAACAAATGGTTCATCAATCGGATGCCTGGTTCAAAAGATATGCCTCTCAAAAGTTATGGACTCTAGGGAAAGTTGCTATTTAAAAATTAGAACGTAATCAAGGTGGCATGGATTTTAGGTGAAGGAAACTTATAAAAGTGGAGACTGGTTATCTAAGATATTATAAGGATGAATTGTCAAGGAAACTTACTAAGTTTTGTTTCATTCTTATCTTTGAGTTCAAAAAAAACAACTATAGAGGGAAAAAGCAACATCTAAATGAAAAAAATAGCAAGTCAATGAAGATGATAAGTTGCCTTTCTCTAGTCATGTAACCTTTAAAAAATGATGGAATATTTAGATATTTTTTCCATACTTATGTCTCTTATATATTACTATGACTTAATTTCATTGATATGGGAAATGTTGGAGGTCTAAATTGCACACTATTTAGGTGAGGGATTGTTCAGGTTCTCTGCCCAAATCTAGCTCAACATGGGAATAAACCTAGGCTATGGGTATCTGATAATGGGGTCAGACCTCTAAGTTTTTAAATTGGTATATATCCTTTTATTCATCATTTTAGCTCATTTATACTACTAAGACCTACTAATGACTAGGGAAAAGGGAGAGAGATAACTTGAAAGGGAAACCTAAGATAACAACAGTGATGCACCTAAAATATGGTTGATCCACTCTGTTTGAAATCTTAAAACAATAATGAAACAAGTAAAATATAATATGTAGGACTCCAAATATCTATCATACATAATTATTTCATGTATAAGTTTACCAAATGATCAAAATTGATGGAAGTTATGGAGAGGTCTAATATAAGACACTAACTAGTCAAAGTATCCATATGTGAGCTTTAATCAAAAGATATTTGAACACTAAACATGAAATGCATAAAAATATAAACTATTAACTAGGTGAGATCAATAATTTACAAGGGAGAGGTTTGTAACACATATGAAAATCAAACTAACATGTACACACTATACCAGAACAATGAAATATGAAAGTAGTCTTCTATTCATCTCAAGAGGTTACAATCTCTATCTTGGTAGAGTTTAGTCATGCTCAAGAGAGGGATCAGAGGGATATATTTTCAAGATCAAAATCCTCTATATATAGCAAAAAATGATAAAGAAAGAGATGGGAAAATGTGTAGGAGAGTGGAGAAAGGGTCCCAATGATCAAGCATGAGGTGGTAGTTCATTAATTATTTTCCTTATACATGCATGCCTTATTTCAATAAACTAACCTTGATAAAAAACCATACCTCTATTTACTCCAATAACCTTTGAGATCTTCTCATTGGTTGAGAAATCCCACTATAAAATAAGGGTTTATTATGCATGATGACAAATTCTTTTTGAGCAAAATGGATGCTCTTAAATGCTTCTTTAACCACCAATTCACCACCTTGGGACCCTAAGCCCACTTGACTTGATCATGAGGATCAAATCCTCAAATCTTGAAACTAACATATCCATGCCATGAATGTAAATTGGTACCTTATTTATCAATGATAGAGCCTCATCAATTGATGAGACCCTTTTCATTAATCACATATTTGTTTTCTTTCCATATCTAGATCATAGGTCTACTCTATAGATGGAAAACCAATCTAATATCATTGGTTTTTATATATTCATAATATTAATGAAAACCTATAAATCATATAACCTCTTTTTGTATTCCCATTACGTCCAACTAGATCCATTCTACCTTTGTATTAATTGAGAACTCATATATGCATGGGCCCTTCTTTAAAGAATGGTGAACACAATCACATAATGAACCCTATATGATATAAAAAATTGAAACATAGGTCTATAATTAGCTTCAATGGTGTCCTTTTATTGTTGATCACTTTGAATATATCACTATGGTCTTTTAATGTCATTATAATGAGCTTTAATGTTAATGGGATGACCCTTATAAGACCCTATTTGCTTTGGTCAAAAATTGCCCTTTGGCTCAACTTTGTCCATCAAATATTACTTGGACCAATTAAAATGCTCCAACTTGTCTTTACTCCCATTAGTCTCATAGATCCCCACTATCATATCTTGACCTTTTTGATCTCATGTACACCATTAGATCATGATGTACAATTAAATGTGAGCCCTTGATTTAGATCCTCTAACCTTTAGAATTTAACTTGCATCATTGGATCAAAATTTATGAAGCAACATGATCCTTTGATTTACCTAATCCCACTTTCTTGTTAGTTCTTACGCACTATTAGATTTTTACTCGATTGATCTACACTATTAGATCTTGTCCAACTTGTATCCTTTTAAGAAATTTTAAGCTAGGGACCTTTTGATTTATTTGACCCTAATTCAAATCATTATATCTCATGTGTCAATATGTGAGCTCATATGGACTATTATATCTTGATTAAATTTAGAAATTTTAAGGAATTTTGAACCCAAATGGTTATTTCATGGAACTTAAACTTGACACTTGCATGAATGTCTTATGCTATAGGTCCATCTTTGAATGCTCATAACTTAAGCTAAAAATATTGCATAGACATGAAACTTATAGAGCATGTTCCTACCATAAATAATTCTATAACACTACAATATTTGGCTCATGAGGATTCTTGATGTGAATTTCTAAAATACACAACCAACATGTTCCATTCAATTTTGCATGATGTCCTGGTGATGGTCTAGCCTTTCAAATCTTGCACAATTCATTTGATCATTAGTCTAAATAGAAACTTTACTCATTTGATCAATCCATGTGAAGAGATTGTTATGCAAGAAAAATATTGGCCAACATATTTGGTGACTCACAAGGGTTGTATGCCTATCCATGCAAGAAAACCAAGACCATGTTACCTTGTCTAGTCCATTAGGCATGGAGTCTCTATTCTAGTTCAATATATAGATCTAGATCTAACACTAACCACCAATCTTACTCTAACCTCTATTGAAACAAACAAAGGAACCAAAAAGGGAACAAAATAAGATAGAGTGCCCAAAGCACTTATTGAAGGGAAACACACAGAATGGAAAGGAAACTAACCTAGATAAAGCAAGAACAGATAATATAATGTGCCAGGATAGCACTTAGAGGAAAACAAGAAGATTTATTCTAATATGTATAATTGAAACTCACATAGGCTTTCCTCCTAGATCAAAAGGAAAGTTGTATGGTCCATCTTGTAATGTTGAAATAGGTTTGCCATATCTTGATGGCTTCTTCTTGTAGACTATAGAAATTAGATGTTTATGACCTCTTGATGAGGTAGATAAGCTTGCATCTTCCATTATGATTTGTATGGATTAAAGATGTGGATATAATACCCAATCATCCTAACCCTAGATTTTTCCATTCTATAAGAATGTTGATAATTTTTCTTTAATCATTAGCTGCCAATGATTTGATGTATCTCCCATTGTGTCTTCATTCTGATTCTCATGAATAGGTGGCTTGTCAAGGTTTTCATGATTGACCTCTTGTATATCTTTAGGCATGTTGGATTACAAGACATATTAATTTTATTTATGTTTAGGAGTGATGATCTAAGGCATTATATCAACAAACACTCATTTATTCTTCTCATATTTATGCACTTACTCTCCTTGTGAGTTAATTTTAGTAGTTGATTGGTCTTAAAGATATTTAATAAGAAGTGTAAGACCTTAAATATCTTGATACTCTTTGAAAATATCCATATATTTTCTCCATAAATCCTTATCATTACATTGATGGTTATCTTCTTTGGCTAGGTTTTACTCATCCATGGTCAATTCTACAAGTTCTTGAGAAGCATTTTAACATGAGATAACTGGTATGTGATCAAGAGGCTCTTGAAAATCAACCTTCTATGATACATCTAAAACTTCTTCTTTATGGATCTCCCCTTCTACTTACACTTGTCTCTAAAACTCATGTTCTTTGGCACTATGAAAGAATGAATCATGTTCATTCTTGCCAAGTGGTGTTCCAATAATTATTTTTTCTTCTTGATCATTAAATTCATTATTAATTTCTATCTCTTGTATCTTATTTATTTGCCTCACAAAAGAGAGGCTCTTTTTGTAGGATAGGAACATTAGACCCTTGAAAATATTTGATAAGATGAGAAAGGTCCATGTAAGTAAGCATAAATACCTAATTTTCCTCATGGAATTGTTCTCTTTATATCACCCTCACGTCCTCTTTTTTTTGTACTATTCCTTCAATGGTCCTCAATGAAGGAAAGGCCTTAGGTTCCTAAGGAGAGGGAAGTGGAGGTTGAATGGTCTCTTGTTCTAATTTAATAATCACCACTTTCTCCTTATTCTACATACCTATTTGGATAGATTTCCAAGATGGAAATGAATTATATTCTTAAAGAGGGAGGGGTGAGGGTTGAGTATCTTTGAAGTTACCTAGTTACATGACTTGAATCCAAGATGGAAAATCTAGAGGTCCCTCTTTAACCTTTTGATTCTGGTTTTCCTCCTCCTTCCTTGACTTTGGGTCTTTGGCTCTAATTATTTTATTTTACTATCAATATTCTCTTGGAATATCTACTCTTTAAGGTGGTCAATAGATTCATGAAGATAAGAAACACAAGAAGATTCCTGAGGAGGAATGAAAGAGGTTTGAATAGGTTTAAATCCTACTTTAACTTGAGCTCTCAAATCTAGATTTGCCTTACTTTTCCCACTTTTCTATCATTTCAACACTTGATTCTAGCTTTGGAAATAAAAACACCTCATAAGGGGTTCTTGAATAAGGATGGAGTCTTGGATCTCAATAGTAGGTTGTTCCACAACAATCTCCTTTATTTGACAATTTTTTTGGATAGATTTCTAGGAAGGAAGTTTTGAGAAACATATGAAGAACTTGGAATACTCAAAGGGTCACTTAGAATGGTCTTTGGGGAGGAATGGGTGGTGCATAAGAAGGATTAGGTGGTGTATATGAATGCACATAAGATTGGATAGGTTGAACATGATACTCTTCAAGGCCTTTTAGTTTATCCTCAATGCTTTGAATGTAACCACTTACACCATCATCTCACCTATGAGATTGTTCCCATTTGATCTCTCAATAGGTGCCCATTCTTATTTCACTTATTCAATGAATCCCTCACATAATGGATCTAGTGAGAAGGGACATCTCAGACATAATAATTTTATGATCACAATTCTAGTGCATACTTGTCAAGGCTTACTAAAGTTTTCTTAAGTGATGGTATGGATGGCTCATGATAGGGCTGGTAAGGAGTAGTATTATGATGGGTTTGTTGTTCATATAGAGGATTAGGGAAATAATATTATGTGTATGAATTATATAGGTCCTCATATTATTGGTGAATATTATGAGGAAGGTAATATCCATTATTTTGATAATAAGGATCATGAAAAACTTGCCTAGGCTTGTCATAGCTTTGATAGAAATCTTGGTAGGGTGGATACACATTATATGGATCATGAGGACCAAATTGGGGCTATTGATAAGGAGGTGGATAATAGGTATATTCACCATAGTTATTCATATTAACATCATATGTCAAATGAGATGCAATAACTAATTAAAATCTTCAATGAGACATAGCTGGTTTGCTCATAACTAGAAGCTTTGATTCAGAGTCACCATTGGTGCCAACTTTCTTGCTTCTAAAAGCTGATCAGAGGAAAGACACACTAATATCTTCCCACTATTTTGTACCTTGGTCCCACCAAGCATGCCAAAATTATTGGAGGTCTAGATAACCCTAGCTAGGTAAGGGATTATTCAGGTCCTCTACCTAAATCTAGCTCAAAATGGGAATGATCCTAGGCTATGGGTACCCTATAATGGGGTCAGACCTCTAGGATTTTTAAGGAGGCTAGTTCCTTTGATGTAACATTTTATCTCATTTCCAATATTATTACCTACTAATGACCAACAAAAATGGAGCGATAGATAAATTTAAAGGGAAACTTAAGCTAACAATGGTGATACACCTAAAATGTGGTTGATCCACTCTATTTGAACTCTTAAAACACTAAATAAATAAGTAAAAGACTGGTTCTAGGACTCTAAATATCTATCATACATCATTGTTTCATGCATATGTTCATCAAATGATCAAAATCTAAGGGAAGTGATGGAGAGTTCTAATATAAGACACTAACTAGTTAAACTATCCACATGCAAGATTTGATCAAAAGATATTTGAACACTAAACATGACCTGCATAACAAGATCAACTAGTAACTAGGTGAGATCAAGACTTGATAATGGGAGAGGTTTCTACCACATATGCAAATCAAGCTAATATGTACTAATTTATGTTTCATTATTATCCTTGAGTTTGAAAAAAGCAAGTATAGAGGGAAAAACCAACATCTAAATGAGAAAAATAGCAAGTGGATGAAGATGATAAGTTGCCTTTCTCTACTCATGTGACCTATCAAAAAAAGGGAATATTGATTTTTTGGTGCCACACTTAGTTATCTTCTATATTATTATGCCTTAATTTCACTAATATGGGAAATGTAAGAGGTCTAGATTGTACCCTAGTTAGGTAAGGGATTGTTTAGGTTCTCTGCTCAAATCTAGCTTAACATGGGAATAACCCTAGGCTATGGGTATCCTATAATGGGGTCAGACCTCTAAGTTTTTTAATGAAGCTATCTCATTTGATGCATCATTTTATCTCATTTATACTACTAACACCTATTAATGACCAAAGAAAAGGGAGGGCAATAACTTTAAAGGGGAACCTAAGATAGAAATGGTGGTGCACCTATTAGATGGTTGATCCACTCTATTTGAACTCTTAAAACAATAATAAAACAAGTAAAACATAATATCTAGGACTCCAAATATCTATCATACATCATTATTTCATGTAGAAGTTTAAAAAATTGGTATCAGAGCCATACTACTGTAAGTTGTGAATCATTTTTCCTATTTGGCGGATCGATCATTTGAGTTATTTGCTTTGAAAATTTCTTTGGGAAAGTTATTGCATCAAGTCACAGGCCGTTATTCTAATTGTCATAGGCCACTTTTATCTCTGCATCCTTTATTACCTTACCAGAGATTTCTCACTTACCAGAACCCAAATCTCCCCGCAATGGAATTCGGAAAAGCACCATCCACATCTACCGTAGAAATTATGAACGAATCTGATTTCGAAGGCATGTATGAACTTCCTCCATTTGTCCCAGATCAAATATCAGACTGTCTCAATATTGATATTACTGAAGAAAATCTTGAGCAAGAAACTAGCCTGTTTAAACCTCCGGCTATTAAGGCTTCCCATGTGTATAAAAAGTTTGAGTTAGTTAAATCTAAGTTTTTGTATACTTCTACTTATCTATCCTTTGTTAAACCTAGAATCAAGTCTGTAGAGTTAACCCTCTGTTACAATCCCAAGAAAACATACCAAACAAATTTACTCTCTTTGTTACCTGAGCAAGAAATCAATTATATCAGGTCACATGAAGATGTCAAATTTGTTCATTTTGGTTTGATCAGAATACATATTAGACCCTTGATTCCTAGTAATATTAAACCTGTATTATACCTAGCTTTGTGTGATCTCCGCCAAGTTAGCTTTAAGCATTCATGTCAGTTATCCAGTCTTGGCCGCCTAAATGATGATAGTATTTGTTTTGAGTTTTGTCCAAACCTTTCTGTTGCAGTTCGCGACAGAGGTTGTAAAGAAGTTAAGCATGGATCTTTGGATTGTTGGGGCTTATTTACCTCATTGTTTGGTCTAGACATGTTTGGTGAGTTTAAGTATGCATCCATAAACATTTCTGTTATCTATAGTATGACCAACACTAATCACCCCAAAATCCTTGAGAATCTACCCTATGCAAAAAGATTAAGTGGAACCGTCCAACTGTAGAAAGGTCACATTGAAGCAGTTGAAATTCCTCATGAATGGAAACTTGACTAGTTGAAAAATGTCTCTCCCAGAATGAAGAGTCAAGCCACAGTTAACCATAGTGACGACAGATCCGTAAATATATTACCCAGATTCTTGTCTATAAATACTTCCCGTCTTTCTCCTTCCAGACCATCTACGTCTTCTTCCCGTAGATCTATCAAAACCAGTCACATATTGATCGAAGATGAAGAAGTAAATCAAGGCAATGATTTACTAGGTACTTTCATGAGTCTTCCTAGCGAAGACAGCATAGAATTCTACACAAAAGATACTACTACTCTGTACAGAGTTGGAAGATGGCCACCGCAAAAGGGTGTCCATAAGCAACCAGCAGCAACTATGCAGTATTTTGCAACTGCATACGAGAACCCCTCTAATGAGTTCAAGCAAAGGAACTATACTGTGAGATTTAATTCTCATCTCATGGAAAATTTTGATGATTTGTGTAGAGATATTTTGTCCATTAAGGATACTGTAAATAATATAGAAAAGAAAGTATCCTCCATTAATACTAAAATAGATTTGTTAGATGATAGTCTTAGTTGGCTATCAAAAGAAGACCAAAAGGCAGAATCATCTTCCAAGCCTCTCTGTTCAGTCTCCTTTGGCCCTTCTTTCAAAAATGTAAAGAGATCTCCTAGCCATTCCCTTATGCAAAGAACCCATATACATTTGCAACCTTGGTATTTAAATATAGATGACTTGTTAGACCCTTTGAATGAAATCACCACCTAGTGCAATACCATGCGTGTACTTTTTATCTAGTCTCATCTCGACCAAGTTGGCAGCACCTGCTTTGTAACAAAATTTCTATGGGGAATTACTAGTCTTTGGTGGCAGTCTATGACTGAGGCTCAACAATATGAGCATGTACATAATCAACCTGATTCTTTGGCTGCCTTATTTCTTTTATTGATTACTGAGTTTGCACCTCAATTCGGCAATTGAGAACTTGAGTCCAAGAAATGGTTGTTAAAAATGGAGCTTTGTGATCTAAAGCAATTTGATGCTTTTGCTAAACAATTTAGAAAGCTTGCATATGATAGTAAGAGTTATGCATCCACTGAGATCAAACTCAAATTCTTACATGCTTTGCCTTATAATTTAATTGACCGTGCCATTTCTTATATTGACCTCAACGGACTAACGATCGAAGATCTAGCCCTTTCTGATGTCATTGACTTTGCAAAGCAACAGATAATGACTTTAGTCTCAGAGACTAAGTCTATGCAAAAATTAAGCAAGCACCAAGCATCCCAGATAGCTCCTATATTTCGTGAAATAGCCCCATTTGGTTGTAGATCATATGTACAACCTCGTCGATAGCAGAACCTGAACCAGAAGAAGAAGAAGTCTACTCTGAACCTATGATTGTTCAAGATCCAAGAAGACAGAAACTGGTATGTACCAGTATCCCTTCTATAGAACTTCCACATCCTACCTACCTCAATCATTTAATTAATGGCAGATTTGCCCAATTTTTTACATTAAAAATAAGTGGGAGACTAGTAGATGCACAAGTAGACACTACTGCTTCCCTTCCTTTTGCTAAACCCCAGCTCATCAGTGACTGGAAGACACTTGATGATAATCTTGCTTACAAGAGCATTGACATTCAGGGGAATAATTTTATGTGTACAAAATATAAACATCAACAACCCCTGCGTATCCAAAATAAAATCTTCCATTGTGATTTTTTTGCCCTAGAGAAGATGCCCATTGACATCCTCCTTGGAGGCTCATTTATTGATAGATATACACCCTATGGTGCTACTGCAAAAAGCATCATGTTCACTATAGAGAATGAAAGGCTTAAAATACCTCACCTTATCTATGCCACATAACAGTTTCCAAGTGCCATGACTTAGAGCCCTGAAATAATCCCAGCCGAAATAATAGAAATTGGAAATAGGATCAAGTCCTCTATCTGCTCAAAAAATCCTCAGCAGTTTTGGTCCAAAGCTATGCCCGAGATGGAGATTAAGATACTTGAAGGCAAGCACATCAAGATTGGGGAAAAGATCCCAATACCGGCCCAGGATTATGATGATATGGAATCACAGATCAAAGATCTGGAAACAAATGGCTTCATTAAGAAATCAACCTCTCCTTTCTGTTGTTACGCCTTCATGGTAAACAAGCATTCAGAGCAGAAATGAGAAAAGAAGAGAATGGTCATAAATTAGAGACCATTAAATGTTATAATAAAGCGATATCCATATCCAATACCAGATAAAAGCTACTTGCTAGAGAAAGTTTTAGCCTACAAATATTTCTCATAGTTTGACTGCAAGTCAGGCTTTTACCAGATAAGAGTCAAAGAAGAAGACAGAGCCAAGATAGCCTTCAGCTGCCTCTTTGGCCATTATCAATGGACTGTCATGCCTTCTAGCCTTATGAATGCGCCAGCATATTATCAAGTGCATATGGATAAAATTTTTGGTGGCACTTCTCATTTCCTTTGTGTATATATTGATGATATCCTAATTTTTAGTAATTCTTTAGATGAGCATGCTACTCATCTCTCCCAATTCTTTCAGCTGGCATAAGATGCAAGAATAGTCCTTTCAGAGACTAAAATTTAGTTATGCACAACTAAATGCAATTTCCTTGGCATCGTGATCCAAGACTCCAAACTGCAAGTCCAGCCACACATAAAAGAAAAAGGCATCAGTTTTCCTGACTGTTTGGATAAACCCAAACTACAAGCATTTTTGGGTCTGCTAAATTATTTGAATAGTTTCTATCCTAACTCTAGTGAAGACAGGTATATTCTACAAACAC
Source organism: Torreya grandis (assembly GCA_037957365.1). Taxonomy (NCBI): domain Eukaryota; kingdom Viridiplantae; phylum Streptophyta; class Pinopsida; order Cupressales; family Taxaceae; genus Torreya; species Torreya grandis. The sequence goes on along the minus strand of JARHVA010004769.1, from coordinate 942,236 downwards.
TTCTCCAGAAAAAGAATGCATTCCATTGGGAAGAACAACATACAGCAGCAGTTCAAAAAATTAAAGCAACTATAGCCGCGCTACCAAAACTGAACATTCCAAAATCCAAACAAATGAAAGTCTATACTGATGCCTCTGACCTTGCATGGGGAGGAGTACTTGTTTGTATTGTAGATAATAAAGATTTTGTATGTGAGTTTGCTAGTGGTGTGTTTAGCTTTGATGTATTAAAATGGATCTCCTCTGATAAAGAGATCTATGCTGTGAAAAAATGTTTAGAGAAGTTTATGCTAAAACTTCTACATTTGCCACACTTTGTAATTATAACCGATTGTACTAGATTTCTGACCTTCAGAGAAAAGGATCATGGTCGAAAAGATGGTTGTGGAAAATATGTCCGGTGGCAGGCATTCTTTCATCAGTTTAATTTTTTTGTGGAGCATATTATAGGTTTTAATAATATCATTGCAGATTAGCTTAGCCGGAATCCTCCAGCAACATTAATGCATCAGCCTGTGCCTAGTTTTAATCTCACCAGGATACTTAACCAAGGATTTGAATCCTTGAACGTTCTTGTACAAGAACAAATTTTTTGAGAAGGCCTGCATCTCTGATATACGAGGATCTCCTATGCAGCAGGACAAGACTTGCAAATGTCTGCAGCAGTGACGCTTCAAGCTAATCACCGACATAGCTCGGGAGTCATCATCATTGAAAGGCTCAAAAGTGAATTCCTTTACCACCAGTTCACTGAGCTACTAAAGTGACCACTATGGACGTGGCGCATTCGGATCAGATCCATATCCAATGAACATCTGTATCGCTGGATTGCTTGGCATGGCCCGTATAGAATTCATGAAGAACAAAATCATGATCAATATATGGTAGTGCATAGAATCATTCACTAACAACTTGAGTGGGAATCTTATTTCCACTGCACTCCAAGACATACGCCATGTGATGCGGGACCCCCAAATTGTCGACATTGGCATCTACAAAGCACCTTCCAAATAAGATGCCTTTTCAATCCAATATCCAAAGATGACCTCGAAGACGAAGCGTAAGACATGTTGGGCCCATAGCCTAGGATTCCATCCTCACCATCATCATCTTGTGGCTCCAATGCGTCAAATAGCATCTCGCTGTAGATTTACTTTTCAGCTGTAAAGCATGATGGGATTGACACTGCCTTGCCAGCGAGCAGGCAGGACCGCCCAATATTTTTGTAAATAAGCCTCTCCACCTATGTATTATCATTGAAAAATTTTTAGTGTGAAAATCTAGTAGCTTATTGAAAGAGTATGCTCTTCTCTTGCCCATCTTGATGGATCTTGAGAATCAGAAATTGATATAAGCAATTGTAATAGTGTGTAATATCTAAAGTTTGAAATAATAGTGTGAAGCTATACACATTCGGCCCCTGCCTACTATCGCAGGTTTCTTCCATATCAAGCTACTAAAGTGTGGGATAAGGAGGCATCTACTGACGTGAAAAAGATTGGTTGTGAAGCCGTAGCCATTCGGCCCCTGCTTACTATCGCAGGTTTCTTCCATATCAAGCTGCTAAAGTGTGGGATAAGGAGGCATCTACTGACGTGAAAAAGATTGGTATCAGAGCCATACTACTGTAAGTTGTGAATCATTTTTCCTATTTCACAGATCGATCTTTTGAGATCTTTACTTTGAAAATTTCTTTGGGAAAGTTATTGCATCGAGTCACAGGCCGTTATTCTAATTGTCATAGGCTGCTTTTATCTCTACATCCTTTATTCCCTTACCAGAAATTTCTTGCTTACCAGAACCCAAATATGGGTAATATATTTACAGATCTGCCATCACTATGGTGAACTGTGGCTTGACTCTTCATTCTGGGAGAGACATTTTTCAACCAGTCAAGTTTCCATTCATGAGGAATTTCAACTGCTTCAATGTGACCTTTCTGCAGTTGGACAGTTCCACGTAATCTTTTTGCATAGGGCAGATTCTCAAGGATTTTGGGGTGATTAGTGTTGGTCATACTATAGACAACAGAAATGTTTATGGATGCATACTTAAACTCACCAAACATGTCTAAACCAAACAATGAGGTAAATAAGCCCCAACAATCCAAAGATCCATGCTTAACTTCTTTACAACCTCTGTTGCAGACTGTAACAGAAACTAAAATTCAGTTATGTAAAATTGAGTGCAATTTCCTCGTCATGGTGATTCGAGACTCGAAACTACAAGTCCAGCCACACATAAAACAAAAAGTCATCAGTTTTCCTGACTGTTTGGATAAACCCAAACTACAAGCATTTTTGGGTATGCTAAATTATTTGAATAGTTTCTATCCTAACTCTGGTGAAGACAGGTATATTCTGTAAACACTTCTCCAGAAAAAGAACACATTCTATTGGGAAGAACAACATATAGTAGCAGTTTAAAAAATTAAAGCAACTGTAGCCGCGCTACCAGAACTGCACATTCCAAAATCCAAACAAATGAAAGTCTATACTGATGCCTCTGACCTTGCATGGGGAGGAGTACTTGTTTGTATTGTAGATAATAAAGAATTTGTATGTGAGTTTTCTAGTGGTGTGTTTAGCTCTGATGTATTAAAATGGATCTCCTCTGATAAAGAGATCTATGAAGTGAAAAAATGTTTAGAGAAGTTTATGCTAAAACTTCTACATTTGCCACACTTTGTAATTGTAACCGATTGTACTAGATTTCTGACCTTCAGAGAAAAGGATCATGGTCGGAAAGATGGTCACAGAAAATATGTCTGGTTGCAGGCATTCTTTCATCAGTTTAATTTTTCTATGGAGCATATTATAGGTTCTAATAATATCATTTCAGATTGGCTTAGCTGGAATCCTCCAGCAACTTTAATGCATCAGCCTACGCCTAGTTTTAATCTCACCAGGGTACTTAACCAAGGATTCAACTCCTTGAACATTCTTGTACAAGAACAAATTCTTCGAGAAGGCTTGCATCCCCGATATACGAGGATCTCCTATGCAGCAGGATAAGACCTGCAAATGTCTGCAACAGTGAGGCTTCAAGCTAACCATCGACATAGCTCGGGAGTCATCATCATTGAAAGGCTCAACAGTGAATTCCTGTACCACCAGTTCACTGAGCTACGAAAGCAACCACTATGGACGTGGCGCATTCAGATCAGATCCACATCCAATGAACATCTGTATCACTGGATTGCTCGGCATGGCCCGTATAGAATTCATGAAGAATAAAATCATGATCAAGATACGGTAGTGCATACAATCATTCACTGACAACTTGAGTGGGAATCTTATTTCCACTGCACTCTAAGACATACGCCATGTGAAGCGGGACCCCCAAATTGTTGGCATTGGCATCTACAAAGCACCTTCCAGATAAGATGCCTTTTCAATCCAATATTCGAAGATGACCTCGAAGATGAAGCAAAAGACATGTTGGGCCCATAGCCTAGGATTCCATCCTCACCATCATCATCTTGTGGCTCCAATGTGTCAAATAGCATCTCACTGTGGATTTACTTTCCAGCTGTAAAGCATGATGGGATTGACACCGCCTTGCCAGCGAGCAGGCAGGACCGCCCAATATTGCTATAAATAAGCCTCTCCACCTATGTATTATCATCAAAAAATTTTCAGTGTGAAAATCTTGTAGCTTATTGAAAGAGTATGCTCTTCTCTTGCCCGTCTTGACGGATCCTGAGAATCAGAAATTGATATAAGCAATTGTAATAGTGTGTAATATATAAAGTTTGAAATAATAGTGTGAAGCCATAGCCATTTGGCCCTTGCCTACTATCACAGGTTTCTTCCATATCAAGCTGCTAAAGTGTGGGATAAGGAGGCATCTACTGACGTGAAAAAGATTGGTTGTGAAGCCGTAGCCATTCGGCCCCTGCCTACTATCGCAGGTTTCTTCCATATCAAGCTGCTAAAGTGGGGGATAAGGAGGCATCTACTGACGTCAAAAAGATTAGTATCAGAGCCATACTACTGTAAGTTGTGAATCATTTTTCCTATTTTGTAGATCGATCTTTTGAGTTCTTTGCTTTGAAAATTTCTTTGGGAAAGTTATTGCATCGAGTCACATGCCGTTATTTTAATTGTCATAGGCCGCTTTTATCTCTGCATCCTTTATTCCCTTACCAAAAATTTCTCACTTACCAGAACCCAAATCTAGGTAATATATTTACAGATCTATCGTCACTATGATGAACTGTGGCTTGACTCTTCATTCTGGGAGAGACATTTTTCAACCAGTCAAGTTTCCATTCATGAGGAATTTCAACTGCTTCAATGTGACCTTTCTGCAGTTGGACGGTTCCACTTAATCTTTTTGCATAGGGCAGATTCTCAAGGAATTTTGGGTGATTAGTGTTGGTCATACTATAGACAACAGAAACATTTATGGATGCATACTTAAACTCACCAAACATGTCTAGACCAAATAATGAGGTAAATAAGCCCCAACAATCCAAAGATCCATGCTTAACTTCTTTACAACCTCTGTCGTGGACTGCAACATAAACTAAAATTTAGTTATGCACAACTGAATGCAATTTCCTCAGCATGGTGATCCGAGACTCAAAACTGCAAGTCCAGCCGCACATAAAAGAAAAAGTCATCAGTTTTCCTGACTGTTTGGATAAACCCAAACTACAAGCATTTTTGGGTCTGCTAAATTATTTGAATAGTTTCTATCCTAACTCTGGTGAAGACAGGTATATTCTACAAACACTTCTCTAGAAAAAGAATGCATTCCATTGGGAAGAACAACATATAGCAGCAGTTTGAAAAATTAAAGCAATTGTAGCTGTGCTACCAGAACTGTACATTCCAAAATCCAAACAAATGAAAGTCTATACTGATGCCTCTGACCTTACATGGGGAGGAGTACTTGTTTGTATTGTAGATAATAAAGAATTTGTGTGTGAGTTTACTAGTGGTGTGTTTAGCTCTGATGTATTAAAATGGATCTCCTCTGATAAAGAGATCTATGCTGTGAAAAAATGTTTAGAGAAGTTTATGCTAAAACTTCTGCATTTGCCACACTTTGTAATTGTAACCGATTGTACTAGATTTTTGACCTTCAGAGAAAAGGATCATGGTCGGAAAGATGGTCACGGAAAATATGTCCAGTGGCAGGCATTCTTTCATCAGTTTAATTTTTCTGTGGAGCATATTATAGGTTCTAATAATATCATTGCAGATTGGCTTAGTCGGAATCCTCCAACAACATTAATGCATCAGCCTGCGCCTGGTTTTAATCTCACCAGGATACTTAACCAAGGATTCGACTCCTTGAACGTTCTTATACAAGAACAAATTCTTCAAGAAGGCCTGCATCCCCGATATATGAGGATCTCCTATGCAGCAGGATAAGACCTGCAAATGTCTGCAGCAGTGACGCTTCAAGCTAACCACTGACAGAGATTGGGAGTCATCATCATTGAAAGGCTCAACAGTGAATTCTTGTACCACCAGTTCACTGAGCTACTAAAGCGACCACTATGGACATGGCACATTTGGATATGATCTACATCTAACAAACATTTATATCGCTGGATTGCTCGGCATGGCCCGTATAGAATTCATGAAGAACAAAATCATGATTAAGATACGGGAGTGCATACAATCATTCACCAATAACTTGAGTTGGAATCTTATTTCCACTGCACTCCAAGACATACGCCATGTGAAGTGGGAACCCTAAATTGTTGACATTGGCATCTACAAAGCACCTTCCAGATAAGATGCCTTTTCAATCCGATATTCGAAGATGACCTCGAAGATGAAGCGGAAGACATGTTGGGCCCACAGCCTAGGATTCCATCCTCACCATCATCATCTTGTGGCTCTAATGCGTCAAATAGCATCTCACTGTAGATTTACTTTCCAGCTGTAAAGCATGATGGGATTGACACCACCTTGCCAGCGAGCAGGCAGGACCACCCAATATTGCTATAAATAAGCCTCTCCACCTATGTATTATCATCAAAAAAATTTAGTGTGAAAATCTAGTAGCTTATTGAAAGAGTATGCTATTTTCTTGCCCGTCTTGATGGATCCTGAGAATCAGAAATTGATATAAGCAATTGTAATAGTGTGTAATATCTAAAGTTTGAAATAATAGTGTGAAGCCATAGCCATTCGGCCCCTACCTACTATCGCAGGTTTCTTCCATGTCAAGCTGCTAAAGTGTGGGATAAGGAGGTGTCTACTGACGTGAAAAAGATAAGGCGTCTACTGACGTGAAAAAAGATTGGTATCAGAGCCATACTACTGTAAGTTGTGAATCATTTTTCCTATTTCACGGATCGATCTTTTGAGTTCTTTGCTTTGAAAATTTCTTTGGGAAAGTTATTGCATCGAGTCACATGCCGTTATTCTAATTGTCATAGGCCGCTTTTATCTCTGCATCCTTTATTCCCTTACAAAAAATTTCTCGCTTACCAGAATCCAAATCTCCCCGCAATGGAATTCGAAAAAGCACCATCCACATCTACCGTAGAAATTATGAACGAATCTGAGTTCGAAGGCATGTATAAACTTCCTCCATTTGTCCCAGATCAAATGTCAGACTGTCCCGATATTGATATTAGTGAAGAAAATCTTGAGCAAGAAACTAGCCTATTTAAACCTCCGGCTATTAAGGCTTCCCATGTATATTAAAAGTCTGAGTTAGTTAAATCTATGTTTTTGTATACTTCTACTTATTTATCCTTTGTTAAACCTAGAATCAAGTCTGTAGAGTTAACCCTCTGTTACAAGCCCAAGAAAACCTACCAAACAAATTTACTCTCTTTGTTACCTGAGCAAGAAATCAATTATATCAGGTCACATGAAGATGTCAAATTTGTTCATTTCAGTTTGATCAGAATACATATTAGACCCTTGATTCCTAGCAATATTAAACCTGTATTATACCTAGCTTTGTGTGATCACCACCAAGTTAGCTTTAAGCATTCATGTCAGTTATCTAGTCTTGGCCACCTAAATGATGATACTATTTGTTTTGAGTTTTGTCCAAACCTTTCTGTTGCAGTCCGTGACAGAGGTTGTAAAGAAGTTAAGCATGGATCTTTGGATTGTTGGGGCTTATTTACCTCATTGTTTGGTCTAGACATGTTTGGTGAGTTTAAGTATGCATCCATAAACATTTATGTTGTCTATAGTATGACCAACAATAATCACCCCAAAATCCTTGAGAATTTGCCCTATGCAAAAAGATTAAGTGGAACCGTCCAACTGCAAAAAGGTCACATTGAAGCAGTTGAAATTCCTCATGAATGGAAACTTGACTGGTTGAAAAATGTCTCTCCTAGAATGAAGAGTCAAGCCATAGTTCACCATAGTGATGGTTGATCTGTATATATATTACCCAGATCCTTGTCTATAAATACTTCCTATCTTTCTCCTTTTAGACCATCTACGTCTTCTTCCCATAGATCTGTCAAAACCGGTCACATATTGATCAAAGATGAAGAGGTAAATCAAGGCAATGATTTACCAGGTACTTTCATGAGTCTTCCTAGAGAAGATATCATAGAATTCTACACAGAAGATACTACTACTATGTACAGAGGTGGAAGATGGCCGTCGCAAAAGGGTGTCCACAACCAACCAGTAGGAACTATGCAGTATTTTGTAGCTACGTACGAGAACCCCTCTAATGAGTTCAAGCAAAGGAACTATACTGTGAGATTTAATTCTCATCTCATGAAAAATTTTGATGATCTGTGCAGAGATATTTTGTCCATTAAGGATACTGTAAATAATATAGAAAAGAAAGTATCCTCCATTGATACTAAAATAGATTTGTTAGATGATAGTCTTAGTTGGCTATCAAAAGAAGACCAAAAGGCAGAACTGTCTTCCAAGCCTCTCTATTCAGTCTCCTTTGGCCCTTCTTCCAAAATTGTGAAGAGATCTCCTAGCCATTCCCTTATGCAAAGAACCCATATACATTTGCAACCTTGGTATTTAAATATAGATGACCTGTTAGACCCTTTGAATGAAATCACCACCTAGTGCAATACCATGCGTGTACTTGTTATCCAGTCTCATCTCGACCAAGTTGGCAGCACCTGCTTTGCAACAAAATTTTTATGGCGAATTACTAGTCTTTGGTGGTAATCTATGACTGAGGCTCAATAATATGAGCGTGTACATAATCAACCCGATTCTTTGGCCACCTTATTTCTTTTATTGATTACTGAGTTTGCACCTCCAATCGGCAATCAAGAACTTGAGTCCAAAAAATGGTTGTTAAAAATGGAGCTTTGTGATCTAAAGCAATTTGATGCTTTTGCTAAACAATTTAGAAAGCTTGCATATGATAGTAAGAGTTATGCATCAACTGAGATCAAACTCAAATTCTTACATGCTTTGCCTTATAATTTAATTGACCGCGTCATTTCTTATATTGACCTCAAAGGACTAACGATCGAAGATCTAGCCCTTTTTGATGTCATTGACTTCGCAAAGCAATAGATAATGACTTTAGTCTCAGAGACTAAGTCTATTCAGAAATTAAGCAAGCACCAAGCATCCCAAATAGCTCCTGTAATTCCTGAAACACCCCCATTTGGCTGTAGATCATTTGTACAACCTCGCTGACAGCAAAAGCAGCGCCACAAGCATCTCTCTTATAAGCACCGCTCTTTTCCCAGAATGCATTTTTATGCACCTCCTCACCATTTCTTGAAGAAACACCACACCGCATGTCCTCCTTCTAATCAGACGATTTGCTACATCTTTCGCAAACCCGGCCATATTGCTCCGAATTGCTCTTGCAAAAACCCTGTTGTTAAAGCTATTTTTTCCTCCAACGTAGCAGTGTGGTGGGATATTGTAGATGCAGATGAAGTTCTTTATCTTCAAGAAGATATTTATGAACCAACTCTTGAAGATCTTCCAGATGAAGCATTCAAAGATGAAGCCGCTCTTGAGTCACTTGCTGATGAGTTAGAACAACCAATGACCAACATGCAACGTGGTGCAAGATACTATAGACCAAGAGAACATGACTGGTCTATGCTGCCCTATAAAGCACAAGGAGCCTGGTCACAAGATCACCATGAAGTACCTGAAAGACCAGAAAAGCCAAGAGGAAGAGGATACTGCAGAGGAGAATCATCTAGAGGGAGACAACCCTCTATGCCAAGACAACCACCCACATTGCACAGACTCGAACATCCTCCTATGCAATATCCAATCTCTTTCAAGCCAAGCGACTCTTGGATAAAGAATAAGTTCACCAGCAGAGAGCCGCCAAAGGAAATAAGAGAGCCAATATGGGAACAGATCCTACCAGCTGAAGAACCTGTCTTAGCAATAGATCCTTGGTGGGACAATGACAATGAAGAGGATGAAGTCGGAAGTATGTTTTATTCTGACCAAGATTACTGTACTGGTGAATGCATAATCTCCAAGAGGAAGCTGAACCTGAACCAAAAGAAGAAGAAGTGTACTCTAAACCTGTGATTATTCAATATCCAATAAGACAGAAACTGGTATGTACCAATATCCCTTCTCTAGAACTTCCACAGCCAGCCTACCTCAATCATTTAATTAATGGTAGATTTGCCCAATTTTTTACATTAGAAATAAATGGCAGACTAGTAGACGCACAAGTAGACACTGGTGCTTCCCTTTCTTTTGCTAAACCCCAGCTCATTAGTGACTGGAAGACACTTGATGATAATCTTGCTTACAAGAGCATTGACATTCAGGGGAATAGTTTTATGTGTACAAAATATAAACATCAGCAACCCCTGCGTATCCAAAATAAAATCTTCCATTGTGATTTTTTCGCCCTAGAGAAGATGCCCATTGATATCCTCCTTGGAGGCTCATTTATTGATAGATATACACCCTATGGTGCTACTGCAAAAAACATCATGTTCACTATAGAGAATGAAAGGCTTAGAATACCTCACCTTATATATGCCACAGAATAGTTTCCAAGTGCCATGAATCAGAGCCTTGAAATAATCCTAGCCGAAATAATAGAAATTGGAAATAGGATCAAGTCCTCTATCTGCTCAAAAAATCCTCAGCAGTTTTGGTCCAAAGCTATGCCCGAGATGGAGATTAAGATACCTGAAGGCAAGCACATGAAGATTGAGAAAAAGATCCCAATACCAGCCCAGGCTTATCATGATATGGAAGCACAGATCAAAGATCTGGAAACAAATGGCTTCATTGAGAAATCAACCTCTCCTTTCTATTGTTACACCTTCATGGTAAACAAGCATTCAGAGCAGAAATGAGGAAAGAAGAGAATGGTCATAAATTACAAACCATTAAATGCTATAATAGAACCATATCCATATCCAATACCAGATAAAAGCTACTTGCTAGAGAAAGTTGCAGCCTGCAAATATTTCTCACAGTTTGACTGCAAGTCAAGCTTTTACCAGATAAGAGTCAAAGAAGAAGACAGAGCCAAGACAACCTTCAGCTTCCCCTTTGGCCATTATCAATGGACTGTCATGCCTTTCGGCCTTATGAATGCGCCATCATATTATCAGGTACATATGGATCAAATTTTTGGTGGCACTTCTCATTTCCTTTGTGTATATATTTATGATATCCTAATTTTTAGTAATTCTTTAGATGAGCATGCTACTCATCTCTCCCAATTCTTTCAGCTGGCACAAGATGCAGGAATAGTCCTTTCAGAGACTAAAATTTAGTTATGCACAATTGAATGCAATTTCCTCAGCATGGTGATCTGAGACTCGAAACTGCAAGTCCAGTCGCACATAAAAGAAAAAGTCATCAGTTTTCCTGACTGTTTGGATAAACACAAACTACAAGCATTTTTGGGTCTGCTAAATTATTTGAATAGTTTCTATCCTAACTCTGGTGAAGACAGGTATATTTTGCAAACACTTCTCCAGAAAAAGAATGCATTTCGTTGGGAAGAACAAAATACAGCAGCAGTTTAAAAAATTAAAGCAACTGTAGCCGCGCTACCAGAACTACACATTCCAAAATCCAAACAAATGAAAGTCTATACTGATGCCTCTAACCTTGCATGGGGAGGAGTACTTGTTTGTATTGTAGATAATAAAGAATATGTACGTGAGTTTTCTAGTGTTGTGTTTAGCCCTGATGTATTAAAATGGATCTCCTCTGATAAAGAGATCTATGCTGTGAAAAAATGTTTAGAGAAGTTTATGCTAAAACTTCTACATTTGCCACACTTTGTAATTGTAACTGATTGTACTAGATTTTTGACCTTCAAAGAAAAGGATCATGGTCAGAAAGATGGTCACGGAAAATATGTCCGGTGGCAGGCATTCTTTCATTAGTTTAATTTTTTTGTGGAGCATATTATAGGTTCTAATAATATCATTGCAGATTGGCTTAGCCGGCATCCTCCAGCAACATTAATGCATCAGCCTGCACCTGGTTTTAATCTCACTAGGATACTTAACAAAGGATTCGACTCCTCGAACGTTCTTGTACAAGAATAAATTCTTCAAGAAGGCCTGCATTTGCGATATATGAGGATCTCCTATGCAGCAAGACAAGACCTGCAAATGTCTGCAGCAGTGACGCTTCAAGCTAACCGCCAATAGAACTCGAAAGTCATCATCATTGAAAGGCTCAATAGTGAATTCCTGTACCACTAGTTCACTAAGCTACTAAAGTGACCACTATGGACGTGGCGCATTCAGATCAGATCCACATCTAATGAACATCTATATCACTGGATTGCTCGACATGGCCCGCATAGAATTCATGAAGAACAAAATCATGATCAAGATACGGTAGTGCATACAATCATTCACCGACAACTTGAGTGGGAATCTTATTTCCACTGCACTCTAAGACATATGCCATGTGAAGCAGGACCCCCAAATTGTCGACATTGGCATCTACAAAGCACCTTCTAGATAAGATGCCTTTTCAATCCGATATCCGAAGATGACCTCGAAGACGAAGCGAAAGACATGTTGGGCCCAGAGCCTAGGATTCCATCCTCACCATCATCATCTTTTAGCTCCAATGCGTCAAAAAGCATCTCACTGTAGATTTACTTTCCAGCTGTAAAGCATGATGGGATTGACACCGCCTTGCCAGCGAGTAGGTAGGACCACCCAATATTGCTATAAATAAGCCTCTCCACCTATGTATTATCATAAAAAAAAATTCAGTGTGAAAATCTAGTAGCTTATTGAAAGAGTATGCTCTTCTCTTGCCCGTCTTGACGGATCTTGAGAATTAGAAATTGATATAAGCAATTGTAATAGTGTGTAATATCTAAAGTTTGAAATAATAGTGTGAAGCTGTAGCCATTCGGCCCCTGCCTACTATTGCAGGTTTCGTCCATTTCAAGCTGCTAAAGTGTGGGATAAAGAGGCATCTACTGACATGAAAAAATTGGTATCAGAGCCATACTACTGTAAGTTGTGAATTAGAGCCATACATTTCTGTTGTCTATAGTATGACCAACACTAATCACCCCAAAATTCTTGAGAATCAGCCCTATGCAAAAAGATTAAGTGGAACCGTCCAACTGCAGAAAGGTCACATTGAAGCAGTTGATATTCCTCATGAATGGAAACTTGACTGTTTGAAAAATGTCTCTCCCAGAATGAAGAGTCAAGCCACAGTTCACCATAGTGACGGCATATCTGTAAATATATTACCCAGATCCTTGTCTATAAATACTTCCCATCTTTCTCCTTCCAGACCATCTACGTCTTCTTCAAGTAGATCTGTCAAAACCAGTCACATATTGATCGAAGATGAAGAGGTAAATCAAGGCAATGATTTACCAGGTACTTTCATGAGTCTTCCTAGAGAAGACAGCATAGAATTCTACACAGAAGATAGTACTACTCTGTACATAGGTGGAAGATGGCCGCCACAAAAGGGTGTCCACAAGCAACCAACAGGAACTATGCAGTATTTTGCAATTGCATACGAGAACACCTCTAATGAGTTCAAGCAAAGTAACTATACTGTGAGATTTAATTCTCATCTCATGGAAAATTTTGATGATCTGTGTAGAGATATTTTGTCCATTAAGGATACTGTAAATAATATAGAAAAGAAAGTACCCTCCATTGATACTAAAATAGATTTGTTAGATGATAGTCTTAGTTGGCTATCAAAAGAAGACCAAAAGGCAAAATCGTCTTCCAAGCCTCTCTGTTTAGTCTCCTTTGGCCCTTCTTTCAAAACTGTAAAGAGATCTCCTAGCCATTCCCTTATGCAAAGAACCCATATACATTTGCAACCTTGGTATTTAAATATAGATGACCTGTTAGACCCTTTGAATGAAATCACCGCCTGGTGCAATACCATGCATGTACTTGTTATCCAGTCTCATCTCGACCAAGTTGGCAGCACCTACTTTGCAACAAAATTTTTATGGGGAATTACTGGTCTTTGGTGGCAGTCTATGACTGAGGCTCAACAATATGAGTGTGTACATAATCAACCCGATTCTTTGGCCGCCTTATTTCTTTTATTGATTACTGAGTTTGCACCTCCAGTCGGCAATCGAGAACTTGAGTCCAAAAAATGGTTGTTAAAAATGGAGCTTTGTGATCTAAAGCAATTTGATGCTTTTGCTAAACAATTTAGAAATCTTGCATATGATAGTAAGAGTTATGCATCCACTGAGATCAAACTCAAATTCTTACATGCTTTGCCTTATAATTTAATTGACCGCGTCATTTCTTATATTGACCTCAAAGGACTAACCATCGAAGATCTAGCCCTTTCTGATGTCATTGACTTCGCAAAGCAACAGATAATGGCTTTAGTCTCAGAGACTAAGTCTATGCAGAAATTAAGCAAGCACCAAGCATCCCAGATAGCTCATGTATTTCCTGAAACAACCCCATTTGGCTGTAGATCATTTGTATAACCTCACCGATAGTAGAAGCAGCGTCGCAAGCATCTCTCTTCTAAGCGCTGTTCTTTTCCCAAAAATCATTCTTATGCACCTCCTCACTGTTTCTTAAAGAAATGCCACACCGCACATCCTCCTTCTAAGCAGTCGATTTGCTACATCTGTCGTAAACCCGGCCATATTGCTCCTAATTACTCTTGCAAAAACCCTGCTGTTAAAGGTATTTTTTCCTCTAACATAGTAGCGTGGTGGGATATTGTAGATGCAGGTGAAGATCTTTATCTTCAAGAAGATATTTATGAACCAACTCTTGATGATCTTCCAGATGAAGCATTCGAAGATGAAGAAGATGCAGCCACTCTTGAAACACTTGCTGATGAATTAGAACAACCAATGACCAACATGCAACATGGTGCAAGATACTATAAACCAAGAGAATATGACTGGTCTATGCTGCCCTATGAAGCACAAGGAGCCTGGTCACGAGATCACCATGAAGTACCTGAAAGACCAGAAAAGCCAAGAGGAAGAGGATACTCCAGAGGAGAATCATCTAGAGGGAGACATCCCTCTATGCCAAGAAAACCACCCACATTGCACAGACTCGAACATCCTCCTGTGCAATATCGAAGCTCTTTCAAGCCAAGTGACTCCTGGATAAAGAATAATTTCACCAGGAGAGAGCCGCCAAATGAAATAAGAGAACCAATATGGGAACAGATCCTACCAGTTGAAGAACCTGTCTTAGCAGCAGATTCTCGGTGGGACAATGATAATGAAAAGGATGAATTCGAAAGTATGTTTTATTTCAACCAAGATTACTGTCCTGGTGAATGTAGTAATCTCCAAGAGGAAGCTGAACCTGAACCAGAAGAAGAAGTCTACTCTAAACCTGTGATTGTTCAAGATCCAGGAAGACAGAAACTGGTATGTACCAGTATCCCTTCTCTAGAACTTCCATAGCTTGCCTACCTCAATCATTTAATTAATGGTAGATTTGCCAAATTTTTTTCATTAGAAATAAATGGCAGACTAGTAGACGCACAAGTAGACACTGGTGCTTCCCTTTCTTTTGCTAAACCCCAACTCATTAGTGACTGGAAGACACTTGATGATAATCTTGCTTACAAGAGCATTGACATTCAGGGGAATAGTTTTATGTGTACAAAATATAAACATCAGCAACCCCTGCGTATGTAAAAGAAAATCTTCCATTGTGATTTTTTCGCCCTAGAAAAGATGCCCATTGACATCCTCCTTAGAGGCTCATTTATTGATAGATATACACCCTATGGTGCTACTACAAAAAGCATCATGTTCACTATAGAGAATGAAAGGCTTAGAATACCTCGCCTTATCTATGCCACATAACAGTTTCCAAGTGCCATGACTCAGAGCCCTAAAATAATCCTAGCCGAAATAATAGAAATTGGAAATAGGATCAAGTCCTCTATCTGCTCAGAAAATCCTCAGCAGTTTTGGTCCAAAGCTATGCCTGAGATGGAGATTAAGATACTTGAAGGCAAGCACATGAAGATTGAGAAAAAGATCCCAATACTGGCCTAGGATTATGATGATATGGAAGCACAGATCAAAGATCTAGAAACAAATGGCTTCATTGAGAAATCAACCTCTCTTTTCTGTTGTTACGCCTTCATGGTAAACAAGAATTCAGAGCAGAAATGAGGAAAGAAGAGAATGGTCATAAATTATAGACTATTAAATGCTATAACTGAGCCATATCCGTATCTAATACTAGATAAAAGCTACGTGCTAGAGAAAGTTGTAGCCTGCAAATATTTCTCACAGTTTGACTGCAAGTCAGGCTTTTACCAGATAAGAGTCAAAGAAGAAGACAGAGCCAAGACAGCCTTCAGTTGCCTCTTTGGCCATTATCAATGGACTGTCATGCCTTTCAGCCTTATGAATGTGCCAGCATATTATCAGGCACATATGGATAAAATTTTTGGTGGCACTTCTCATTTCCTTTGTGTATATATTGATGATATCCTAATTTTTAGTAATTCTTTAGATGAGCATGCTACTCATCTCTCCCAATTCTTTCAGCTGGCACAAGATGTAGGAATAGTCCTTTCAGAGACTAAAATTTAGTTATGCACAACTGAATGCAATTTCCTCAGCATGGTGATCCGAGACTCGAAACTGCAAGTCCAGCCGCACATAAAAGAAAAAGTCATCAGTTTTCCTGACTGTTTGGATAAACCCAAACTACAAGCATTTTTGGGTCTACTAAATTATTTAAATAGTTTCTATCCTAACTCTGGTGAAGACAGGTGTATTCTGTAAGCACTTCTCCAGAAAAAGAATGCATTCCATTAGGAAGAACAACATACAGCAGCAGTTCAAAAAATTAAAGCAACTATAGCCGCGCTACCAGAACTGCACATTCCAAAATCCAAACAAATGAATGTCTATATTGATGCCTCTGACCTTGCATGGGGAGGAGTACTTGTTTGTATTGTAGATAATAAAGAATTTGTATGTGAGTTTTCTAGTGGTGTGTTTAGCTCCGATGTATTAAAATGGATCTCCTCTGATAAAGAGATCTATGCTGTGAAAAAATGTTTAGAGAAGTTTATGCTAAAACTTCTACATTTGCCACACTTTGTAATTGTAACCGACTGTACTATATTTTTGACCTTCAGAGAAAAGGATCATGGTCAGAAAGATGGTCTCAGAAAATATGTCCGGTGGCAGGCATTCTTTTGTTAGTTTAATTTTTCAGTAGAGGATATTATAGGTTCTAATAATATCATTGCAGATTGGCTTAGCCAGAATCCTCCAACAACATTAATGCATCAGCCTGCACCTGGTTTTAATCTCACCAAGATACTTAACCAAGGATTCGACTCCTTGAATGTTTTTATACAAGAACAAATTCTTTGAGAAGGCCTGCATTCCCGATATACAAGGATCTCCTATGTAGCAGGACAAGACCTGTAAATGTCTGCAGCAGTGACACTTCAAGCTAATCGCCGATAGAGCTGGGGAGTCATCATCATTGAAAGGCTCAATAGTGAATTCCTGTACCACCAATTCACTGAGCTACTAAATCGACCACTATAGACATAGTGCATTCAGATCATATCCACATCCAACGAACATCTATATCGCTGGATTGCTCGGCATGGCCCGCATAAAATTCATGAAGAACAAAATCATGATCAAAATACGGTAGTGCATACAATCATTCGCTGATAACTTGAGTGGGAATCTTATTTCCACTGTACTCTAAGACATATGCCATGTGAAGTGGGACCCCCAAATTGTCGACATTGGCATCTACAAAGCACCTTCCAGATAAGATGCCTTTTCAATCCGATATCCGAAGATGACCTCAAAGATGAAGCGGAAGACGTGTTGGGCCCACAGCCTAGGATTCCATCCTCACCATCATCATCTTGTGGCTCCAATGCGTCAAATAGCATCTCACTGTAGATTTACTTTCCAGCCGTAAAGCATGATGGGATTGACACCGCCTTGCTAGCGAGCAGGCAGGACTGCCCAATATTGCTATAAATAAGCCTCTCCACCTATGTATTATCATCGAAAAAATTTCAGTGTGAAAATCTAGTAGCTTATTGAAAGAGTATGCTCTTCTCTTGCCCATCTTGATGGATACTGAGAATCAAAAATTGATATAAGCAATTGTAATAGTGTGTAATATCTAAAGTTTGAAATAATAATATGAAGCCGTAGCCATTCGGCCCCTGCCTACTATCGCAGGTTTCTTCCATATCAAGCTAGTAAAGTGTGGGATAAGGAGGCATCTACTGACGTGAAAATTTCTTCAAGAAAAGGTGAGGAAGTGCATAAGAATGCTTTCTGGGAAAAGAGTGGTGCTTATAAGAGAGATGCTTGAGGTGCTGCTTCTGCTGTCGGCGAGGTTGTACAAATGATCTACAGCCAAATGGGGCTGTTTTAGGAAATACAGGAGCTATCTGGGATGCTTGGTGCTTGCTTAATTTTTGCATAGACTTAGTCTCTGAGACTAAAGTCATTATCTGTTGCTTTGCGAAGTCAATGACATCAGAAAGGGCTAGATCTTTGATTGTTAGTCTTTTGAGGTCAATATAAGAAATGACGCGGTTAATTAAATTATAAGGCAAAGCATGTAAGAATTTGAGTTTGATCTCAGTGGATGCATAACTCTTACTATCATATGCAAGCTTTCTAAATTGTTTAGCAAAAGCATCAAATTGCTTTAGATCACAAAGCTCTATTTTTAACAACCATTTCTTGGACTCAAGTTCTCAATTACCGACTGGAGGTGCAAACTCAGTAATCAATAAAAGAAATAAGGTGGCCAAAGAATCAGGTTGATTATGTACACGCTCATATTGTTGAGCCTCAGTCATAGACTGCCACCAAAGACTAGTAATTCCCCATAAAAATTTTGTTGCAAAGTAGGTGCTGCCAACTTGGTCGAGATGAGACTGGATAACAAGTACACACATGGTATTGCACCAGGCGGTGATTTCATTCAAAGGGTCTAACAGGTCATCTATATTTAAATACCAAGGTTGCAAATGTATATGGGTTCTTTGCATAAGGGAATGGCTAGGAGATCTCTTTACAGTTTTGAAAGAAGGGCCAAAGGAGACTGAACAGAGAGGCTTGGAAGACGATTATGCCTATTGGTCTTCTTTTGACAGCCAACTAAGACTATCATCTAACAAATCTATTTTAGTATCAATGGAGGATACTTTCTTTTCTATATTATTTACAATATCCTTAATGGACAAAATATCTCTACACAGATCATCAAAATTTTCCATGAGATGAGAATTAAATCTCGCAGTATAGTTCCTTTGCTTGAACTCATTAGAGGGGTTATCGTATGCAGCCACAAAATACTGCATAGTTCCTGCTAGTTGCTTGTGGACACCCTTTTGTGGTGGCCATCTTCCACCTCTGTACAGAGTAGTAGTATCTTCTGTGTAGAATTCTATGCTGTCTTCTCTAAGAAGACTCATGAAAGTACTTGGTAAATCATTGCCTTGATTTACCTCTTCATCTTCGATCAATATGTGACCGGTTTTGACAGATCTACGGGAAGAAGACGTAGATGGTCTGGAAGAAGAAAGACGGGAAGTATTTATAGACAAGGATCTAGGTAATATATTTACAGATCTGCCGTCACTATGGTGAACTGTGGCTTGACTCTTCATTCTAGGAGAGACATTTTTCAACCAATCAAGTTTCCATTCATGAAGAATTTCAACTGCTTCAATGTGACCTTTCTGTAGTTGGACGGTTCCACTTAATCTTTTTGCATAGGGCAGATTCTCAAGGATTTTGGGGTGATTAGTGTTGGTCATACTATAGACAACAGAATTGTTTATGGATGCATACTTAAACTCACCAAACATGTCTAGACCAAACAATGAGGTAAATAAGCCCCAACAATCCAAAGATCCATGCTTAACTTCTTTACAACCTCTGTCGCGGACTGCAACAGAAAGGTTTGGACAAAACTCAAAACAAATAGTATCATCATTTAGGCAGCCAAGACTGGATAACTGACATGAAAGCTTAAACCTAACTTGGCGGCAATCACACAAAGCTAGGTATAATACAAGTTTAATATTACTAGGAATCAAGGGTCTAATATGTATTCTGATCAAACCAAAATGAACAAATTTGGCATCTTCATGTGACCTGATATAATTGATTTCTTGCTCAGGTAACAAAGAGAGTAAATTTGTTTGGTAGGTTTTCTTTTGCGTGTAACAGAGGGTTAACTCTACAGACTTGATTCTAGGTTTAACAAAGGATAAATAAGTAGAAGTATACAAAAACTTAGATTCAACTAACTCAGACTTTTTATACACATGGGAAGCCTTAATAGCCGGAGGTTTAAACAGGCTAGTTTCTTGCTCAAGATTTTCTTTAGTAATATCAATATCGAGACAGTCCGATATTTGATCTGGGACAAATGGAGGAAGTTCATACATGCCTTCGAACTCAGATTCGTTCATAATTTCTATGGTAGATGTGGATGGTGCTTTTCCGAATTCCATTGCGGGGAGATTTGGGTTCTGGTAAGTGAGAAATTTTTGGTAAGGGAATAGAGGAATGCAGAGATAAAAGTGGCCTATGACAATTAGAATAACGGCCTGTGACTCAATGCAATAACTTTCCCAAAGAAATTTTCAAAGCAAAGAACTCAAAAGATCGATTCGCGAAATAGGAAAAATGATTCACAACCTATAGTAGTATGGCTCTGATAACAATCTTTTTCAAGTCAGTAGACGCCTCCTTATCCCACACTTTAGCAGCTTCATATGGAATAAACCTGCGATAGTAGGCAGGGGCCGAATGGCTACGACTTCACACTATTATTTCAAATTTTAGATATTACACACTATTACAATTGCTTATATCAATTTTTGATTCTCAGGATCCGTCAAGACAGGCAAGAGAAGAGCATACTCTTTCAATAAGCTACTAGATTTTCACACTAAATTTTTTTTGATGATAATAAATAGGTGGAGAGGCTTATTTATAGCAATATTGGGCGGTCCTACCTGCTCATTGGCAAGGTGGTGTCAATCCCATCATGCTTTACAGCTAGAAAGTAAATCTACAGTGAGATGCTATTTGACGCATTGGAGCCACAAGATGATGATGGTGAGGATGGAATCCTAGGCTGTGGGCCCAACATGTCTTTCACTTCGTCTTCGAGGTCATCTTCAGATATCAGATTGAAAAGGCATCTTATCTAGAAGGTGCTTTGTAGATGCCAATGTCGACAATTTGGGGGTCCTGCTTCACATGGCGTATGTCTTGGAGTGCAGTGGAAATCAGATTTCCACTCAAGTTGTCGGCGAATGATTGTATGCACTACCGTATCTTGATCATGATTTTGTTCTTCATGAATTCTATGCAGGCCATGTCAAGCAATCCAGTGATACAGATGTTCATTGGATGTGGATCTGATCCGAATGTGCCACGTCCATAGTGGTCACTTTAGTAGCTCAGAGAACTGGTGGTACAGGAATTCACTATTGAGCCTTTCAATGATAATGACTCCTGAGCTCTGTCGGTGGTTAGCTTGAAGCATCACTGCTGCAGACATTTGCAGGTCTTGTCCTGCTGCATAAGAGATCCTCATATATTGGGGATGTAGGCCTTCTCGAAGAATTTGTTCTTGTAGAAGAACATTCAAGGAGTCGAATCCTTGGTTAAGTATCCTGGTGAGATTAAAACCAGGCGCAGGCTGATGCATTAATGTTGCTGGAAGATTCCGGCTAAGCCAATCTGCAATGATATTATTAGAACCTATAATATGCTCCACAGAAAAATTAAACTGATGAAAGAATGCCTGCCACTGGACATATTTTTTGTGACCATCTTTCTGACCATGATCCTTTTCTCTGAAGGTCAGAAATCTAGTACAATCGATTACAATTACAAATTGTGGCAAATGTCGAAGTTTTAGCATAAACTTCTCTAAACATTTTTTCATAGCATAGATCTCTTTATCAGAGGAGATCCATTTTAATACATCAGAGCTAAACACACCACTAGAAAACTCACAAACAAATTCTTTATTATCTTCAATACAAATAAGTACTCCTCCCCATGCAAGGTCAGAGGCATCAGTATAGACTTTCATTTGTTTGGATTTTGGAATGTGCAGTTCTGGTAGCGCGGCTACAGTTGCTTTAATTTTTTGAACTGCTGCTGTATGTTGTTCTTCCCAATGGAATGCATTCTTTTTTTGGAAAAGTGTTTGTAGAATATACCTGTCTTCACCAGAGTTAGGATAGAAACTATTCAAATAATTTAGCAGACCCAAAAATGCTTGTAGTTTGGGTTTATCCAAACAGTCAGGAAAACTGATGACTTTTTCTTTTATGTGCAGCTGGACTTGCAGTTTCGAGTCTCAGATCACCATGCCGAGGAAATTACATTCAGTTGTGCATAACTAAATTTTAGTCTCTGAAAGGACTATTCCTGCATCTTGTGCCAGCTGAAAGAATTGGGAGAGATGAGTAGCATGCTCATCTAAAGAATTACTAAAAATTAGGATATCATCAATATATACACAAAGGAAATGAGAAGTGCCACCAAAAATTTTATCCATATGCGCCTGATAATATGCTGGGGCATTCATAAGGATGAAAGGCATGACAGTCCATTGATAATGGCCAAAGGGGTAGCTGAAGGCTGTCTTGGCTCTGTCTTCTTCTTTGACTCTTATCTGGTAAAAGCCTGACTTGCAGTCAAACTGTGAGAAATATTTGCAAGCTGTAACTTTCTCTAGCAAGTAGCTTTTATCTGGTATTGGATATGGATATGGCTCTGTTATAGTATTTAATGGTTTATAATTTATGACCATTCTCTTCTTTCCTCGTTTCTGCTCTGAATGTTTGTTTACCATGAAGGCGTAACAACAGAAAGGAGAGGTTGATTTCTAAATGAAGCCATTTGTTTCTAGATCTTTGATCTATGCTTCCATATCATCATAATCTTGGGCCGGTATTGGGATCTTTTTCCCAATCTTCATGTGCTTGCCTTCAAGTATCTTAATCTCCATCTCGGGCATAGCTTTGGACCAAAACTATTGAGGATTTTTTGAGCAGATAGAGGACTTGATCCTATTTCCAATTTCTATTATTTTGGCTGGGATTATTTTAGGGATCTAAGTCATGGCACTTGGAAACTATTCTGTGGCATAGATAAGGCGAGGTATTCTAAGCCTTTCATTCTCTATAGTGAACATGATGCTTTTTGCAGTAGCACCATAGGGTGTATATCTATCAATAAATGAGCCTCCAAGGAGGATGTCAATGGGCATCTTCTCTAGGGTGAAAAAATCACAATGGAATATTTTATTTTGGATACGTAGGGGTTGCTGATGTTTATATTTTGTACACATAAAACTATTCCCCTGAATGTCAATGTTCTTGTAAGCAAGATTATCATCAAGTGTCTTCCAGTCACTGATAAGCTGGGGTTTAGCAAAAGAAAAGGAAGCACCAGTGTCTACTTGTGCGTCTACTAGTCTGCCATTTATTTCTAATGTAAAAAATTGGGTAAATCTGCCATTAATTAAATGATTGAGGTAGGCAGGCTGTGGAAGTTCTAGAGAAGGGATACTGGTACATACCAGTTTCTGTCTTCCTGGATCTTGAACAATCATAGGTTCAGAGTAGACTTCTTCTTCTTCTGGTTCAGGTTCAACTTACTCTTGGAGATTACTGCATTCACCAGGATAGTAATCTTAGTTGGAATAAAACATACTTCTGACTTCATCCTCTTCATTGTCATTATCCCACCGAGGATCTACTGCTAAGACAGGTTCTTCAGCTGGTAGGATGTGTTCCCATATTGGCTCTCTTATTTCTTTTGGCGGCTCTCTGCTGGTGAACTTATTATTTATCTAGGAGTTGCTTGGCTTGAAAGAGCTTGGATATTACACAGGAGGATGTTCGGGTCTGTGCAATGCCAGTGGTTGTCTTGGCATAGAGGGTTGTCTCCCTCTAGATGATTCTCCTCTGGAGTATCCTCTTCCTCTTGACTTTTCTAGTCTTTTAGGCACTTCATGGTGATCTTGTGACCAGGCTCCTCGTGCTTCATAGGGCAGCATAGACCAGTCATGTTCTCTTGGTCTATAGCATATTGCACCACGTTGCATGTTGGTCATTGGTTGTTCTAACTCATCAGCTAGTGATTCAAGAGCGGCTGCATCTTCTTCATCTTCGGATGCTTCATCTGGAAGATCTTCAAGAGTTGGTTCATAATTATCTTCTTGAAGATAAAGATCTTCATCTGCATCTACAATATCCCACCACGCTGCTCAGTTGGAGGAAAAAATAGCTTTAACAGCAGGGTTTTTACAAGAGCAATTAGGAGCAATATGGCCGGGTTTGCGATAGATGTAGCAAATCGGCTGCTTAAAAGGAGGACGTGCGGCCTATGACAATTAGAATAATGGCCTGTGACTCGATGCAATAACTTTCCCAAAGAAATTTTCAAAGCAAAGAACTCAAAAGATCGATCCGTGAAATAGGAAAAATGATTCACAACTTACAGTAGTATGGCTCTGATACCAATCTTTTTCATGTCAGTTATCCAGTCTTGGCCGCCTAAATGATGATACTATTTGTTTTGAGTTTTGTCCAAACCTTTCGTTTGCAGTCTGCGACAGAGGTTGTAAAGAAGTTAAGCATGGATCTTTGGATTATTACGGCTTATTTACCTCATTGTTTAGTCTAGACATGTTTGGTGAGTTTAAGTATGCATCCATAAACATTTCTATTGTCTATAGTATGACCAACACTAATCACCCCAAAATCCTTGAGAATCTGCCCTATGCAAAAAGATTAAGTGGAACCGTCCAACTGCAAAAAGGTCACATTGAAGTAGTTGAAATTCCTCATGAATGGAAACTTGACTGGTTGAAAAATGTCTCTCCCAGAATGAAGAGTCAAGCCACAGTTCCCCATAGTGACGGCAGATCTATAAATATATTACCCAGATCCTTGTCTATAAATACTTCCCGTCTTTCTCCTTCCAGATCATTTACGTCTTCTTCCCATAGATCTGTCAAAACCAGTCACATATTGATCGAAGATGAAGAGGTAAATCAAGGCAATGATTTACCAGGTACTTTCATGAGTCTTCTTCGAGAAGACAGCATAGAATTCTACACAGAAGATACTACTACTCTGTACAGAGGTGGAAGATGGCCGCCGCAAAAGGGTGTCCACAAACAACCAGCAGGAACTATGCAGTATTTTGCAGCTGCATACGAGAACCCCTCTAATGAGTTTAAGAAAAGGAACTATACTGCGAGATTTAATTCTCATCTCATGGAAAATTTTGATGATCTATGTAGAGATATTTTGTCCATTAAGGATACTGTAAATAATATAGAAAAGATAGTATCCTCCATTGATAATAAAATAGATTTGTTAGATGATAG
The DNA here is from genome assembly GCA_037957365.1 of Torreya grandis. NCBI lineage: Eukaryota > Viridiplantae > Streptophyta > Pinopsida > Cupressales > Taxaceae > Torreya > Torreya grandis. The sequence goes on along the minus strand of JARHVA010004769.1, from coordinate 917,398 downwards.
TCTTAGTTGGCTATCAAAAGAAGACCAAAAGGCAGAATCGTCTTTCAAGCCTCTCTGTTCAGTCTCCTTTGGCCCTTCTTTCAAAATTGTAAAGAGATCTCCTAGCCATTCCCTTATGCAAAGAACCCATATACATTTGCAACCTTGGTATTTAAATATAGATGACATGTTAGACCCTTTGAATGAAATCACCACTTGGTGCAATATCATGCATGTACTTATTATCCAGTCTCATCTCGAACAAGTCGGCAGCACCTGCTTTGCAACAAAATTTTTATGGGGAATTACTAGTCTTTGGTGGCAGTCTATGACTGAGGCTCAACAATATGAGGGGGTACATAATCAACCCGATTCTTTGGCCACCTTATTTCTTTTATTGATTACTGAGTTTGCACCTCCAGTCGGCAATCGAGAACTTGAGTCCAAGAAATGGTTGTTAAAAATGGAGCTTTGTGATCTAAAGCAATTTGATGCTTTTGCTAAACAATTTAGAAAGCTTGCATATGATAGTAAGAGTTATGCATCCATTGAGATCAAGCTCAAATTCTTACATGCTTTGCCTTATAATTTAATTGACCGCGTCATTTCTTATATTGACCTCAAAGGACTAACGATCGAAGATCTAGCCCTTTCTGATGTCATTGACTCTGCAAAGCAATAGATAATGACTTTAGTCTCAGAGACTAAGTCTATGTAGAAATTAAGCAAGCACCAAGCATCCCAGATAGCTCCTGTATTTCCTAAAATAGCCCCATTTGGTTGTAGATCATTTGTACAACCTCGCCGACAGCAGAAGCAGCGCCGCAAGCATCTCTCTTATAAGTGCTGCTCTTTTCCCAGAAAGCATTCTTATGCACCTCCTCACCGTTTCTTAAAGAAACACCACACCGTACGTCCTCCTTCTAAGCAGTCGATTTGCTACATCTATCGCAAAACCGGCCATATTCCTCCCAATTGCTCTTGCAGAAACCCTGCTGTTAAAGCTATTTTTTTCTCCAAAGTAGCAGCGTGGTGGGATATTATAGATGCAGATGAAGATCTTTATCTTCAAGAAGATATTTATGAACCAACTCTTGAAGATATTCCAGATGAAGCATCTGAAGATGAAGAAGATGTAGCCACTCTTGAATCACTTGCTGATGAATTAGAACAACCAATGATCAACATGCAACATGGTGCAAGATACTATTGACCAAGAGAACATGACTAGTCTATGCTGCCCTATGAAGCACGAGGAGCTTAGTCACGAGATCACCATGAAGTACCTGAAAGACTAGAAAAGCCAAGAGGAAGAGGATACTCCAGAGGAGAATCATCTAGAGGGAGACAACCCTCTATGCTAAGACAACCACCCACATTGCATAGACTCGAACATCCTCCTGTGTAATATCCAAGCTCTTTCAAGCCAAGCGACTCCTGGATAAAGAATAAGTTCACCAGTAGAGAGCCGCCAAAAGAAATAAGAGAGCCAATATGGGAACAGATCCTACCAGCTGAAGAACCTATCTTAGCAGCAGATCCTCGATGGGACAATGACAATGAAGAGGATGAAGTTAGAAGTATGTTTTATTTCGACCAAGATTACTGTCCTGGTGAATGCAGTAATCTCCAAGAGGAAGCTAAACCTGAACTAGAAGAAGAAGAAGTCTACTCTAAACCTGTGATTGTTCAAGATCCAAGAAGACAGAAAATGGTATGTACCAGTATCCCTTCTCTAGAACTTCGACAGCCTACCTACCTCAATCATTTAATTAATGGCAGATTTGCCCAATTTTTTACATTAGAAATAAATGGCAGACTAGTAGACACACAAGTAGACACTGGTGCTTCCCTTTTTTTTGCTAAACCCCAGCTCATCAATTACTGGAAGACACTTGATGATAATCTTGCTTACAAGAGCATTGACATTCAGGGGAATAGTTTTATGTGTACAAAATATAAACATCAACAACCCCTGCATATCCAAAATAAAATCTTCCATTGTGATTTTTTGCCCTAGAGAAGATGCCCATTGACATCCTCTTTGGAGGCTCATTTATTGATAGATATACACCCTATGGTGCTACTGCAAAAAGCATCATGTTCACTATAGAGAATGAAAGGCTTAGAATACCTCTCCTTATCTATGCCACATAACAGTTTCCAAGTGCCATGACTCAGAGCCCTGAAATAATTCCAGTCGAAATAATAGAAATTGGAAATAGGATCAAGTCCTCTATCTGCTCAGAAAATCCACAGCAATTTTGGTCCAAAGCTATGCCCGAGATGGAGATTAAGATACTTGAAGGCAAGCACATGATGATTGGGAAAAAGATCCCAATATTGGCCTAGGATTATGATGATATGGAAGCACAGATCAAAGATCTAGAAACAAATGGCTTCATTGAGAAATCAACCTCTCCTTTCTGTTGTTACGCCTTCATGGTAAACAAGCATTCAGAGAAGAAATGAGGAAAAAAGAGAATGGTCATAAATTAAAGACCATTAAATGTTATAATAGAGCCATTTCCATAACCAATACCAGATAAAAGCTACTTTCTAGAGAAAGTTGCAGCCTGCAAATATTTCTCACAGTTTGACTGCAAGTCAGGATTTTACCAGATAAGAGTCAAAGAAGAAGACAGAGCCAAGACAGCCTTCAGCTGCCCCTTTGGCCATTATCAATGGAATGTCATGCCTTTCAGCCTTATGAATGCACCAGCATATTATCAGGTGCATATGGATAAAAATTTTGGTGGCACTTCTCATTTCCTTTGTGTATATATTGATGATATCCTAATTTTTAGTAATTCTTTAGATGAGCATGCTACTCATCTCTCTCAATTCTTTTAGCTGGCACAAGATGTAGGAATAGTCCTTTCAGAGACTAAAATTTAGTTATGCACAACTGAATGCAATTTCCTCAGCATGGTGATCCAAGACTCGAAACTGTAAGTCCAGTCGCATATAAAAGAAAATGTCATCATTTTTCCTGACTGTTTGGATAAACCCAAACTACAAGCATTTTTGGGTCTGCTATTATAGGTTCTAATAATATCATTGTAGATTGGCTTAGCCAGAATCCTCCAGCAACATTAATGCATCAGCCTGCACGTGGTTTTAATCTCACTAGGATACTTAACCAAGGATTTGACTCCTTAAACATTCTTGTACAAGAACAGATTCTTTGAGAAGGCCTGCATTCCTGATATACGAGGATCTCCTATGTAGCAGGACAAGACTTGCAAATGTCTGTAGCAGTGATGCTTCAAGCTAACTGCCGACAGAGCTCAGGAGTCATCATCATTGAAAGGCTCAACAGTGAATTCCTGTACCACCAGTTCACTGAGCTACTAAAGCGACCACTATGGATGTGGCGCATTCAGATCAGATCCACATCTAATGAACATCTATATTGCTGGATTGCTCGGCATGGCCCACATATAATTCATGAAGAACAAAATCATGATCAAGATACGGTAGTGCTTACAATCATTCACCGATAACTTGAGTGGGAATCTTATTTCCACTGCACTCCAAGACATACGCCATGTGAAGCGAGACCCCCAAATTGTCGACATTGGCATCTACAAAGCACCTTCCAAATAAGAAGCCTTTTCAATCCGATATGCGAAGATGACCTCGAGGACGAAGCGAAAGACATGTTGGGCCCACAGCCTAGGATTCCATCCTCACCATCATCATCTTGTGGTTCTAATGCGTCAAATAACATCTCATTGTAGATTTACTTTCCAGCTGTAAAACATGATGGGATTGACATCACCTTGCCAGCGAGCAGGCAGGACTGCCCAATATTTCTATAAATAAGCCTCTCCACCTATGTATTATCATAAAAAAAAATTCAGTGTGAAAATCTAGTAGCTTATTGAAAGAGTATGCTCTTCTCTTGCCCGTCTTGACGGATCCTGAGAATCAGAAATTGATATAAGCAATTGTAATAGTGTGTAATATCTAAAATTTGAAATAATAGTGTGAAGCCATAGCCATTCGGCCCCTACCTACTATTGCAGGTTTCTTCCATAATTTTCAAAGCAAAGAACTCAAAAGATCGATCTATGAAATAGGAAAAATGATTCACAACTTACAGTAGTATGGATTTGATACCAATCTTTTTCACATCAGTAGACGCCTCCTTACCCCACACTTCAGTAGCTTGATATGGAAGAAACCTGTGATAGTAGGTAGGGGCCGAATGGCTATAGCTTCACACTATTATTTCAAACTTTAGATATTACACACTATTACAATTGCTTATATCAATTTTTGATTCTCAGGATCTGTGAAGACGGGCAAGAGAAGAGCATACTCTTTCAATAAGCTACTAGATTTTCATAATGAAATTTTTTCGATGATAATACATAGGTGGAGAGGCTTATTTATAGCAATATTGGGTGGTCCTACCTGCTCGCTGGCAAGGCAGTGTCAATCCCATCATGCTTTATAGCTGGAAAGTAAATCTACAGTGAGATGCTATTTGACGCATTGGAGCCACAAGATGATGATGGTGAGAATGGAATCCTAGGCTGTGGGCCCAACATGTCTTCTGCTTCGTCTTCGAGGTCATCTTCGAATATCGGATTGAAAAGGTATCTTATCTGGAAGGTGCTTTGTAGATGCCAATGTCAACAATTTGGGGGTCCCGCTTCACATGGCGTATGTCTTGGAGTGCAGTGGAAATAAGATTCCCACTCAAGTTGTTGGAAAATGATTCTATGCACTATCGTATCTTGATCATGATTTTGTTCTTCATGAATTCTATGCGGGCCATGCTGAGCAATCCAACGATATAGATGTTCGTTGGATGTGGATCTGATCTGAATGCGCCACGTCCATAGTGGTCACTTTAGTAGCTTAGTGAACTGGTGGTACATGAATTCACTGTTGAGCTTTTTAATGATGATGACTCTCGAGCTCTGTCGGCGGTTAGCTTGAAGCGTCACTGCTGTAGACATTTGCAGGTCTTGTCTTGCTGCATAGGAAATCCTCATATATCAGAGATGCAGGCCTTCTCAAAGAATTTGTTCTTGTACAAGAATGTTCAAGGAGTCGAATCCTTGGTTAAGTATCCTAGTGAGATTAAAAACAGGCACAGGCTGATGCATTAATGTTGCTAGAGGATTCCGGCTAAGCCAATCTACAATGATATTATTAGGACCTATAATATGCTCCACAGAAAAATTAAACTGATGAAAGAATGCCTGCCACCGGACATATTTTTCGTGACCATCTTTCTGACCATGAACCTTTTCTATGAAGGTCAGAAATCTAGTACAATCAGTTACAATTACAAAGTGTGGCAAATGTAGAAGTTTTAGCATAAACTTCTCTACACATTTTTTCACAACATAGATCTCTTTATCAGAGGAGATCCATTTTAATACATCGGAGCTAAACACACCACTAGAAAAATTACATATAAATTCTTTATTATCTACAATACAAACAAGTACTCCTCCCCATGCAAGGTCAGAGGCATCAGTATAGAATTTCATTTGTTTGGATTTTGGAATGTGCAGTTCTGGTAACGCGGCTACAGTTGCTTTAATTTTTTAAACTCCTGCTGTATGTTGTTCTTCCCAATGGAATGCATTCTTTTTCTGGAGAAGTGTTTGCAGAATATACCTGTCTTCACCAGAGTTAGGATAGAAACTATTCAAATAATTTAGCAGACCCAAAAATGCTTGTAGTTTGGGTTTATCCAAACAATCAGGAAATCTGATGACTTTTTCTTTTATGTGCGGCTGGACTTGCAGTTTTGAGTCTCGGATCACCATGCCAAGGAAATTGCATTCAGTTGTGCATAACTGAATTTTAGTCTCTGACAGGACTATTCTTGTATCATGTGCTAGCTGAAAGAATTTGGAGAGATGAGTAGCATGCTCATCTAAAGAATTACTAAAAATTAGGATATCATCAATATATACACAAAGAAAATGAGAAGTGCCACCAAAAATTTTATCCATATGCACCTGATAATATGATGGCGCATTCATAAGGCTGAAAGGCATGATAGTCCATTGATAATGGCCAAAGGGGTAGCTGAAGGCTGTCTTGGCTCTGTCTTCTTCTTTGACTCTTATCTGGTAAAACCTTGACTTGCAGTCAAACTATGAGAAATATTTACAGGATGCAACTTTCTCTAGCAAGTAGCTTTTATCTAGTATTGGATATGGATATGGCTCTGTTATAGCATTTAATGGTCTGTAATTTATGACCATTCTCTTATTTCCTCATTTCTGCTCTGAATGCTTGTTTACCATGAAGGCGTAACAACAGAAAGGAGAGGTTGATTTCTCAATGAAGCCATTTATTTCTAGATCTTTGATCTGTGATTCCATATCATCATAATCCTGGGCCGGTATTGGGATCTTTTTCCCAATCTTCATGTGCTTGCCTTCAAGTATCTTAATCTCCATCTCGGGCATAGCTTTGGACCAAAACTGTTGACGATTTTCTGAGCAGATAGAGGACTTGATCCTATTTCCAATTTCTATTATTTCGACTGGGATTATTTCAGGGCTCTGAGTCATGGCACTTGGAAACTATTATGTGGCATAGATAAGGTGAGGTATTCTAAGCCTTTCATTCTCTATAGTGAACATGATGCTTTTTGCATTAGCACCATAGGGTGTATATCTATCAATAAATGAGCCTCCAAGGAGGATGTCAATGGGCATCTTCTCTAGGGCAAAAACATCACAATGGAAGATTTTATTTTGGATACACAGGGGTTGCTGATGTTTATATTTTGTACACATAAAACTATTCCCCTGAATGTCAATGCTCTTGTAAGCAAGATTATCATCAAGTGTCTTCCAGTCACTGATGAGCTGGGGTTTAGCAAAAGAAAGGGAAGCACCAGTGTCTACTTGTGCGTCTACTAGTCTGCCATTTATTTCTACTGTAAAAAATTGGGCAAATCTGCCATTAATTAAATGATTGAGGTAGGCAGGTTGTGGAAGTTCTAGAGAAGGGATACTGGTACATACCAATTTTTGTCTTCCTGGATCTTGAACAATCATAGGTTAAGAGTAGACTTCTTCTTCTGGTTCAGGTTCAACTTCCTCTTGGAGATTAATGCATTCACCTGGACAGTAATCTTGGTCAGAATAAAACATACTTCTGACTTCATCCTCTTCATTATCATTGTCCCACCGAGGATCTGCTACTAAGACAGGTTCTTCAACTGGTAGGATCTGTTCCCATATTGGCTCTCTTATTTCTTTTGGCAGCTGTCTGCTGGTGAACTTATTCTTTATCCAGGAGTCACTTGGCTTGAAAGAGCTTGGATATTGCACAGGAGGATGTTCGGGTCTGTGCAATGTGGGTGGTTGTCTTGGCATAGATGGTTGTCTCCCTCTAGATGATTCTCCTCTGGAGTATCCTCTTCCTCTTGGCTTTTCTGGTCTTTCAGGTACTTCATGGTGATCTTATGACTAGGCTCCTCGTGTTTCATAGGGTAGCATAGACTAGTCATGTTCTCTTGGTCAATAGTATCTTGCACCACGTTGCATGTTGGTCATTGGTTGTTCTAATTCATCAGCAAGTGATTCAAGAGTGGCTGCATCTTCTTCATCTTTAGATGCTTCATCTGGAAGATCTTCAAGAGTTGGTTCATAAATATCTTCTTGAAGATAAAGATCTTCATCTACATCTACAATATCCCACCACACTGCTGTGTTGGAGGGAAAAACAAATTTAACAACAAGGTTTTTGCAAGAGCAATTGGGAGGAATATGGCTGGGTTTGCGATAGATGTAGCAAATCGGCTGCTTAGAAGGAGGACGTACAGTGCGGTGTTTCTTTAAGAAATGGTGAGGAGGTGCATAAGAATGCTTTCTGAGAAAAGAGCGGCACTTATAAGAGAGATACTTGCGGCACTGCTTCTGCTGTCGGTGAGGTTGTACAAATGATCTATAGCCAAATGGGGCTGTTTCAAGAAATACAGGAGCTATCTGTGATGCTTGGTGCTTGCTCAATTTCTGCATAGACTTAGTCTCTGAGACTAAAGTCATTATTTGTTGCTTTGCAAAGTCAATGACATCAGAAAGGGCTAGATCTTTGATCGTTAGTCCTTTGAGGTCAATATAAGAAATGACGTGGTCAATTAAATTATAAGGCAAAGCATGTAAGAGTTTGAGTTTGATCTCAGTGGATGCATAACTCTTACTATCATATGCAAGCTTTCTAAATTGTTTAGCAAAAGCATAAAATTGTTTTAGATCACAAAGCTCCATTTTTAACAACCATTTCTTGGACTTAATTTCTCGATTGCCAACTGGAGGTGCAAACTCAGTAATCAATAAAAGAAATAAGGTGGCCAAAGAATCGAGTTGATTATGTACACGCTCATATTGTTGAGCCTCAGTCATAGACTGCCACCAAAGACTAGTAATTCCCCATAAAAATTTTGTTGCAAAGCAGGTGCTGCCAACTTGGTTGAGATGAAACTGGATAACAAGTACACGCATGGTATTGCACCAAGCGGTGATTTCATTCAAAGGGTCTAACAGGTCATCTATATTTAAATACCAAGGTTGCAAATGTATATGGGTTCTTTGCATAAGGGAATGGCTAGGAGATCTCTTTACAGTTTTGAAAGAAGGGCCAAAGGAGACTGAACAGAGAGGCTTGGAAGACGATTCTGCCTTTTGGTCTTCTTTTGATAGCCAACTAAGACTATCATCTAACAAATCTATTTTAGTATCAATGGAGGATACTTTCTTCTCTATATTATTTACAGTATCCTTAATGGACAAAATATCTCTACACAGATCATCAAAATTTTCCATGAGATGAGAATTAAATCTCGCAGTATAGTTCCTTTGCTTGAACTCATTAGAGGGGTTCTCGTATGCAGCTGCAAAATACTGCATAGTTCCTGCTGGTTGCTTGTGGACACCCTTTTGCGGCAGCCATATTCCACCTCTGTACAGAGTAGTAGTATCTTTTGTGTAGAATTCTATGATGTCTTCTCTAGGAAGACTCATGAAAGTACCTGGTAAATCATTGCCTTGATTTACCTCTTCATCTTCGATCAATATGTGACTGGTTTTGACAGATCTACGGGAAGAAGACATAGATGGTCTGGAAGGAGAAAGATGGGAAGTATTTATAGACAAGGATCTGGGTAACATATTTACAGATCTGTAATCACTATGGTGAACTGTGGCTTGACTCTTCATTCTGGGAGAGACATTTTTCAACCAGTCAAGTTTCCATTCATGAGGAATTTCAACTGCTTCAATGTGACCTTTTTGCAGTTGGACGGTTCTACTTAATCTTTTTGCATAGGGAAAATACTCAAGGATTTTGGGGTGATTAGTGTTGGTCATACTATAGACAACAGAAATGTTTATGGATGCATGCTTAAACTCACCAAACATGTCTAGACCAAACAATGAGGTAAATAAGCCCCAATAATTCAAAGATCCATGCTTAACTTCTTTACAACCTCTGTCACAGACTGCAACAGAAAGGTTTGGACAAAAATCAAAACAAATAGTATCATCATTTAGGTGGCCAAGACTGGATAACTGACATGAAAAAGATTGGTATCAGAGCCATACTAATGTAAGTTGTGAATCATTTTTCCTATTTTGCAGATCGATCTTTTGAGTTCTTTGCTTTGAAAATTTCTTTGGGAAAGTTATTGCATTGAGTCACAGGCCATTATTCTAATTGTCATAGGCCGCATGTCCTCCTTCTAAGCAGTCGATTTGCTACATCTTTCACAAACTCGGCCATATTGCTCCAAATTGCTCTTGCAAAAACCTTACTATTAAAGATGTTTTTTCCTCCAATGCAGTAGTGTGGTGGGATATTGTAGATGCAGAAGAAGATCTTTATCTTCAAGAAGATTTTTATGAACCAACTCGTGAAGATCATCCAGTTGAAGCATTCAAAGATGAAGAAGATGCAGCCGCTCTTGAATCACTTGCTGATGAGTTAGAACAACCAATGACCAACATGCAACGTGGTGCAAGATACTATAGACCAAGAGAACATGACTGGTCTATGCTGCCCTATGAAGTATGAGGAGCCTGGTCACGAGATCACCATGAAGTACCTGAAAGACTAGAAAAGCCAAGAGGAAGAGGATACTCTAGAGGAGAATCATCTAGAGGGAGACAGCCCTCTATGCCAAGACAACCACCCACATTGCACATACCTGAACATCATCCTATGCAATATCCAAGCTCTTTCAAGCCATGCGACTCCTGGATAAAGAATAAGTTCACCAGCAGAGAGCCGCCAAAAGAAATAAGAGAGCCAATATGGGAATACATCCTACCAGCTGAAGAACCTATCTTAGCAGTAGATCCTCGGTGGGACAATGACAATGAAGAGGATGAAGTCAGAAGTATGTTTTATTTCGACCAAGATTACTGTCCTGGTGAATGCAGTAATCTCCAAGAGGAAGTTGAACCTGAACCAGAAGAAGAAGTCTACTCTTAACCTATGATTGTTCAAGATCCAGGAAGACAAAAATTGGTATGTACCAGTATTCCTTCTCTAGAACTTCCACAACCTGCCTACCTCAATCATTTAATTAATGGCAGATTTGCCCAATTTTTTACATTAGAAATAAATGGTAGACTAGTAGACGCACAAGTAGACACTGGTGCTTCCCTTTCTTTTGCTAAACCCCAGCTCATCAGTGACTGGAAGACACTTGATGATAATCTTGCTTACAAGAGCATTGACATTCAGGGGAATAGTTTTATGTGTACAAAATATAAACATCAGCAACCCCTGTGTATCCAAAATAAAATCTTCCATTGTGATGTTTTTGCCCTAGAGAAGATGCCCATTGACATCCTCCTTGGAGGCTCATTTATTGATAGATATACACCCTATGGTGCTAATGCAAAAAGCATCATGTTCACTATAGAGAATGAAAGGCTTAGAATACCTCGCCTTATCTATGCCACATAATAGTTTCTAAGTGCCATGACTCAGAGCCCTGAAATCATCCCAGTCGAAATAATAGAAATTGGAAATAGGATCAAGTCCTCTATCTGCTCAGAAAATCGTCAACAGTTTTGGTCCAAAGCTATGCCCGAGATGGAGATTAAGATACTTGAAGGCAAGCACATGAAGATTGGGAAAAAGATCCCAATACCGGCCCAGGATTATGATGATATGGAATCACAGATCAAAGATCTAGAAATAAATGGCTTCATTGAGAAATCAACCTCTCCTTTCTGTTGTTACGCCTTCATGGTAAACAAGCATTCAGAGTAGAAACAAGGAAAGAAGAGAATGGTCATAAATTACAGACCATTAAATGCTATAATAGAGCCATATATATATCCTATACCAGATAAAAGATACTTGCTAGAGAAAGTTGCAGCCTGCAAATATTTCTCACAGTTTGACTGCAAGTCAGGGTTTTACTAGATAAGAGTCAAAGAAGAAGACAGAGCCAAGATAGCCTTCAGCTGCCCCTTTGGCCATTATCAATGGACTATCATGCCTTTCGGCCTTATGAATGCGTGTGCCATCATATTATCAGGCACATATGGATAATTTTTTTTGTGGCACTTCTCATTTCCTTTGTGTATATATTGATGATATCCTAATTTTTAGTAATTCTTTAGATGAGCATGCTACTCATCTCTCCCAATTCTTTCAGCTGGCACAAGATTCAGGAATAGTCCTTTTAGAGACTAAAATTTAGTTATGCATAATTGAATGCAATTTTCTCGGTATGGTGATCCGAGACTTGGAACTGCAAGTCCAGCCACACATAAAAGAAAAAGTCATCAGTTTTCCTGACTGTTTGGATAAACCCAAACTACAAGCATTTTTTGGTCTACTAAATTATTTGAATAGTTTCTATCCTAATTCTGGTGAAGACAGGTATATTCTGCAAACACTTCTCTAGAAAAAGAATGCATTCCATTGGGAAGAACAACATACAGCAGCAGTTCAAAAATTTAAAGCAACTGTAGCCGCACTACCAGAACTGCACATTCCAAAATCCAAACAAATGAAAGTCTAAGCTGATGCCTCTGACCTTGCGTGGGGAGGAGTACTTGTTTGTATTATAGATAATAAAGAATTTGTATGTGAGTTTGCTAGTGGTGTGTTTAGCTCTGATGTATTAAAATGGATCTCCTCTGATAAAGAGATCTATGCTGTGAAAAAATGTTTAGAGAAGTTTATGCTAAAACTTCTACATTTGCCACACTTTGTAATTGTAACCGATTGTACTAGATTTATGACCTTCAGAGAAAAGGATCATAGTCGGAAAGATGGTCGCAGAAAATATGTCCGGTGGCAGGCATTCTTTCATAAGTTTAATTTTTTTGTGGAGCATATTATAGGTTCTAATAATATCATTGCAGATTGGCTTAGCTGAAATCCTCCAGCAACATTAATGCATCAGCCTGTGCCTGGTTTTAATCTCACTAGAATACTTAACCAAGGATTTGACTTCTTGATCATTCTTGTACAAGAACAAATTCTTCGAGAAGGCCTGCATTCCCAATATACAAGGATCTCCTATGCAGTAAGACAAGACTTGCAAATGTCTGTAGTAGTGACGCTTCAAGCTAACCACCGACAGAGCTCGGGAGTCATCATCATTGAAAGGCTCAATAGTGAATTTTTGTACCACCAATTCACTGAGCTACTAAAGTGACCACTATGGACGTGGTGCATTCAGATCATATCCACATCTAATGAACATCTGTATCACTGGATTACTCGTCATGGCCCGCAGAGAATTCATGAAGAACAAAATCATGATCAAGATACGGTAGTGCATACAATCATTCACCGACAACTTGAGTGGGAATCTTATTTCCACTGCACTCTAAGACATACGCCATGTGAAGCAGGACCCCCAAATTGTCGACATTGGCATCTATAAAGCACCTTCCAGATAAGATGCCTTTTCAATCTGATATCCGAAGATGACCTCGAAGATGAAGAGGAAGACATGTTGGGCCCACAGCCTAGGATTCCATCCTCACCATCATCATCTTGTGGCTCTAATGCGTCAAATAGCATCTCACTGTAGATTTACTTTCTAGCTGTAAAGCAGGATGGGATTGTCACTGCCTTGCCAGCGAGCAGGCAAGACTACCTAATATTGCTATAAATAAGCCTCTCCACCTATGTATTATCATCGAAAAATTTTTAGTGTGAAAATCTAGTAGCTTATTGAAAGAGTATGCTCTTCTCTTGCCCGTCTTGATGGATCCTAAGAATCAGAAATTGATATAAGCAATTGTAATAGTGTGTAATATCTAAAGTTTGAAATAATAGTGCGAAGCCATAGCCATTCGGCCCCTACCTACTATCGTAGGTTTCTTCCATATCAAGCTGCTAAAGTGTGGGATAAGGAGGCGTCTACTGACGTGAAAAAGATTGGTATCTGATCAAACCAAAATGAACAAATTTGACATCTTCATGTGACCTGATATAATTGATTTATTGGTCAGATAACAAAGAGAGTAAATTTGTTTGGTAGGTTTTCTTGGGCTTGTAACAGAGGGTTAACTCTTCAGACTTGATTCTAGGTTTAACAAAAGATAAATAAGTAGAAGTATACATATTAGACCTTTGATTCCTTGTAATATTAAACCTATATTATACCTAGCTTTGTGTGATCGCTGCCAAGTTAGCTTTAAGCATTCATGTCAGTTATCCAATCTTGGCCGCCTAAATGATGATACTATTTGTTTTGAGTTTTGTCCAAACCTTTCTGTTGCAGTCTGTGACAAAGGTTGTAAAGAAGTTAAGCATGGATCTTTGGATTGTTGGGGCTTATTTACCTCAATGTTTGGTCTAGTCATGTTTGGTGAGTTTAAGTATGCATCCATAAACATTTCTATTGTCTATAGTATGACCAACACTAATCACCCCAAAATCCTTGAGAATCTGCCCTATGCAAAAAGATTAAGTGGAACTGTCCAACAGCAGAAAGGTCACATTGAAGCAGTTGAAATTCCTCATGAATGGAAACTTGACTGGTTGAAAAATGTCTCTCCCAAAATGAAGAGTCAAGCCACAGTTCATCATAGTGATGGCAGATCTGTAAATATATTACCCAGATCCTTGTCTATAAATACTTCCCATCTTTCTCCTTCCAGACCATCTACGTCTTCTTCCTGTAGATCTATCAAAACCGGTCACATATTGATCGAAGATGAAGAGGTAAATCAAGGCAATGATTTACCAGGTACTTTCATGAGTCTTCCTAGAGAAGACATCATAGAATTCTACACAGAAGATACTACTACTCTCTACAGAGGTGGAAGATGGCTGCCGCGAAAGGGTGTCCACAAGCAACCAACAGGAACTATGCAGTATTTTGCAGCTGCATACGAGAACCCCTCTAATGAGTTCAAGCAAAGGAACTATACTGCAAGATTTAATTCTCATCTCATGGAAAATTTTGATGATCTGTGTAGAGATATTTTGTCCATCAAGGATACTGTAAATAATATAGAAAAGAAAGTATCCTCCATTGATACTAAAATAGATTTGTTAGATGATAGTCTTAGTTGGCTATCAAAAGAAGACCAAAAGGTAGAATCGTCTTCCAAGCCTCTCTGTTCAGTCTCCTTTGGCCCTTCTTTCAAAACTGTAAAGAGATCTCCTAGCCATTCCCTTATGCAAAGAACCCATATACATTTGCAACCATGGTATTTAAATATAGATGACCTGTTAGACCCTTTGAATGAAATCACCGCCTGGTGCAATACCATGCATGTACTTGTTATCTAGTCTCATCTCGACCAAGTTGGCAACACCTACTTTGCAACAAAATTTTTATGGGGAATTACTAGTCTTCGGTGGTAGTCTATGACTGAGGCTCAATAATATGAGCGTGTACATAATCAACCTGATTCTTTGGCCGCCTTATTTCTTTTATTGATTACTGAGTTTGCACCTCCAGTCGGCAATCGAGAACTTGAGTCCAAGAAATGGTTGTTAAAAATGGAGCTTTGTGATCTAAAGCAATTTGATGCTTTTGATAAACAATTTAGAAAGCTTGCATATGATAGTAAGAGTTATGCATCCACTGAGATCAAACTCAAATTCTTACATGCTTTGCTTTATAATTTAATTGACCACATCATTTCTTATATTGACCTCAAAGGACTAACAATCAAAGATCTAGCCCTTTCTGATGTCATTGACTTCGTAAAGCAACAGATAATGACTTTAGTCTCAGAGACTAAGTCTATGCAGAAATTAAGCAAGCACCAAGCATCGCAGATAGCTCCTGTATTTCCTGAAACAACCCCATTTGGATGTAGATCATTTGTACAACCTCGCCGACAGTAAAAGCAGTGCCACAAGCATCTCTCTTATAAGTGCCACTCTTTTCCCAAAAAACATTCTTATGCACCTCCTCACCATTTCTTGAAGAAATGCCGCACCGCACGTCCTCCTTCTAAGCAGCTGATTTACTACATCTGTCGCAAACCTGGCAATATTGCTCCTAATTGCTCTTGCAAAAACCCTGCTGTTAAAGCTATTTTTTCCTCCAATGCAGCAGCGTGGTGGGATATTGTAGATGTAGATGAAGATCTTTATCTTGAAGAAGATATTTATGAACCAACTCTTGAAGATATTCCAGATGAAGCATTCAAAGATGAAGAAGATGGAGCTGCTCTTGAATCACTTGCTGATGAGTTAGAACAACCAATGACCAACGTGGTGCAAGATACTATAGAACAAGAGAACATGACTGGTCTATGCTGCCCTATGAAGCACGAGGAGCCTGGTCACGAGATCACCATGAAGTACCTAAAAGACTAGAAAAGCCAAGAGGAAGAGGATACTCCAGAGGAGAATCATCTAGAGGGAGACAACTCTCTATGCCAAGACAACCACCCACATTGCATAGACCTGAACATCCTCCTGAGCAATATCTAAGCTCTTTCAAGCCAAGCGACTCCTGGATAAAGAATAAGTTCACCAGCAGAGAGCCGCCAAAAGAAATAAGAGAGCCACTATGGGAACAGATCCTACCAACTGAAGAACCTGTCTTAGCAGCAGATCCTCAGTGGGACAATGATAATGAAGAGGATGAAGTCGGATGTATATTTTATTCCGACCAAGATTACTATCCTGGTGAATGCAGTAATCTCCAAGAGGAAGCTAAACTTGAACCACAAGAAGAAGAAGTCTACTCTGAACCTGTGATTGTTTAAGATCTAGGAAGATAGAAACTGGTATGTACTAGTATCCCTTGTCTAGAACTTCCACAGTTTGCCTACCTCAATCATTTAATTAATGGTAGATTTGCCCAATTTTTTACATTAGAAATAAATGGCAGACTAGTAAATGCACAAGTAGACACTGGTGCTTCCCTTTCTTTTGCTAAACCCCAGCAAATTAGTGACTGGAAGACACTTGATGATAATCTTGCTTACAAGAGCTTTGACATTCAGGGGAATAGTTTTATGTGTACAAAATATAAACATCAGCAACCCCTACATATCCAAAATAAAATATTCCGTTGTGATTTTTCGTCCCAGAGAAGATGCCCATTGACATCCTCCTTGGAGGCTCATTTATTGATAGATATACACCCTATGGTGCTACTGCAAAAAGCATCATGTTCACTATAGAGAATGAAAGGCTTAGAATACCTCGCCTTATCTATGCCACAGAACAGTTTTCAAGTGCCATGACTCAGAGCCCTAAAATAATCTCAACCGAAATAATAGAAATTGGAAATAGGATCAAGTCCTCTATCTGCTCAGAAAATCCTTAGCAGTTTTGGTCCAAAGCTATGCCCGAGATGGAGATTAAGATACTTGAAGGCAAGCACATGAAGATTGGGAAAAAGATCCCAATACCGGCCCAGGATTATGATGATATGGAAGCACAGATCAAAGATCTGGAAACAAATGGCTTCATTAAGAAATCAACCTCTCCTTTCTATTGTTACGCCTTCATGGTAAACAAGCATTCAGAGCATAAATGAGGAAAGAAGAGAATGGTCATAAATTATAGACCATTAAATGCTATAACAGAGCCATATCCATATCCAATACTAGATAAAAGCTACTTGCTAGAGAAAGTTGCAGCCTGCAAATGTTTCTCACAGTTTGACTGCAAGTCAGGGTTTTACTAGATAAGAGTCAAAGAAGAAGACAGAGCCAAGATAGCCTTCAGCTGCCCCTTTGGCAATTATCAATGGACTGTCATGCCTTTCGGCCTTATGAATGCGCCAGCATATTATCAGGCACATATGGATAAAATTTTTGGTGGCACCTCTCATTTCTTTTATGTATATATTGATGATATCCTAATTTTTAGTAATTCTTTAGATGAGCATGCTACTCATCTCTCCCAATTCTTTTAGCTGGCACAAGATGCAGGAATAATCCTTTCAGAGACTAAAATTTAGTTATACACAACTGAATGTAATTTCTTTGGCATGGTGATCCGAGACTCGAAACTGCAAGTCCAGCCGCACATAAAAGAAAAAGTCATCAGTTTTCTTGACTGTTTGGATAAAGCCAAACTACAAGCATTTTTGGGTCTACTAAACTATTTGAATAGTTTCTATCATAACTCTGGTGAAGATAGTTATATTATGCAAACACTTCTCCAAAAAAAGAATGCATTCCGTTGGGAAGAACAACATACAACAACAGTTCAAAAAATTAAAGCAACTGTAGCTGCGCTACCAGAACTACACATTCCAAAATCCAAACAAATGAAAGTCTATATTGATGCCTCTAACCTTGCATGGGGAGGAGTACTTGTTTGTATTATAGATAATAAAGATTTTGTGTGTGAGTTTTCTAGTGGTGTGTTTAGCTCTGATGTATTAAAATGGATCTCCTCTGATAAAGAGATCTATGCTATGAAAAAATGTTTAGAGAAGTTTATGCTAAAACTTCTACATTTGCCACACTTTGTAATTGTAACCGATTGTACTAGATTTCTGACCTTCAGAGAAAAGGATCATGGTTAGAAAGATGGTCGCAGAAAATATGTCTGGTGGCAGGCATTCTTTCATCAGTTTAATTTTTTTGTGGAACATATTATAGGTTTTAATAATATCATTGCAGATTGGCTTAGCCGATATCCTCCAGCAACATTAATGCATCAGCCTGCGCCTGGTTTTAATCTCACCAGGATACTTAACCAAGGATTTGACTCCTTGAGCATTCTTATACAAGAACAAAATTTTTGAGGCGGCCTGCATCCCCGATATACGAGGATCTCCTATGCAGCAGGATAAGACCTGCAAATGTCTGCAGCAGTGACGCTTCAAGCTAACCGCGGACAGAGATCGGGAGTCATCATCATTGAAAGGCTCAATATTGAATTCCTGTACCACTAGTTCACTGAGCTACTAAAGTGACCACTATGGACGTGGCACATTCGGATCAGATCCACATCCAACGAACATCTATATTGCTAGATTGCTCGGCATGGCCCGCATAGAATTCATGAAAAAAAAAACCATGATCAAGATACAGTAGTGCATACAATCATTCACAGATAACTTGAGTGGGAATCTTATTTCCACTGCACTCCAAGACATACGCCATGTGAAGCGGGACTCCCAAATTGTCGACATTGGCATCTACAAAGCACCTTCTAGATAAGATGCCTTTTCAATCCGATATCTGAAGATGACCTCGAAGATGAAGCGGAAGACATGTTGGGCCCACAGCCTAGGATTCCATCCTCACCATCATCATCTTGTGGCTCCAATGTGTCAAATAGCATCTCACTGTAGATTTACTTTCTAGCTGTAAAGCATGATGGGATTGACACCGCCTTACCAGCGAGTAGGTAGGATTGCCCAATATTGCTATAAATAAGCCTCTCCACCTATGTATTATCATCAAAAAAATTTCAGTGTGAAAATCTAGTAGCTTATTGAAAGAGTATGCTCTTCTCTTGCCCATCTTGACGGATCCTGAGAATCAGAAATTGATATAAGCAATTGTAATAGTGTCTAATATCTAAAGTTTGAAATAATAGTGTGAAGCTGTAGCCATTCGGCCCCTGCCTACTATCGCAGGTTTCTTCCATATCAAGCTGCTAAAGTGTGGGATAAGGAGGCATCTACTGACATGAAAAATATCGATAAGGAGGCATCTACTGACGTGAAAAAGATTCATAATCTTTTTCATGTCAGTAGACGCCTCCTTATCCCACACTTTAGTAGCTTGATATGGAAGAAACCTGCGATAGGCTTCACACTATTATTTCAAACTTTAGATATTACACACTATTACAATTGCTAATATCAATTTCTGATTCTCAGGATCCATCAAGATGGGCAAGAGAAGAGCATACTCTTTCAATAAGCTACTAGATTTTCACACTAAATTTTTTTTGATGATAATACATAGGTGGAGAGGCTTATTTATAGCAATATTGGGTGGTCCTGCCTGCTCGCTGGCAAGGCGGTGTCAATCCCATCATGCTTTATAGCTGGAAAGTAAATCTACGGTGAGATGCTATTTGACGCATTGGAGCCACAAGATGATGATGGTGAGGATGGAATCCTAGGCTGTGGGCCCTACATGTCTTTCACTTCGTCTTCGAGGTCATCTTCGGATATCGGATTGAAAAGGCATCTTATCTGGAAGGTGCTTTGTAGATGCCAATGTCGACAATTTGGGATTCCCGCTTCACATGGCGTATGTCTTGGAGTGCAGTGGAAATAAGATTCCCACTCAAGTTATCTGCGAATGATTGTATGCACTACCGTATCTTGATCATGGTTTTGTTTTTCATGAATTCTATGCGGGCCATGCCGAGCAATCTAGCAATATAGATGTTCGTTGGATGTGGATCTGATCCGAATGTGCCACATCCATAGTGGTCACTTTAGTAGCTCAGTGAACTAGTGGTACAGGAATTCAATATTGAGCCTTTCAATGATGATGACTCCCGATCTCTGTCGGCGGTTAGCTTGAAGCGTCACTGCTGCAGACATTTGCAGGTCTTATCCTGCTGCATAGGAGATCCTCGTATATCGGGGATGCAGGCCACCTCAAAAAATTTGTTCTTGTATAAGAACGTTCAAGGAGTCGAATCCTTGGTTAAGTATCCTGGTGAGATTAAAACCAGGCGCAGGCTGATGCATTAATGTTACTGGAGGATACCGGCTAAGCCAATCTGCAATGATATTATTAAAACCTATAATATGTTCCACAAAAAAATTAAACTGATGAAAGAATGCCTGCCACCGGACATATTTTTTGCGACCATCTTTTTGACCATGATCCTTTTCTCTGAAGGTCAGAAATCTAGTACAATTGGTTACAATTACAAAGTGTGGCAAATGTAGAAGTTTTAGCATAAACTTCTCTAAACATTTTTTCACAGCATAGATCTCTTTATCAGAGGAGATCCATTTTAATACATCAGAGCTAAACACACCACTAGCAAACTCACACACAAATTCTTTATTATCTATAATACAAACAAGTACTCCTCCCCATGCAAGGTCAGAGCCATCAATATAGACTTTCATTTGTTTGGATTTTGGAATGTGTAGTTCTGGTTGCGTGGCTACAGTTGCTTTAATTTTTTGAACTGCTGTTGTATGTTGTTCTTCCCAACAGAATGCGTTGTTTTTTTGGAGAAGCATTTGCAGAATATACCTGTCTTTACCATAGTTAGGATAGAAACTATTCAAATAATTTAGCAGACCAAAAAATGCTTGTAGTTTGGGTTTATCCAAACAGTTAGGAAAACTAATGACTTTTTCTTTTATGTGCAGCTGGACTTGGAGTTTCGAGTCTCGGATCACCATGTCGAGAAAATTGCATTTAGTTATGCATAACTGAATTTTAGTCTCTGAAAGGACTATTCTTGCATCTTGTGCTAGCTGAAAGAATTGGGAGAGATTAGTAACATGCTCATCTAAAGAATTACTAAAAATTAGGATATCATCAATATATACACAAAGGAAATGAGAAGTGCCACCAAAAATTTTATCCATATGCACCTGATAATATGCTAGCACATTCATAAGGCCGAAAGGCATGACAGTCCATTGATAATGGCCAAAGGGGCAGCTGAAGGTTGTCTTGGCTCTGTCTTCTTCTTTGACTCTTATCTGGCAAAAGCCTGACTTGCAGTCAAACTGTGAGAAATATTTGCAGGATACAACTTTCTCTAGCAAGTAGCTTTTATTTGGTATTGGATATGGATATGGCTCTATTATAGCATTTAATGGTCTGTAATTTATGACCATTCTCTTCTTTCCTCATTTCTGCTCTGAATGCTTGTTTACCATGAAGGCATAACAACAGAAAGGAGAGGTTGATTTCTCAATGAAGCCATTTGTTTCTAGATCTTTGATCTTGCTTCCATTTCATCATAATCCTGGGCCGGTATTGGGATCTTTTTCCCAATCTTCATGTGCTTGCCTTCAAGTATCTTTATCTCCAACTCGAGCATAGCTTTGGACCAAAACCACTTAGGATTTTTTGAGCAGATAGAGGACATGATCCTATTTCCAATTTCTATGATTTTGGCTGGGATTATTTTAGGGCTCTGAGTCATGGCACTTGGAAACTTTTCTGTGGCATAGATAAGGCAAGGTATTCTAAGCCTTTCATTCTCTATAGTGAACATGATGCTTTTTGCAGTAGCACCATAGGGTGTATATCTATCAATAAATGAGCCTCCAAGGAGGATGTCAATGGGCATATTCTCCAGGGAAAAAAAATGACAATGGAAGATTTTATTTTGGATACACAGGGGTTGCTGATGTTTATATTTTGTACACATAAAACTATTCCCCTGAATGTCAATGCTCTTGTAAGCAAGATTATCATCAAGTGTCTTCCAGTCACTAATTTGCTGGGGTTTAGCAAAAGAAAGGGAAGCACCAGTGTCTACTTGTGCATTTACTAGTCTGCCATTTATTTCTAATGTAAAAAATTGGGCAAATCTGCCATTAATTAAATGATTGAGGTAGGCAGACTGTGGAAGTTCTAGACAAGGGATACTAGTACATACCAATTTTTGTCTTCCTAGATCTTAAACAATCACAGGTTCAGAGTAGACTTCTTCTTCTTCTGGTTCAGGTTCACCTTCCTTTTGGAGATTACTACATTCACCAGGACAATAATCTTGGTCATAATAAAACATACTTCCGACTTCATCCTCTTCATTGTCATTGTCCCACCGAGGATCTGCTGCTAAGATAGGTTCTTCAGTTGGTAGGATCTATTCCCATATTGGCTCTCCTATTTCTTTTGGTGGATCTCTGCTGGTGAACTTATTCTTTATCCAAGAGTCGCTTGGCTTGAAAGAGCTTGGATATTGCACAAGAGGATGTTCGGGTCTATGCAATGTGGGTGGTTGTCTTAGCATAGAGGGCTGTCTCCCTCTAGATGATTCTCCTCTGGAGTATCCTCTTTCTCTTGGCTTTTCTGGTCTTTCAAGTACTTCATGGTGATCTCGTGACCAGGCTCCTCGTGCTTCATAGGGTAGCATAGACTAGTCATGTTCTCTTCTTGTCTATAGTATCTTGCACCACATTGCATGTTGGTCATTGGTTGTTCTAACTCATCAACAAGTGATTCAAGAGTGGCTACATCTTCTTCATCTTCGGATGCTTCATCTAGAAGATCTTCAAGAGTTGGTTCATAAATATATTCTTGAAGATAAAGATCTTCATCTGCATCTACAATATCCCACCACGCTGTTGCGTTGGAGGAAAAAATAGCTTTAACAACAGTGTTTTTGCAAGAGCAATTGGGAACAATATGGCCAGGTTTGCGATAGACGTAGCAAATCGACTGCTTAGAAAGAGGACGTACGGTGCGGCATTTCTTCAAGAAATAGTGAGGAGGTGCATAAGAATGCTTTTTGGGAAAAGAGCGGCGCTTATAAGAGAGATGCTTGTGGCGCTGCTTCTGCTGTCAGCGAGGTTGTACAAATGATCTACAGCCAAATGGGGCTATTTCAAAAAATACAAGAGCTATTTGGGATGCTTGGTGCTTGCTTAATTTCTGCATAGACTTAGTCTCTGAGACTAAAGTCATTATCTGTTGCTTTGCAAAGTCAATGACATCAGAAAGGGCTAGATCTTCGATCGTTAGTCCTTTGAGGTCAATATAAGAAATGATGCGGTCAATTAAATTATAAGCCAAAGCATGTAAGAATTTGAGTTTGATCTCAGTGGATGCATAACTCTTACTATCATATGCAAGCTTTCTAAATTGTTTAGCAAAAGCATCAAATTTCTTTAGATCACAAAGCTCCATTTTTAACAACCATTTCTTGGACTCAAGTTCTCGATTGCCGACTGAAGGTGCAAACTCAGTAATCAATAAAAGAAATAAGGCGGCCAAGGAATTGGGTTGATTATGTACATGCTCATATTGTTGAGCCTCAGTCATAGACTGCCACCAAAGACTAGTAATTCTCCATAAAAATTTTGTTGCAAAGCAGGTGCTGCCAACTTGGTCGATATGAGACTGGATAACAAGTACACGCATGGTATTGCACGAGGCGGTGATTTCATTCAAAGGGTCTAATAGGTCATCTATATTTAAATACCAAGGTTTGAAATGTATATGGGTTCTTTGCATAAGGGAATGGCTAGGAGATCTCTTTACAGTTTTGAAAGAAGGGCCAAAGGAGACTGAACAGAGAGGCTTGGAAGACGATTCTACCTTTTGGTCTTCTTTTGATAGCCAACTAAGACTATCATCTAACAAATCTATTTTAGTATCAATGGAGGATACTTTCTATTCTATATTATTTACAGTATCCTTAATGGACAAAATATCTCTACACAGATCATCAAAATTTTCCATGAGATGAGAATTAAATCTCGCAGTATAGTTCCTTTGCTTGAACTCATTAGAGGGGTTCTCGTATGCAGCTGCAAAATACTACATAGTCCATGTTGGTTGCTTGTGGACACCCTTTTGCGGCGGCCATCTTCCACCTCTATACAGAGTAGTAGTATCTTCTGTGTAGAATTCTATGCTGTCTTCTCTAGGAAGACTCATGAAAGTACCTGGTAAATCATTGTCTTGATTTACCTCTTCATCTTCGATCAATATGTGACCGGTTTTGACAGATCTACGAGAAGAAGACGTAGATGGTCTAGAAGGAGAAATATGGAAAGTATTTATAGACAAGGATCTGGGTAATATATTTATAGATTTGCCGTCACTATGGTGAACTGTGGCTTGACTCTTCATTCTGGGAGAGACATTTTTCAACCAGTCAAGTTTCCATTCATGAGGAATTTCAACTGCTTCAATGTGACCTTTCTGCAGTTGGACGGTTCCACTTAATCTTTTTGCATAGGGCAGATTCTCAAGGATTTTGGGGTGATTAGTGTTGGTCATACTATAGACAACAAAAATGTTTATGGATGCATACTTAAACTCACCAAACATGTCTAGACCAAACAATGAGGTAAATAAGCCCCAACAATCCAAATATCCATGCTTAACTTCTTTACAACCTCTGTCGCGGACTACAACAAAAAAGGTTTGGACAAAACTCAAAACAAATAGTATCATCATTTAGGCGGCCAAGACTGGATAACTGACATGAATGCTTAAAGCTAACTTGGCGGCGATCACACAAAGCTAGGTATACTACAAGTTTAATATTACTAGGAATCAAGGGTCTAATATGTATTCTAATCAAACCAAAATGAACAAATTTGACATCTTCATGTGACCTGATATAATTAATTTCTTGCTCAGGTAACAAAGAGAGTAAATTTGTTTGGTAGGTTTTCTTGGGCTTGTAACAGAGGGTTAACTCTACAGACTTGATTCTAGGTTTAACAAAGGATAAATAAGTAGAAGTATACAAAAACTTTGATTTAACTAACTCAGACTTCTCCAGAAAAAGAATGCATTCTGTTGGGAAGAACAACATACAGTAGCAGTTTGAAAAATTAAAGCAACTATAGCCGTGCTACCAGAACTGCACATTGCAAAATCCAAACAAATGAAAGTCTATACTGATGCCTCTGACCTTGCATGGGGAGGAGTACTTTTTTTGTATTGTAGATAATAAAGAATTGGTGTGTGAGTTTGCTAGTGGTGTGTTCAGCTCCGATGTATTAAAATGGATCTCCTCTAATAAAGAGATCTATGCTGTGAAAAAATGTTTAGAGAAGTTTATGCTAAAACTTCTACATTTGCCACACTTTGTAATTATAACCGATTACACTAGATTTCTGACCTTCAGAGAAAAGGATCATGGTCGAAAAGATGGTCACGGAAAATATGTCCGGTGGTAGGCATTCTTTCATCAATTTAATTTTTTTGTGGAGCATATTATAGGTTCTAATAATATCATTGCAGATTGGCTTAGCCAGAATCCTCCAGCAACATTAATGCATCAGCCTACGCCTAGTTTTAATCTCACCAGGATACTTAACCAAGGATTCGACTCCTTGAACGTTCTTATATAAGAACAAATTCTTCGAGAAGGCCTGCATCCCTGATATATGAGGATCTCCTATGCAGCAAGACAAGACCTACAAATGTCTGCAGCAGTGACGCTTCAAGCTAACCACCGATAGAGCTCAGGAGTCATCATCATTGAAAGGCTCAACAGTGAATTCCTGTACCACCAGTTCATTGAGCTACTAAAGCAACCACTATGGACGTGGCGCATTCGGATCAAATCCACATCCAACGAACATCTGTATCGCTAGATTGTTTGGCATGGCCCGCATAGAATTCATGAAGAACAAAATCATGATCAATATACGGTTGTGCATACAATCATTCACCGACAACTTGGGTGGGAATCTTATTTCCACTACACTCCAAGACATACGCCATGTGAAGCGGGACCCCCAAATTGTCGACATTGGCATCTACAAAGCACCTTCCAGATAAGATGCCTTTTCAATCCGACATCCGAAGATGAAGAAGATGCAGCTGCTCTTGAATCACTTGCTGATGAGTTAGAACAACCAATGACCAACATGCAACATGGTGCAAGATACTATAGACCAAGAGAACATGATTGGTCTATGCTACCCTATGAAGCACGAGGAGCCTGGTCACGAGATCACCATGAAGTACCTGAAAGACCAGAAAAGCCAAGAGGAAGAGGATACTCTAGAGGAGAATCATCTAGAGGGAGGCAACCCTCTATGCCAAGACAACCACCCACATTGTACAGACCCAAACATCCTCCTGTGCAATATCCAAGCTCTTTCAAGCCAAGCGACTCTTGGATAAAGAATAAGTTCACCAACAGAGAGCTGCCAAAAGAAATAAGAGAGCCAATATGGGAACAGATCCTACCAGCTAAAGAACCTATCTTAGCAGTAGATCCTCGGTGGGACAATGACAATGAAGAGGATGAAGTCGGAAGTATGTTTTATACTGACCAAGATTACTATCCTGGTGAATGTAGTAATCTCCAAGAGGAAGCTGAACCTGAACCAGAAGAAGAAGAAGTCTACTCTGAACCTGTGATTGTTTAAGATCCAGGAAGATAGAAACTGGTATGTACGAGTATCCCTTCTCTAGAACTTCCACAGCCTACCTACCTCAATCATTTAATTAATGGCAGATTTGCCCAATTTTTTACATTAGAAATAAATGGCAGACTAGTAGACACACAAGTAGACACTGGTGCTTCCCTTTCTTTTGCTAAACTCCAGCTCATCAGTGACTGGAAGACACTAGATGATAATCTTGCTTACAAGAGCATTGACATTCACGGGAATAGTTTTATGTGTAAAAAATATAAACATCAGCAACCCCTGCGTATGCAAAAGAAAATCTTCCATTGTGATTTTTTCGCCCTAGAAAAGATGCCCATTGACATCCTCCTTAGAGGCTCATTTATTGATAGATATACACCCTATGGTGCTACTACAAAAAGCATCATGTTCACTATAGAGAATGAAAGGCTTAGAATACCTCGCCTTATCTATGCCACATAACAGTTTCCAAGTGCCATGACTCAGAGCCCTGAAATAATCCCAGCCGAAATAATAGAAATTGGAAATAGGATCAAGTCCTCTATTTGCTCAAAAAATCCTCAGCAGTTTTGGTCCAAAGCTATGCCCGAGATGGAGATTAAGATACTTGAAGGCAAGCACATGAAGATTGGGAAAAAGATCCCAATACCGGCCCAGGATTATGATGATATGGAAGCATAGATCAAAGATCTAGAAACAAATGGCTTCATTGAGAAATCAACCTCTCCTTTTTGTTGTTACGCCTTCATGGTAAACAAGCATTTAGAGCAGAAACGAGGAAAGAAGAGAATGGTCATAAATTACAGACCATTAAATGCTATAACAGAGCTATATCCATATCCAATACCAGATAAAAGCTACTTGCTAGAGAAAGTTACAGCCTGCAAATATTTCTCACAGTTTGACTGCAAGTCAGGGTTTTACCAGATAAGAGTCAAAGAAGAAGACAGAGCCAAGACAGCCTTTAGCTGCCCCTTTGGCCATTATCAATGGACCGTCATGCCTTTCGGCCTTATGAATGTGCCAGCATATTATCAGGCACATATGGATAAAAATGTTTGTGGCACCTCTCATTTCCTTTGTGTATATATTGATGATATCCTAATTATTAGTAATTCTTTAGATGAGCATGCTACTCATCTCTCCCAATTCTTTCAGCTGGCATAAGATGCAGGAATAGTCCTTTCAGAGACTAAAATTTAGTTATGCACAACTGAATGCAATTTCCTCGGCATGGTGATCTGAGACTCGAAACTGCAAGTCTAGCCGCACATAAAAGAAAAAGTCATCAATTTTCCTGACTGTTTGGATAAACCCAAACTACAAGCATTTTTGGGTCTGCTAAATTATTTGAATAGTTTCTATCCTAACTCTGGTGAAGACAGGTATATTCAGCCTTTTGGTCTTCTTTTGATAGCCAACTAAGACTATCATCTAACAAATCTATTTTAGTATCAATGGAGGATACTTTCTTTTCTATATTATTTATAGTATCCTTAATGGATAAAATATCTCTACACAGATCATCAAAATTTTCCATGAGATGAGAATTAAATCTCGCAGTATAGTTCCTTTGCTTGAACTCATTAGAGGGGTTCTCGTATGCAGCTGCAAAATATTGCATAGTTCCTGCTGGTTGCTTGTGGACACGTTTTTATGGCGGCCATCTTCCACCTGTGTACAGAGTAGTAGTATCTTCTGTGTAGAATTCTATGATGTCTTCTCTAGGAAGACTCATGAAAGTACCTGGTAAATCATTGCCTTGATTTACCTCTTCATCTTCGATCAATATGTGACCAGTTTTGACAGATCTACGGGAAGAAGACGTAGATGGTCTGGAAGGAGAAAGATGGGAAGTATTTATAGACAAGGATCTGGGTAATATATTTACAGATCTGCCATCACTATGGTGAACTGTGGCTTGACTCTTCATTCTAGGAGAGACATTTTTCAACTAGTCAAGTTTCCATTCATGAGGAATTTCAACTTCTTCAATGTGACCTTTCTGCAGTTGGACGGTTCCACTTAATCTTTTTGCATAGGGCAGATTCTCTTTGGATTGTTGGGGCTTATTTACCTCATTGTTTGGTCTAGACATCTGACGGAAGTTATGGAGAGGTCTAATATAAGACACTAACCAGTCAAAGTATCCACATGTAAGATTTAATAAAAAGATATTTGAAAACTAAACATGACCTACATAAAAATATCAACTAGTAACTAGGTGAGATCAAGACTTGACAAGGGAGAGGTTTGTACCACATATGAAAATCAAACTAACATGTATACACTATACCAAAATAATGAAATCTTAAAGTAGTCTTATATTCATCTCAAGAGGTTACAATCTCCATCTTGGTAGATTTTAGTCATGCCTAAGAGAGGGATCAGAGGAATACATTTTAGGCTTAAAATCCTCTATATATAATATAAAATGAGAAAGAGAGAGATTGGAACATGCATATGAGAGTGGAGAAAGGGTCCCAATGATCAATAAATGAGATGATAATTCATTGATTCTTTTCCTTATGCATGCATGCCTTCTTCTAATGAACTAACCTTGATTAACAAATGGACCTCTATTTTCTCCAATAACTTTTGAGATCCTCTCATTGGCTGAGAGATCCCACTAGAAGACAAGGGTTTATTATGCATGATTAAAAAGTTTATCTGAGAGTAATCAATGATCTTAACTGATTCTTCAACTACCAATTCACCACTTTTGGACCCTAAGCCCACTTGACTTGCTCATGAGGATAAAATCCTCAAATCTTGAAAATTACAGAGCCGTGTTATGAAGTGTGGTTAGTACCTACTTTATTTATTATAGAACCTCATTAACAAATGAGACCCTTGTCACTAATCACATATCTACTTTCTTTCCATACCTAGATCATAGGTCTATTCTATAGATGAAAAAACAATCTACGATCATTGGTTTTCCTATAGTTGTCGTATTGATGTAGACTTATAGACCATACATCCTCTTTCTAGACTCCCATTAGGTCCAAATAGAACCATTTTATCTTTGTAGGAATCGATAACTCATATATACATGGACCCTTCTTTAAAGAATGGTTAACATAGTCACATAATGAACCTTGTATGATATAAAAATTAAAACCAGAGCTCTATATTTAGCTTCAATTGTGTCCTTTTATTGTTGATAACTTTGACTATGTCACTATGGTCCTTTAATGGTGTTTGAATGAGATTTAATGGTAGTGGGATAACCCATGCCAGACATTATTTTATTTAATCAAAAAATTTCCCTTTGGCTCAACTTTATTCATTAAATATTACTCAAACTAATCAAAATTATTTAGCCTATCTTTATTCCCATTGGCCTCACAAATCCTCATTGTTATATCTTGACCTTTTGATCTCGTATGCACCATTAGATCATGATGTAAAATTCAATGTGATCCCTTGATATAGATCCTCTAACTCTTAGAATTTAACTCACATCATTAGATCAAAATGTATGAAGTAATGTGAGCCTTTGATTTACCTTGGCCCACTTTCCTATTAGTTCTTACACACCATTGGATCTCTTCTTGATTGATCCATACTATTAGAGCTTGTCTAATTTTTATCCTTTTAAGGGCTTTTAAACTAGGGACCTTTTGACTTGTTTGACCCTAGCATGAATTGTTAAATCTCATGTGTTAGTATGCAAGCTCACATAGACCATTAGATCTTGATCAAATTTAAACATTTTAAGGAATTTTGAACCCAAATGGTTATTTCATGGATCTTAAACTTGACACTTGCATATACGTCTTATAATCTATCTTTGAATGCTCATAACTTAAGTTGGAAAGCTTGCACAAACATGGAACTTTTATATCATGTTCTTGTCATGAAGAATTCTATGGTGTTACAAAATTTTATCTCATGAGGCTTTCTAAGGTGTATTTATCAAATGCATAACTAGATTAATCTATTTAATTATATATGATGTCTTGGTGATATTATAGCCTTTCAAATCTTGTACAAATAATTTGATCATTCATATAGATATGAAATTTGCTCATATGATCAATCCATGAAAATAGCTTGGTATATGAGTCAAATATTGGCAAATAAGAAGTTTTTGGGAGAGAATTTAGGGATTGAGTTCTTGGACTTGGTAGTGTAGTTTGAGACTCCAACATGTAGGTTAACTTTATTTTTAGTGAAATATCCCATGTGGACATAACATTATAATTTATTTTTATAATAAAATATGTTTTATTCCATTCTTCACAATTTTATGTGAGAATATTTGTGGTTATGTTATGTGTGAATGATGGGTGAAGTATACCTAAACCAAAAACACCACTCATAGTTTTATGTATGTTATTATGCACTAGGATTGGGGGATTTAGTAGTGATAGAACCATTAGAATTATGCACATAAGGTGGTCTATTATATTGGAGTTGGTTTTAATCTTATGAACCACCTTGATAAAAGGCCTATTCAGCTAATATCATTGGTTAAGGATTTGTTAAGGTCTATAGTGTTGTGCTTGCTACCTTTTGAGTGATACTAGCTCATTTCCAAATATCTAAAATAATTATTTGACTTTGTGTATCTCACTTAGAGTTGTAGATGATGGATTCGATGACCTAGTTACAATAGGAATGAATATTAGAGTTAGAGAAGAGTGAAAGGTAGGCTAAATTTTAGGTGGGGGCTTAGGGAACAAGAGCATCGAGGGTCTAGGCATAATTTTCTTGAGATCAAATTATTATTTTCATGTACAATAAATTCATATGTATTGATTAATATTGTGCCTCTCATTGATTGGATCATCATAAACACATCACTATTTAGCACTCTTACAAAATATAAAAAATGAAATATTACAAAAATTTCATACCAATTATGGGATCTAATCCTATGTGTTATGGAATATAAAGTTGAATTAGACCATTTTATCATGTGGATACCTTTTAATGATAGTGAACTACTCCATCAAACACAGGTGGTCACTATTCTATTTAAAATGCCTACATAATTTAGCATGTAACTCATCCCAATTTTATATAGTACAAGGATACAAACCTTATTACCACTAGAGTGATCTTATTTTTAAAGAAGAGGAAATGAATCACACTATGGTTTATCTTCAATTATATTTTGATTGGAGAAAATGTTCACAACATCTTGTATGTGCTCTATGTGGGTAGTATACTTATCTCTAGTAAAGTAGGTGATACTCTTAAGAAAAACTATAAGAATATCATCTTACTAGGGGAGTGCCAATGGGATACCTCCATTAAAGAGAATAAAGGGATGTTTTTTAAGAGTGGCCATGAATGGGATAGTGAATATTCTTACGCTAGGGGTAGGGAATATGACAAATAGGGGAGTAGACTAAAATCTAAGGAGTAGACTGTCTTGAATCACTATCTCTCTTGACAAGTGATAAGGATGTTCTAACCCTTATTCTAGTAGGTACTAGTAATTCAATAAAATTAAAATTAGTACCTCTTCAAGATGATCTCATTTATCTTGGCATATAGATGAATAACTCATCCTTACAAACCAAGAATATTTAGATTCTCTAAGTGTTCTATTAGAGTGTATTCAACACTATTATCTAATAATAACACCAATTATTATTTAAATATTTTAGCTATGTCCCATTTACATTCCAAAAATTATTTTCACTTGAACCGTGCACCCACTGAATTGGAATAATAGGTTTAGTGAGACAATGGGATCAAATTCTATGGTGTGGGACTCTTGTGTTCTTTGGGATGAACCTCTAGAGAAGGATATCTTCGTTCTAATCTAAGTACACCTAGTTTAGGACCAATGCATAGACCTACAAAGAGCATAATTGAAATATATGGCTAGTGTTAAACATAATATTTTGAAGGGAAAAGGGGAGAGAGAGAGGGTAAGAGGTTTGATAAATGGAAAATGGTGATGCACCAAGAGTAGATAATCACCTCACCTAATTTATGACATAATAAAACTAACCAAAATTCATAGTCATCAAATCAGACGCTCACTGCATAAGTATTTCCCACAAAGGTATGGGAACATAATGTAGCATTAGGAGGGAAGATAAATGATCAATAGATAATGCCTATGTATACATGTTTATACATAATGTATGACCTGAAAAGGATTTTTACTTTATTTGTAAGTGTAAAGTAAGGACAATAATGAGAGGGAAAAACATCCACAGATAAAGATTAACAACCATTAGTGCACACACAAAATAAAACATGAAATAAAAATGATTCAGTTATCAATAATTTCAAGGCCTAACTAGTAAAGGGGATCATGAAGGAAAACTTTGGTAGCGTTATATTGCCTATAAATTTTGACCTTTTTATAATGTAAGACTTAGGATTTTATAGGTAATGAGAAGCCCATAAGTCATTAATTATAGTATAAAACACTAGTGATAAAATTTAATGAATATCAGAATTTGAGATACATAATCTCTTTATAAATCTGATAGGTATGGCTATATTTAATTGGAATCCTTATTACATCCTTGGGACATGGTGATGATTGCATCAAAATTAAACCTATCATCTCAATACACTTTCTCATTTGTTATGCAAAAACTAATCTTTAATCGTGCAATGACCATGGCTCAATTTACAAGATTTTGTGTGTAGGAATGTGGATGTAGGTCTTTTGTAATTACTAATTTTGAATATTTTGGCCTAATTATACCATTTTTATTTCAATGTTACTACCCACAGAATTACATGCCATGCTTATCATTAAGATGCTCTCATCATGATCTTGTCATGCTGGCTACATTCATGCCTTAATGTTATTAGATTTATTAATATTAAATTACATAGACTCAATTTTACTCCAACTTACTATGACAACTATAACATCCTTTCGATTCATTCATCTCTCAATCCTATAATACTTGAGCCATCACACTTTGATTCTATAAATCTTGCTTATGATGGTCTTGATGCTCAATGTCATCAATTTTAGGTTGGAGAACTAATGACACGGCACTTTTCCATTTTACCACATCCTTTATTACTTGGTTTTATCACCCCTTTAATCTATTGATCCTCAAATATAATCTATGGCTTCCACATGTCATCTGCCTAATTACTTTGAGCTCTACATTATGGGTTCACTAGACAAGTCACGTGATAGATTCTTATTTGTATACCCTTTCCCTAGGCTTTCTCAGTTAGTCTATATCAATTTATAGTTGGTGTTATCTTATTCACTATGTATTCCTACCATTTTGTCCTCAATCCCTACCAACTCCACATGGCTCTTTCTTGATCTTCCATTTATCGATGGAAGATTCAAATGAAATGTTGACTATTCCTTCTATAATGAAGTGATTTTTCATCATGTGACATCATATAACTTACCTACCTTCTTGGAGGCTTTGGATTTATTTGAATGGCTCTAGGACATTGAGTCACTAGGATTGGGACATGTGAAAGCATCCTACTAACCTGCTTGACCGCTACTTTTCTAACATGGAGATCTATCGTGTAATTTTTAATAAATTTGGATAAGTGTCTAAAATAATTTTAAAGGACTTGAGACCACTAGGAGATTGACATATGATAATGGTCATAGATACCAAATTTTTAAAACTTTTTTCCAAAAGATAATAACACTTAAAAATTCTCGAGTAGATTTATTTGGTCCTTATATAGGCTTTGTAACCACTATTTATACCTTAGTATTTATAAGAACTAATTATTTAAACTTGTTCTCTCAAAATTTCCTTCAAACGTTTTATTTGGAAAAAAAAAATTGAAGTCCTTTGTAACACTTTGTTCGACAACTTCACAATAAAAGACATGAAGGCTAAACCTTTTGTAAAATGTGCAAATAAAAAAATGCAAAGTATTGATTTTTTCCCCTTTGAGAATTATCCATTTTAATTAACTTGGACTAAAAATTAAAATTTTCATGACTGATGAAGCCTTAAATTAAAAATGGGTGCTACCCTTCAAAGTGATCGAGAATAGTCAACATTCTAGTAACCTCTATGGGATGCTTGTCTGCTAAACATGAATCTAGTAGCCTTGAAGAAAGTTGTTGGGCACGGAATTGTATAAGTAATAAACACTGCTAAATTTGGAAGTATAACCCAAATGCAAATTTATTGGCCTACCAATTAATAAATTGAACTCAGGTTCACCCCTTAATCAAAAAGAAATCAATGAATAAGAATAGATGTGCAAAAGAACTTAGGGAAAGAAAATGAATAAACTAATGCATCATAATAATTAGAGGAAATAAAAAATATAAATATAAATATAAATATATATATATATATATATATATATATATATTGAAAAACACTTAAAAATTAATGATTTATATAGATCCCATTTATTGGGATTGGTATCTCTTCTCCATTTGGTCTAAAATATTGAAAAAAATTGGCTTATTTGTAAGCTATGATGACATATGGACCACTCCATATTGCATAAAATGTGTGTGTTTCCTAGACTTTTCTCTATCCACATAAAATTTGAGCACTAAGTATTATTATTGGAAACTTCTATCAGTTGGATTCTTATCAAAAGTTCTATTTATTTGATCTTGATGAAGCTCCAAGGTGCGCATGACTTGCACTCTCATTTCCTTGAGCTTAATTAATATGACCAATATTACTATCATGGAATCACTCTCATAAAAATCCATATAATGGGATATATGTAATCAAGGAAACTCAATAGATGTATGCAACCTTGCCTCCATCTCATAGATAAGCATGAAAGTACAATTATCGAGTGCCTTTTTTGGAGATATTTTGTCTACCCATAAGGCTAATTTGAGCTTTGCATTCTAAGATCACCAATTATCCTCCATGGTTTGATTGATAATGTGAATCAATTTATTATTATTGGAATCAACAAAACCATTGCCTTGATGGTAATAGTTTGAGTAAATACTCAGGGGGATGTTGTGTTAAATTACCCATTCACTAATTTTGGTTCCAAGAAAAGCCAATGCATTGTTAAAATGATGGTGGCTAGAACACCAAATATTGCTATGAGATTTTCATATAAATCTAGAATATAAATATCTTTATCCTCCTTTAGTTTTGTTGCATATATACATCTTGTAAAGTAGTCAGTTGTCATGAGGATCCATCTATGTCTAAATTTTGATGGAGAATTTATCATTATGATGAGGTCCAATTCCCATTAGGCAAAGGGTTGATCCACTTGTATTGGGAATAGGGGTAGAAAAACCAATTTCTTATTACCTGAATAAGGTGAACTTTTTGTATCTTCACACCCATTCATGTGTGTCTTTGAATAGAGTTGGCTAATAATACCCATCTCATATATTTTTAATAGCAATTATTTTATGTGAGTAATGGATTCCTGATAACCCATCATGGAAGTCTTTAAGAATCCCAATTAATTGATCCTAGTACATAAAACTTAAGAGAACTCCATTTATTCCTCTTCTAAATAATGAATAAATGACAAGTGCATAAATAATAACTTTTAATCTAAAGTGCCTATGTTAGGCTCTATTCATGCCATGTGGATATGCTCTAGTTTGAAGGAACATCCTCATGCTTTGAGCCTAATATACAGGGGCAATCTAATATTTAAATTTCATATCTTATACAAACTATCTGTAAAATACTTTCCCTTACACTAGCTTGGTGATCTAGATATTTATGTCATATTCCATCACATTTGTGATCCAACCAACTCTCTTATCACTGATATCCTTACTCAGCATAAACTTCTTTATACTTGAGTGAGAAACCATGAGTTAAATCCTATTGTTGGAGATCATATGCCTAAATTTATTAAGTGCCTTTATGACTAAGAGGGTGTGTTTTTACATAAATCTATAATTTATATCATAATAATTGAGCACCTAACTAATGAAAGTGACATGTTACTCCAATTGGTCATTGTTTTATTTCAATAGGATGGTTGAGATGCCTTTAGCTCAAATAAATGCATAAAGGATAAACTCCTTACTATAATTGAGGTTTATCATAGTATTATATCATGTTATAGCATGTTTTATGGCCTCAAATATTCTCTTACCTTTATGGGCCTAATTTAATTTAGTACCTTTCTTAAGAATTATTCTTAGGGGCTTGGTCGGAGTAGCATAATTTAGCACAAACTTATAACAAAGTTTATATTTCCAAAGAAGCTTTTTTATCCATTTTTATGACTTGGGAAAGGGATAAAGTGGATGCAATTCACTCTCTTTGAATCAATTGTGATTCCTCCTTTGGAAACAATACGCCCCAACAACTTACTTTCATGGATAGTGAATACACACTTGTCTAGGTTCAAAGAGATCCCAAACTCTCAACATTTTTCAAAGACTTATTCTAAATGACTTAAGTGATCATATATTTACTTTTATAATTTCATTATATCATCAAGATATACCATGATAATATTATTTATGAGTTATTTAAACACCATATCCATGGATATTTGAAAGGTAGTGTTGACCATTTTGACCACAAGTCAGAATGGATCAACCCATTATAATTAAGACTTGATATGGGAGTATAAAATAATATCATAGGGTATGTCATGATATATTTTATGTAATTTTATACCATTATAACCTTGGTCATGATCTAGTTCAGTGTTATGTCATTTGGAGTCATCTAGGGGCTCAGATCGTCATGACATGTCACGTAGGAATGAATGGGGCAGTTTGGTTGTACTTTTTACAAGTGTAATTAGATAAAATTTTAGGTTAAAATTAATACATATATATTATGATATTGGTCTCATAATCACCCCCTAAAAATGTGGTGTCTTGCTAAGTTATTCATCTCAAGATACAAGCCTTTAAAGATCAACTAGTAGTGTGGGACATGAATGGGAGCATCGACATTGAGCTACAACAAGTAGCCATTTGGATTCAAAAAATCCTTAATGAGCTCTAGTTTAATTTAAGGTCAAAAAGTGATAAGATATAATGAAATCTAATCATATATCAATGACACATAGGTATTCAATGAGTCAAAAGGTCCTTGGGGTAGATCAATGGTGTGTGTTCCTTCATACAAGATAGATCAATGGTTTGCATTTAAAGACTATGACTAAGATCAATGACATACATTTGATCATGCAATGGAGATCCAACAATGTGAGTGAGTGTCAAATAGTCAAAATATCTTAAGATCAAACACCATTATTCCAAGTGTCATGTTTTAATTAGATAATAAAAACAATGGCATGTGTTTGATCTTATATATGAGGATCAACAACACATATTTAACTAAGTGATTAAGATCAATGGGCACGTTAAGTCAAAGCTCAAGAAGCCTAGATCGAATGTGAGACTACCAAGTGGCACAAGTACATGAACTAGATGGGCTGATAATAGGATCACATAAAGCATGCTACTATTCTAAATGTCATAATATAGGATGCTTATGTTACAAATCAATGAACGACATCAAAATTTGAATCAAAGAGAATCTAAAAGATATTGACAGGGTAAATTCAGCTAGATTCTATGGGGAAAAAAATGAAGCCACATTTTAAAAAAATGATAGGCATATTTTAAAATGAAATTAAAATGTGGAAAGGGAATTCCATGTAGGTATACATGTAGGATCAAAGGATTCTATAGAAAATCAAATACTTCAGACTCATATGCCATCATGAAAGCACAGCCAAGATCCAAGATGAACAATATTTGCCAAATGTGAAGATTTGAGGTCTAAAATACCAATGAATGATTGAATATGGTAAATAAAAGTGTCTATAAGGCATATATAAACTAAGAAAACATCTGTGAATACCATATAATATGTTTTAACTCTCCTCATTCATTTTCAAATGCTCGAGAGATGATCCATGATGAAGTTAGTTTCACAAAGGCTAGTTGAAGAATCTCTACACTATTTTGGAGAGTTTATTATGCTTTATATGGAATTTTATCTTAGGAAACATTCATGGTCTATTTAATACTCCATTTACCTTCAATATAAATAGTTCTCATTCCTTGAAATGTGGCATTATGACCTTTGAGCTTCTTTATTTCATTCTTTTCTCCTCCTCTAGTTCTATAAGTCGCTACTATTTTGGCCTTTGTAATCTAATACCACACCATGTATGGTGAAGCCTTACTATTTTTGACATTGTAATTTGAATTAGAAAAATAAATTAAATACATTTTGAGTTCATATCTCATCTTTTTAAAGTGTGTGAATATATGTATAGTGAATAACTAAGTGATATCAGTCTATCCTTACTTTCTCCTAGTCTTTTTATGTCTGATGCAAGTGATTTTAGCCTAACAGGTTATATAAAAGTGTATTTAAGTTTATGAATATATATTAAGTGTATAATGAACCTTATTATTTTCAAATAATCTATGGTCTTATTTACCTTGGATAGTCTTCATGAATCTCACCTTCATATTGAAACACTAATGCTAGTGTATTTTTGGACTCTTAGGCTAGTTTTGTAGGCATTGTTTCTTTGTGAAATAAGTACAATGGTCACGTGTAATATATATTGGTGAATCACCCTTTTATAATAAATTTATTTCATGAAATTTATATCCATTTTATCCTACAAGCAAATAGTTAGCATAGGCGAAATTACTTCAAGATATATGTAGGTAACTAGCCCTTAAATGTAGAGGCTCACTTCCACCATAAATACACCCACATACCTAGAAGTGTTCCCATGTTTCTAAAATGTTCAAGAGGATTTAACACCCTATTATAGGGTTCAATATTTGGTGACAATAGTTTTGGCATGCCCAATGGGATCTATTGTCTTCAAAATAATTTTTCAAGGTGAATGTTGATCTTGACAACATCAACTGCAAATTGGTGTGCTACGTAGCATTTGGTGACTCTATCAAGGTAAAATTTAGTTCAAAAATATTTTCCTATTATAAAATTTATCTCATAATTCATGGTTCTCACTAGGTCATCCTCTTTTAGAGTTTTTAACCCCATTAATCGACCCATTCAGCCTAAACTTCCCCTTGAATTTCAATATCCTCAACCTAATCTACCCTTTGGAGAAATAGTATATTTTTATAGAGAGGAAGAGGTTGATGAAATTTAAGGTTTTAAGAATATGTGGATAGACCTCATGCCTTCCATAACTTTAATACTAAAAATGTAATTAATCTTCAAGCATATTTTTCCATTCCTCCTAATGCCACAATAGGTGTACCCATATTAAATGGTGAAAGTCATGTTACACCTAATGAACATATTAGGGATGTATCCAATTTTTTTATCTTACATAACATCACTCAATATAACATTAAAATTATACTTTTTATAATTTCCCTTAAAGGGAGGGATCTTGATTGGTATAAGACTCTAGAAGGTGGATGCATCACATCATGGGATGAGTTTGGAGTGTTTCTGACCTCAAGATTTAAAAATGAAAGTGGCCATGCCTCTCTCATACATCATCTCAATGCTATCAAAAGAGGATACAAATAAATAATACATGACTTAAAAGAGAGGTTTAAAAAAACATGGAATATATTTTCTCCTTCTATGAGGCTACCTCCTAGTTTTTTGTTCCCTACCTACTTGAGAGCCATTGATACTAAAATTGTTATCATACTTCAATCCATGGGGGGTTTCACTCTTCCCAAATCATATAATCTTGATATAAAAGATGAGAATGGTTTCATCCAAGATGGAATATTATCTTTTAAGGTTTATATGCCTTCATTGAATTATAATATTGCTAATACTTTAGATTTGGCCCAAATTCTCATGTTAACACCAAGTCTAGAGTCGATCCTATGAAGGAAGATAATACCATGGAAAAATATGCATATATTCAATGCTTCGAAGTTAATCTTGGGAGAGGGAATATGTAAAAAAGTGCCTATCATAATCCTTACCCCTATTAGAAACAACATGGTTATAAATTTGGAAGAGTAAGAGGTCAATGGTAGCCTTACTTTAATAAGCCTGCCAATTTGTAAAATACTAACTGCACCACTAATGGAATAGAGATGATACCTATGCATATCAACTTGGTATAGGGAGAAAATTGGTCAAAAATCCAATTCATATATGCTAATGAAGGTAGATAATAATATATTATTGCTAAGGGATGAGTTAATCCTCTTTTATTAGTTGAATATGAATTCATGATGTAGATAAATGAAGGTTGATAGCCTCAAGGAAAGATCTTCACCAACTTCCTAGTTGAAGACAATTTTTTGCTTAATCATGGAACCTCTATTTTAGATAACACTAGAGCCAAGAAAAATTATTTACGTGGTGATATTAATGTTCCCACAAGCTCATTAAATCTTCATACAAATCAATAAGGTATGGATGTAAGTGTGGTAACCTCAAATAACTATGCACATTTTTTAAATCAGAACGTTGGAAGGACTATTCAAGGCACTCCAACTCCTCAACTTCCAAGAACTTATTTTCCTTTAAAAATTCAAGATAAATTAGGTATGGATTCTTTAAACATTATATATTCATTTAAGAGTTCTAAAATATCCATTTCCCTTTGGGATGTTGTTCATATGCCTGGTCAAAAATAGCTTTTATAAAAATAGTTATCTACTATCCCTAATAGTGTCCCTCCTTCAAATAAAATTCATGATCATGTTAATTTAACAAATTATCCTAAAAATATTGTTGAACCATTTATTAGGGTTGAGAAACCTCTACCATTCTACCTCACTCTCATACTAGGTGACAAACTAGTCCATCACTACATAGTTGATAGTGGAGCTTCTACTTCAGTCATGCCAAAAGTTGTAGTTGATAAATTGGGCATAACATATGAGACTCATATAAAAACATTTCTCCAACTATATGGTACACATTACAATATTAAATTATTGATTAAAAAAACACGAAGTTTTTCTTCATGATTATCCTAATTTTCCTATCCTTCATAGTTGTTGACCTCCCAACTCACTTTGTAATCTACCTATCAAGGGAATTTATAGCTAAGATAGGTGGATACCTCTTATTTGATTGATATTTATTTTAATTTAAAAAAATATATGGAACTGAGGTAACCATAGACTCAACCTTTTTCAAGGTTTCATATTAAGCCCTGCATTAAGACAAGTTCTAATTTGAATTATGTTGTTCATGAAGAGAAGTATTCTATTGTAGATGATGGTACTTCTTCCAATCTTGAAGGAATTTTTTATTTATTTCT
The DNA here is from genome assembly GCA_037957365.1 of Torreya grandis. NCBI lineage: Eukaryota > Viridiplantae > Streptophyta > Pinopsida > Cupressales > Taxaceae > Torreya > Torreya grandis. The sequence goes on along the minus strand of JARHVA010004769.1, from coordinate 875,808 downwards.
TGATGATTTTGGTATAAATACTTATGATCATTATCCTTATGAAATTATGAAGGTAAATTATCTAGGAGTATATTGTATACATGAAGAAGGAATACTAATGCCTCTACTTGCTAAATAAGATGGTGAAGATGTTTTTTGATGGTTTAAGAAGTATATTTGGTGAAGGAGATGGTTTTATGTTTTTATCCCTATATAAAAAACATTAATCTGCTTCATATATATTCCATTTATTTTTTACTTATAATATGGTTGAGTATGAAGGTTTAATTCATGGCCTTCGATGGGCAAGGAGAAAAAGAATCAAGAACTTGCAAGTATATGGAGATAGTGAATTAGTTTTTCATAAAGTTAGGAATGTTGTTGATTCCAATAAACCTTTTATTAATTCATTTAATCATAGGATATGGGATTTTATTCAAGACTTCAATGCATTCAACATACAGTCAATCCCAAGGTCGAAGAATAATCATGCTAATACACTAGCTGCCATAGGAGCTCAATTTGATACTCTAACTACCATAAAAGAAGAGGGGAAGCAATCTCAAATTAAGATCATTATTAGACCTTATATATTTTATAATTGTCTTATAAAGTGTTTTATAGTGACAAACACATTGCATGCTTCTTGTAAAATGAGTCTGATTTTTCTTCAAAGAATCAAAGGAGACTCCAAGAATAATTTGGTGATCATATTGTGTATCTAAGGAAAAATAAGATAACTAAGGGTTTGTTGACATTATAAAGTATCTTCAATGAGAATGATCAAAATAATAATTAAAAAGTGAGTATGTCTACAAAAGATGAGAACTATGAAAGCATTTTTATCTTCAAAGATAAACTTCTCAAACTAGACAAGGTATGTTCTACATTAGAGAAGCAAACATTCATTGAGTTATGTAAAGAGTTTCATGATATATTTGATTAGGAATATAAGTAACTCAAAATATTTTATCCTATCCTAGCACACCATACCATTGAATTAGAACCTAGAGTTAAATTAGTTAGATATAAAAAAAGACCCATCTATCCCAAGGTTGAGCAACTCATGAGGTTAGAGCTCACTAGACTCCTTGAATTTGAAATAATTTTTCCTATCAAGCATTTAACATGGATAGCTAACCTTGTGACTATTATAAAAAACAATGGGCAGATAAGACTTTGTGTATACTTCAGATATCTTAATAGGGTGTCACTTAAATATCACTATCATCTACCTTCAATAGAATAAATTTTACACTTGTTTCAAGATCTTAATGTTTTTCTCTCTTAGATGGATATTCAAGTTATAATCAAATTCTTGTGAATGAGGATGATTAGTTTAAGATAGGAACTCACTACTAAATGGGGTACTTTTTCTTATATAAATATGTCATTTGGTTTGTCAAATGTTTATGTTACCAATCAAAGAGATATGGACATGGCCTTCAAATGTTTGATCAATGAGATGTTTTTGGTTTATTTAGATGATATAACAATTTTTTCTAAAGATTATAATGAACATATGCAACACTTGAGATAAGTGTCTGAAATATGTAGGTAGTACGGAGTATCTCTTAATGAAAAAAATGCATCTTTGCTATCCATAAAGGTAAGCTCTTAAGACACATTATTTTCAAAGATGGTTTGGCTATTAATCCTAAAAGGATAGAGGATATTTTAGGCCTATCATTACCCTTACATCATATAAGTATCCAAATTTTCTTAGGTAAGATAAAATTTTTAAGGAGATTCATACTTGGTTTTGCATATTTATTAAAACCTATCACAACCATGCTAAAAATAGTTAGGTCTTTACTTGGAGTAGAGAAGGTAAAAATAGTTTTGAAGACATTAATAAAGTAATTACACAAGATACTACTCTAAATAATCCTAATTTTTATAAATAATTCATGTTTTATTAATTTTCTACCTTGATACTATCTCAACTATGATAATGCAAAGGAATGATGGGGGTGTAGAGCAACCAATTGCATTATTTAGTCAAGGTTTGGAAGATTATGAAATCAAGTATACCTTTATTGAGAATTAAGTCCTTGATGTTGTAAGAGGACTAAATAATTCTAGGCATATTGTTTCGAACAATAAATTTGGTGTTATGGTATCTCATCCTAGTACCAAGGAGTTTCTTTTGAGTAAAGACCTTAGTGAGAAGAGGGCAAGGTGGATTACTAAGGTAATGGAATATGATATTGATATCAAAGTAACAAATTTGATAAGAGGTAAGGGCCTTTGTGAAAATATAGCTTCAAATATTCATGAATCAAAATAAGAGGTATTAATTAATCATGATTTCCCCCAACCAGTTGGTTCTTTGCATATATATAATTGGACATAAGATGTGATCAAATTTCTTAAAAGTGGTGAGTATCCTAATGATATGAGTAGATCTCAAAGGAGATATTTTAGATTTTAATATATTCCATTATACCTTGTAGATGGTGTGCCTTTTAAAAGAAATAATAATACTGTATTATTGAGGTGCATTGAAAATAACCAATTTAGAGTGTTGCTTTAGAAGTTCCATTATGGAACAACAGGATTTCATCTATCCCTAAGAAACACAACTATTGTTGTATTGTTTTTCAAAATAATGGAGTTTTATTCCTAGTTAATAAATAGGTCTAAAGTAAAGTAAATCAGTAAATAATGTGAAATGATTAAGCCACTGATTTATGTAAATAAATTGTATTTTCATCTTATCTAAAAATAGTAATAAATGAGAGAAAATATGACTTAGCTTATTTTGAGCTATCCAGTCTAAGACAAGGCCTAAAAATTTAGGTATAGGATTGGGACAATGTCAAAAATAGGTCCTAAACTTCATTTTTGATTAGATAGAAGCACCAAAAGTGAGACACCTTATTGTTTGACATTGTAATCCTTTTTTGGAATTGTTGTCTAGGTGATCTAAGATTTTTGGGTTTTGCTTGGTAGGTTTGTGTTACCCTATCATTAAAATATCAAAGCCCAAAAGTTTATATAACTCATTGTGAATCTATTTTAATCTTCAAGATCCCTAGGAGCTCTTTGAGCTTAAACTTGAAAGGAAATTTGGGAAAGAGAGAGAAGGGGTTAGTGTGTAAATAATACGTTAGATGCACTTCATACCTTATGTGTGGGTACCCTACCTAATTACCAATACTCTGAGGAGGGATCAATCTAATGTAGTTCTCCCACTGAAGTACTTGGTGTAATCATGTATAAAATGCAACTAGATGTAAAACTAGGTATACTTTAGATGGCTAAGGACTAGTCTAAGGGTTTGAATAAGCTTGGGATAATATTAGAAGGCTATATGCGAGAATAGGGAAAAGTGCTTAAGTGTAATTTCTTGTATTCTTGCTTCTCTCTTGTAAATGAGTGTCAACCCTTCTAAATGGATTTTGAATGGGCTTTTATAGGGAACCTAATGATCATAGGTTAAATTAATTCTTCTTAGGCTGACATGAACTAAGATAAGGATTCAATAAAATATGACCATTGGGACCAAAAGTACACTTGGACAACAATGCCATAAATATGACACCCTAGGTTTAAGTGCTTTTATCCAAGTGGGCACTATTGTCTAGAGGGAATGAGACCTAGAGGATAGATTTTGGCCTGAAAGAGTTACCTAGCTCTATAAGGATTAAATCTAGAAGGTTATGGATGATTGGGAATTGGTGAAAGAAAAGCCTATAAGGGTTGTACTAACAAGTATGAGGACCTATGGATCAAGTGTCATAATCCACACTCAAGTAACCACATTTTTCATTTTATATGACCACATTTCCCCCCCATTTATTCTAGTGATGCAGTAAGTGAAATACTAGGATAAAGGAAAGTATAAATCATACTTGAACTTACATATAAGGGAGAAGCTCATGAATTTGTGTGGTGTTAGTTGTGCATAAAGAGAGAACATTATGAAGTGTGAATCTATTATGAAAAATATAGAGTAGATTAGTTCTTAATAAATATGCTATATCTACAATAAGAATGTACAAAGTTGGATAAGATAAAGAGGAAGAGAAAAGAATGAATACAACTCACTAGGGACGTAAACCAATACAAAAATTATTGTGATGCTAGATTGTGCCAGATGACGTTGGGTATGTGTTGATTCAAGAATAATATCATGAATGGAGCTAAGTACTCAATTCCTCAAAAGGTGGCTCAAGAATGCAAAGGTAGGACCTTTAGCTCCATCATCACCAACTAAGTGAAGTTAAAAAATCATGTGTGTGCTAATCTATGTTTATACTATGTGTCCAATCCCTCTAAATAGGCAGATCAAGAATACAAAGGCTAGCTAGTCCTTTAGCTCCATCATTAGCATGTGAAGTGAAGCTATGAAGTGATACCAGTATAGAATATATTTCATATAAGATGGATCATTGAGCCCATGGATGCTTTGAAAATCTGACAATGTGGCATGGATAGCTAAATTATGCTAGAAACTAGGCCACTTCTGGCCATTTTAAAATATGGAGGTTAGGCTTCTATGAAAGCCACTTCGAAACTAATGCAATATGCTTATGTGAAATCCAATTCAAGAGCTCAAGTACTCAAGAAGTTAAAATTGCATGAAATTTCAACATGAGAATGATACTAACCACCTACAAATGGATTAAAGAATGTAACTACTGAGAATGTTTGGGTAATAAAATGAACTTGAAAACAAAAGAAGACCAATGTGCCATGCACATTTCCCCTAATCATTGGTGTCTAAAACATAGATTTTGATTTGGAAGTTATGTCAACTACCTAATCTGAAACTAAAAGTGAGAGCCATCATGCCATGTATGATACCCCTATATCTAGATTCTTTGAGAAAACTATACTAAAACTATTGGTTCTGACTGATTTGGAAGTGCAAAAACTGTAGTTGAGCTAAATTTTTTGCCTATTACTAGAAAACTTAGATGTTTTTCTACCTAGACAAGAGTGCTAAAATTAGAACGCCCTTGTGTTTGACACTACTATCCATTTTTTATGCTTTTGTCCTATGTTGAAATAGGTTTTTGATTTTGAATTATCACTATTTTTTTGTTCTATTCTAACTACTTTGACCTTTAGATTATAAAATAGGTGATTTGAATGCTACTATGTTGACTGCTAGGATCTTTGATCTCTATGGCAAAAACCTCTATTTGTTGCCCCATCTTTTGATGGTAGGAATGATGAACATGTAATGACTGACCTCAAAAGAAATATTCCTACAAATGTTTTATATTGTATAGATACATGATATAACAATGATTTTTGACAAGATATATTTAGATATAACAATGTTTGTATTGAGGGATTGTTAGATCAATAGGGGTATGTTTAGATAGATATAACAATGTAAAAGCATGTGTAATGTATTGAATTATAAATAGAAATGCTCTAATGTTTTGTTTTTAGTCGTTAGGTGTTAGTTGTTCATTGGAGGAATGGAGCATGATGTCCATCATGGCATCCAAAAAATCAAGGTAAATACATGATATAGATCATGGCATTGTAAACATGTACAAGCAATCAAGTAAAAAAAATATAAAGGAATAATCAAGAAGGAAAAAAGTATACAAGGATGGCCAAGAGGCCATGAAAATAAGGCACATGGGCATATGTCACTCAAATTGGAAAGCAAACATACAAGGAATGTTCAAATTCCACATACACATATAATTTGAAACAAGCAAAGATTGTCACATAAAAAATAGTACGCATGAGGGACATTGGAAAATGTCTAAAGGTACACATACATGAAAAGAATCAAAAGACATTAGAAAATGTCCTAAGACACATACAATAAGTAAAATTTTAACTAGAGATACAATCACACAAGCGATGCTAGGCAAGGAATGAAATCAAGTAAAATATAAATACAAATGCATATAACTAATCAAAGTAAGAAGTGAAAGTATGAAAAACATGATAGTACAAGACTAGGTATATGCTAAGAGATATACAAGTTCTAGATACTAGTGAAATGTTGATATAATAATCTAGTAAATAATGTACATTAGTATGATAAAATAGAGTGTGTAGTCTAGGATTGACATAACTTGGATGGTGTTGTCATGTATAAGATGCCATTAATGAGTATGTATATCAATGTGTGTCTTAAATGTAGAAGTAGGAATGCCCCCTCAATAGCTAGAGTAAATAAATCAAGCAGCTGGATGTCACTACACACAATCAAAAGAGATCAAGTGAAGTATGGTAATGTAGATAAATCAACATACAACAACATGAAACAACAAATGTAAGTCCTATCATGATAATAATAATGTAAAGCATGGATGATGAATACAATAAAAATGTATTTGGTATTTTGAATTTTTTTAAATTCTTTTTGTGCTTTTATATAAGCTATGTACAAGATAAACTAGGAAGAAATGATAATAATCAATGAGTCTCATATGATATCCCCTATCATGGTGTCCTATATCCAATAAATGAATCATGTATGATCATGAGGTATGATTGAATGTCTGATATTGTGAAGTTGAAATTTGTGTATGTTGTAATTGCTCTAAAATATCTAAAGTGGAAACCAAATGTGGGGTCCTCTTGTATTTCTAATAAGTGGATGTAACTGTAGACACAAATATTGTGTCAGCCCCCCTTGGTCCACTTCTAAACACTTACACACTTTATTAATTTAAAACAAATTACTTATTTTAAATTAATGACATCACCCTAGACACCTCACCTTGGACACCTTGCCCTTAGACCATTTCTCACCCTATGAGTCACCCATGACCTATTCTTACTCCATCCTAACCTCCTAACTAACTCTCGTGCCTAATAAACCTATCTTTTGACTATTCTCCTTAGACAAATGCACTTGGTGGATGGAGGAACAAGCAAAGGGCTAGAAATAGCCCTTTTACCCATTATCTAGCTATTGACATCAGTCAATTGTCAGCCAATGCCAGTGGGATAGTCGATGTCGATTTCATAAACTGAGTTCTAACATTGAGTTAGCGCTCCTCTCTTCTCCCTCTCTCTGGGCCCCCTGACTCTTGGCATATTGATGTGCACACTCTGAGACCAAGCCTCAAAATTTTACTAACATTCTCCAAGATTTAGAAACTCTACAGAAGTCACTCCAGACATTGGATTGAAAATATTATATGAGGTTTTTGACATCAGCGGCATCAGGAATAAGCATCCTAATAGCCTCGGGTCTTCACCAAAAAGCTAAGTATTCTTCTAGTTTCCATTTCAAAGTTCTAGAATAACTTGGTAATTAGTTTCCATTTGCTATTTCTAAGTATTATTGAGAGACGAGACCCGACTTTCTTCTTGGAGAGGTTGAAAAGCCTTCCTCTTATCCTTACCCTCTTCTCACACCTATCATATACCTTTGTCCTTCCTTAGACCCTATTCACTTCCCTGCAACACTGCATAAACCTTTAAATCTCCACAGACTCCTCTGTCGACCACAGACATAATCCAAAACCCATCCAAGGCCCATTGCCCTGACTGACATCGACCACAACCCCAATCGACATCAGCAATATGATTGACGTCGGCACCATCCACAGACTGACCTCGGCAGAAATATCGACGTCAGTGACTGTGACATACAGACTATAAAGAAATAGGCGCGTACTATCTATTTTCCTCTTTGTTAGTCATTTGTCATTTCTTTATTTATTACACTTTTACTTATAAATAGTGGACTGTCATCCCTTTAGAGCTTTACGCTTCCAAGACCAAGCACGTAGCTTGGCAGTCCACCATATCTTATTCTAACATTTTCTTTGTTTGAGTCTCTTTCTTATCTATAGGTGTCTTCCTCCACAACCAAAGAGGAGCTCCTATAACGCTTGGATACAGTACGCAACTTAATCCAGGTAACGTACAAACCCATAACCTTCAACTTTAGTTTCCTCTTTCTTCTGAATATAATTAGAAAAAAATGTAGAGAAACATTCTGGCATGCCCGGTGGGACCCTAGAGTTTTCCTTGGGTTCATTTCTTCTAAAAAGCAAACTTTCATATAGGTGCATCAGGAAAAAATTCTCTTCTTGCATCTTTTTCTTCTATCTCTTTATTTCAAAAATAAACCATTAGCACAAGTTAAAAATAACATCTTTCTTTTTCTTCTTGTCACTTCTTGCCTGCATCTTAGAGTAGTGAAAAGTCATACTCTTAACCTTTTCTCCACTTGTTTGCATCTGAACAAAACATTTTGATTTGGGTTAAAAAAAACTATTGCATTTCATTCTTGCTTGAATGCATACTTAGCCCTCTCACTTAGCAATTAAAAATGCATTATGAATAAATCATAGTGCACAAATGTTACACAACCAAACCACAAGCACATCAAATTAAACATTTAAACATACTTGAGACAAGGCCCATCTAGGATTTCATCACCTAGCAGATACCTTACCCTTCCTAGCGATCCTACTTGGACTTCACTACCAAGGGGAGGACCCACTCTATTCTCTGGCAGAGTATAAACAATAGGCAAAGTATTTATTGGCTAAGTAGCCCAGCTCGGCTTTGGGTTCATGAAGTGAAGGGAGACAGCCCCAGCACCAGGCCATGTATTGAACCTAACACAAATTTTTTAGCACCAAAACATAACCCGAAACCAACCATAGACTTCCTCTTTAGGACCCATTCTAAAAGCCCAATTACCAAATACATTCTTCTAAGGCATAAGCCACCATGACTCTAAAATTTATTCTTAGGAATTTAATGTTTAGAGGTTGCTTGCCATCATTTATTTTGCTGTTTTTATCTGATTTTTTGAGCTAGTAAGGTTGGATCATTATAAAACAACTCAAAATTTCTCTTTATTCCAAAAAACTTTTAATTTTCTGAGTTTCTAGAAATACACAGACACCAACATCACTTTTTCCACCAACTTTGACAACTTATATTCACCGATATCAATTTTTTTCACCGAAATCGGCAACATATATTCATCAACATCAGTTTTTCCACTGACGTCGGTCACTATCAACAAATTTTTTTCCAAATAGCAAGCTTAAAACCTGACTTTTTTGCTATTAAATACACATTATGGTTTCCTAAAACTGAAATACATAGTTTTTAGAACCTGAACACATTTTGCCTTGGATGGTTTTGACATGTAGTCAAGCTAAAACTCTTGTTAACCATGCAAGGCAACAACCACTCCCACTTTCGCCTTCTATATCAAGTCACCAAATGGAGTATACTTTAGATACTGAGCGTACACCTATCCAACCAACCCCAAATCAACCTCCTATTGTTCCTGAAGGGGATCAAGACTTTGAGAGATTCCTTGACCTCAACGTCAAGGCTCTCCAACACTATCTCACAAAAAACCAAATGCGAGACCCTTCAGGTAACCCTATTTATGGGATGCCAACTTCCTTGGTTGAAATGGAAATAATATCAATAGCATCCATTACCCAACCTATGGCCACTCAAGCCATTGCCTCAACCAGTAACCCAACCATGGCTAATGTTCAAGATTTGGCCTCTCCTTCTATTTTTGGACCTACTTCCATCGGGGTTTTCATACCCCTTCAACCACAAACAATTCAACCAAGTTTGACACCTTTTCAGAACTTGATTGTCTCTACCCCACCCACTCTTGTGCCTATAAATACAAGACTGACTACCTATCCTTTAACTAGTGCCACCACTATTTAAACACCCTTGGCGGCATCTAGTCAATTTGTGCCCTCCAACTTCATGGCACAAGCCCCCTTGACCTCAACATCAGTCCCTATGACAAACTACCAATATGTTTCACCTACACAAATGCAACCAAGTACGTCATATGCCCCTCTCAATGCCTTCCAGGTACCCTACAACCTAGGGGGTGCCCCTCCTACCAATCCACTAGCTGATCTAATCAAGATGTTGACGGATAAGATGTCCAACCTTGAGACATCCATTTCTAGTTCAAGCAATGCTTTTTCATATGAACAAATCTGTAATGAACCCATCCACCCTTTGGTCCCTATCAGACCATACCCTAGCCAGTGGGAACTCCTGAAATTTACTTGCTTTCAGAGTAAATAGGACCCATAACAACATCTATGAGCATTTAGACATGCTTTCTACCTTATAGCACATAATGATGCATTATTACTTCACACATTTCCCATGTCACTTTCTGGTGCCGCCCTTGATTGGTATAGTTCTATTGCCAATCATTATCTTTTTACCTTTACTCAACTAGCTCAACTATTCCTTGACCACTTTTCAATTAACATCACTAAAAAGGTCTCCATCACAGACCTATATTCTATTAGACAATTTGATGATGAATCAATAGCTGACTTTGATGTCTGTTGGAGAGGTTTAATCAACCAAATCTCCTTTTCATTACCTCAATCTGAGCTCATTGAGCTCTTTTCAAGAGCATGTGCCAAGCACATCTCATCTACCTTATGGGTCCAAACATTGCACACATTTGATGAAGCTTTCACCATGGCTCAAAAGCTTAAACTCCATGTAGTCGAAGAAGATAAGGTCAAACTGCATAGTAAAAATACTAACACAAAATCCAATGACCCTTCTTCCAAATCTTCCTCTTCCCATTCCAAGTCCAAGGGATCAGCAAATGTTGTAGTACTTAGATCATCATCTTCTACCAAAACTAATCAATCTAGCCCTTCTACATCACAAATCATCACAAGACAAATCCAACAATGATATGTACATCGTCAATACACTCCAATAGGAGATTCATACAGTTCCATGTTCGATAAACTAGTCAAGCAGGGGGTCCTCAATCTCCCTCAAATCTGACCACCCCAATTTGATCCCTCATGAGTCATCCCTATATGGTATAGGGAAAATGACTTTTGTAACTATCATCATGTAAAGGGTCATGACATAGACAATTGCAAAACCTTCAAAAATGTTATTCAAGACATGTTAGACAAGGGAGATCTTGTTTTGGATAACCCAAATGTGTCGGCTAACCAAAACATAGACATCTTTAGGCAACCATTCCCTAACCATCCCCCAAGTCAAAATAATGTTCAAACTATGGCCGATGACCTTCAAGAGCACAACATACGCATGGTTGACATGGTTTCCCCTTTTATTCCTAACCAAACTCTCCCACAGTCTGAAGAGGTTAGTCAACTTATTTATCCACCATGGGTAGAAGACCCTTCTTCTCCTATTTGTGCTCCACTGATGGAGGATAGTCCTCCACCAACCCCCCTTTCACATGTAGGAGAGTCTACTTTGACCTCTCTCATATTGGAGGATGCTTTGATGGCACCAATGATGGTGGCCCCACCCTCATCCTTCTTATTACCAATGGAGGATCATACTTTTCTCACTCCTTGACCACACGCGAGAAGCCATGATCATCCCTGTGCTCTATCCTCTTGAAGAGCCCAATTCTCCAATCCCTTCTCTGCCAAGAGAAGAACTCACCACCTCACCCATTTCAATCAAGGAAGATCCGGTGATAGTTTTCTCTCGCCTTTGGCCCTAGATCACTGTGCATCCAACACATTTTTGCTCTCATTATCACCCAAATCCTCCAAAAGACCGACTGTAAGACCTTGCATGATGTCACCTAAACCCTTCTCTCGATTGGCATAAAATTTAGGATTTTTCCATTCTAGGAACCTAAAACATGAGGTGCTATGGGAGTGACTTAAGGCTCCTTATCCTACACATCCCACTTTGACTTATACTGATAACCCTTTTAGGACAAATCACCCAAAAGTCTCTAACGAGAATCAAGCTTTCACTTCTAAATCATTAGAAGCTCAACCATCCACACTTGAACCTAAACCATCACAGGCATCCACCATGCCAAAACAAGTTAAATCTCTCGGTGTTTGCCCCGTATCAAACCTCACTCACCCACAAGTGAAGGTAGATTTGAACCTCAGCTCGCACAATAGTGGTCCTCACACCATATTAAAGAAGGCTACTAAACCACATCAAAGAACTCCTCCCCCAACCAAAAAAGTGGTACAAAAAACTCCCCCACCTTCACCATTGCCCTCTATCTTGGGTCCAAATCCTTCCACTTTAATAGGAGTGCTCCCTACTCCAACACCTCATAAAAACAAACTACCTCCATTACTCCATCTACTCATCAAAAACCTACTTCGTTCAAAAAATCTAACACTTCTCACCAAGAAAGTGCCATCTACTTGTGTGGCCATACCACATACCAAAAAAGTGATACGAAACACTCCTCCTACAAATCCTAAATAGAAGTTGTCAACCCCTACTTCAAAAACAAGTGCAAACACATTAGTGGGTTCCTATGCTTCGATGTTATGTTAACTATTGCAGTCTTATAGCATCACTCTCCCACCCATTAAGCCATATCAACCTTTTGGATCAAAACCATCTTGGTTTGACGACACCAAAATCTATGCATATCATCACACACCTAGGCATGATACTGAGCATTGTGGCACTCTTAAAGTTTTCATCTGCCAACACCTAAAAAAGGACACCCTTCTTATTGAGGATTTTCTCAACCATTATTTTGACAAATTACTGACACCATCCCATGCCTCTCAAACCTCCTCACATTCATCAGAGATCTCAATGCAAGATTATGGTCCCTCTACCACCTTCTCCCCCTATATTTGAAATAAACACTGTTAATGTGGCCACTCAGGTCCCAAACTTTAAAGGATAAAGGAAAAGAGAAGGTTTCTTTCTTTTAGACATATCCATTCACCAAGCCTTATTTACCACCAAAACCCAAGATTCCTATCTTGGGCACATCTCAACCAACATCTTTGGAGCCAATTCGTGACTCCATGGTGAAACAAATTCACCAAACCCCTGTGAAGATATCTTTATATGACCTAATACAAAGCTCTCCACAACATCACCAAGCCTTAATCAAAACTTTATAGGTAGTGGAGGTCTAACCTGAAGACCCCCAACCACTGGCTGCTTTAGTCAAATCATTACCAACCATTGCCTCCATCACCTTCAGTGATTCTAAGATTCCAAACTACAACCTAGAAGATCAGGATCTCACCCTCTCAAATTAAGCTTGTTAGGGAAAAGCTTCATAGGATGCATCCTTACATCCCACTCCTTGTCAAAGAGGAGCTTCAACGTCTTCTCTCCATCTCATTTATCCAACCCATTGATTATCCGTAATGGGTGTCAAACATTGTCCCTGTCACAAAAGCAACTGGGGGAATTTGAATTTGTACTGCCTATCATGACCTCAACCTAGCCTACCCAAAGGATGACTTTCCTTTCTCAAGCATCGACCAAACCATGCCTATAATAAAAATTTGAAAGAGCAAGATTTCAAAATCAGAGATCTTGCCCTTAAAGAAAACCAACACATGACCAATATGGAAAGAAACAAATGAGGCAAGTTTGCTCCTAATTGGCTTGAGACCTTATATCATAGCTCACAAGTATGGATCAGGCACTTAGCGTCTGTCTTCACTCAAAGGTTGACCAGAACCTAAGCCCCTTAATGCCTTACATCTGTGACCATTCTACTGTTAATCAAGTAATCATTCACTTGATGTTTAACTTGAGCTTGTCCCTTGAGCAACCCTCGTATCATCCTTCCTATTCCTTTCAACCCTTTTTCCCTACAAACATTAGTTAACCCTTTTTTAAGCATTAATTCTTTGTCCTAATAAAAGGGAAACCCCTAAACCTTTATAGTCTAGTCCATGACTACAAGTTTAGTCACAAAAACAACATAAAACTGGGATGCCTAACCAAAGGTCATAAACTATCAATGTAGATTGCTCTTTCAAAGGACAGTTGCATAATTGCTATAATTACTAGACTGCTCCCTTGAAGGATAGCTATTCAAAGACCTCAAAACATACAAAGCAAACTATAGACCACTCCCTCGAAGGATGGCTATGACCAAATTTCGCCACATAAACAGCACCATCTCAGAAGCTTCTCACATCGATCAGCTTCAACATGACCACAAAACAAAACATCCCCAAGTAGACTTCCCGCATTGATTAGTCTACCAAAAAAAAAAAAAAAAAAAAGAATGACAAACTATTAAGTCATGGACTTGCCTATAGTCATTCTCAGGGTCACCTATAAAAGGGTAAAAGTTATCCTTGCTACAAAGGGTTACGCTATCCTCACATATCACATAATCACACCTATTACCCCAACATACTCAAGGGATTTTGAGCTCACTTAACGTCAAGTGATTCGAGTACTTCTATAACAAAAACCAATGGTCAATGACTTAATGCATGAATGGGGCTTTTTGTTTACAAAAATCCTATCTATGCTATCACTATGGTCCTTCTCAATGAAAGAGCAAAACACCTTTCACTTCTTATACACCTTCATCACATCCAAACCAAACCAAACCAAACCCAACCAAGCCAAACCCAACCAAACCAAACCAAACCAAAACATGTTCTAACCATTAACATAACATCATGATTTATTTAATGCAAATACCAATTTGTGTTATGTAAACTATCATAGCCCATTCACATTAGTTTCTATGGAAAACAATACACATGGAAACTATCAACCAAACACAATTTATGTCAAGCATATACCATCACCAATATGGAAACTTGCTTAAGCATAAATAAACTCATTTCATTTTTAGCATACACCATCACGAATATGGAACATTGCTAGGGATGAAGAACCACATCACACTATGTTATAGGATACACCATCACATAATATGGAAAAGGTTGTAACATCATCATACACTCATCATGTAAAAACATAACCAAACTAACCAACAACCTCTTTAACTCCATTTTCCCTTTTGGGGAGAACTACATTGGCTTGAGGCCCTTAAAATAGGGGCTATGTAGGCAACACTCAGTTGATATGGGGTCTTCTGAGGTTAGCTTAGCCATTCATTCATTTGTCTACCTGATGGACCAACCATATAACCTTTAACCATGACTTAACCTAGTCAAAACCAATCCATAACCTACCCTCTTATTCTCTTTTAGGGAGAACTACATTGGCATGAGGCCCTTGAAATAGGGGCTATGTAGGCAACACTCAGTTGACATGGGGTCTTCTGAGGTTAGCTCGACCATTCATTCATTCATCTACCTGATGGACCAACCATATAACCTTTAACCATGACTTAACCTATTCAAACCCAATCCATAACCTACCCTCTTCTTCCCTTTTTGGGGAGAACTACATTGGCCTGAGGCCCTTAAAATAGGGGCTATGTAAGGAAGCACTCAGTTGACATGGGGTCTTCTGAGGTTAGCTCAGCCATTCATTTGTCCATCTACCTATGGACCAACTATCTAAACTAGCCCAAAATCATGACCAAACAACCAGCCCTGACACTATAGAAGTCACTTTAAACTTCTCATGGGGCACATTAGAGATCACATACATCCCCCTGACCACAACAAACTACACTTGTGTAGACACCGCAAACGTGTCTGCACCTTGGTTCTCCCCCTTGGTCCTTTCTCCCTCCTAGTCCTCCTTGGTCCCTAACCCACCTAGGTCTTATTAATTAAAAATTAACATCTTTTAATTAATTGAGTCCCCCTTTTCCACCCTACCCTTGCCTCCTTAGATCCTCCCTTGAATCCCTCCACCTTCCCCTAGCATTTATTAACCCAAATCTCACCATTATAGCCCCCCTCGTCCATTTTGGCAACCTTGCGACCGTTCTACCCATGACCCCTCGCTCGCCGGCGTGCAAGAATGGGCAGAGGCTATTTTTAGCCTCTGTGCCCATCCTGCGACCGCCGACGTCGGTGACCCTTTGGCCGACGTCGGCAAAACTGCCGGCGTCGGCAGCCTTCATTATCCCGTCCTGTATCCGTTGCAACCCCTGGACTCCTGAGCTCGAAAAACAGAACTCTCTTGGCGTTTGGCATTCGTCTGGTCTTCGTTTTGAACCTCGTGCAACAACAGCTGCAGGTGCAAAGGCTCTTCATCAGAATTCTCTTCTTGCAGAATCTTCCCTGGCTCCAGCAACATCTCCATCTTCTTCTTTCAGCGGGCTAAAAGTAAGTTAGTTCTGGTTTTATTTTATTTTCTTTGGTTTAATCCTCTGTTTTCTGTTGTCCTCTGTGTCTCTCCCTTTGTCCCTTCCCCTGAGAGGCTGCAAAGCCTTCTCAGGCCCCTTCCTCTATGTACCCTTCTCTTCTCCTTCCTCTCTGTCCCTTCCTTCCCCTGTATCTCTGCCTGAGACCAATCCCCAGAGCAAGACCCAGACCCATCCATCAGTGTCCAACCCGTCCACGCACAGAGCACAGACCAAGACTCAGACCAGACCCTGTTCAAGTACGACTACAGGCCGCAACCCCAACCGACGCCGGTCACTTCCCCTACCGACGTCGGCAGAATAACCGACGTCGGCAGACCTCCTAACCGACGCCGGCAGAACTTCCGACATCGGCGACTGTCATCAACCCGACTGCTTATTTCAGGTAACCATTTGGTGTTTTCTTTCATTTCTAAGCTATTCATCATTTCTGTATTCTGGCATCTTATACTTTCTCAATCTTTTATCTGTTTTTCATCTGTGGGTTGACCTCCCTTTGAGGAAGTTCTTACACTTCCGGGAACAAGCTTGTGCTTGGCAACCCACCGTCTATTTATCTAACATCCCCTTGTCCAAGTTTTCTTTTCTTTTGCAGGTGTCATTCCTCCACAGCCAAAGAGGGGTGCTCACAAGCGTCTAGATCACGGTGCGCAGTCGACATCCATGTATTCCTAACCTCGTCCATTTTCTCTAGTTTCTTTATTCAACTTTTCGAATGTAGAAAGCGAATTAGCCCAAGAAACATTCTGGCACGCCCGGTGGGACCCTAGGTTCCTCCTGGGTTCCTTTTCTCTTCTATTCATTTAGGTGCATTTAGGCTCCTTCTCTCTTGTCTCTTTCTTCTTTTCTCAATGGCACTATAAGCAAGGACTAAAACGAACCTTTCTTCTTTGCATTCTAGACTAGTCTAAATATCATACTCTCGTCCCTTTCTCCATCTTGTCTTCATAACAATATCACATTTCGACTTTGGGCATTAAAACACTTTGCATTCATCTCTGCTTGTGCTTGCATCTTCGTAGTCCACATCTAGTAACTTAAACGCATATTGAATAAATCTAGACACTTGATGTTACACTACCGACTCACTTGCACTAAAACAAACATATAACATACCTAAGACAAGGCCCGACTGGGATTTCATCACCCAGCGGATACCTTACCCTTCCCGGTGACCCTACTTGGATTTCATCACCAAGGGGGAAGCCCACTCCGTTCTCTGGCGGAGTCTAAACTCTAGGCGAGGTATATCTTGGCTAAGCGAGACCAGCTAACCACTGGAATCGTGAAGTGAGGGGAGCTTGCTCCTTAGCACCAGGCCACGTACCAGACCCTAACACAGATCTTTGAGCACCTAAAACAACACCTGAAACCATCTTTAGACTGCCTTCTTCTAGGACCTATTTTTCAGCCAATCTCCCCAAACATTCATCTAAGGCACAAGCCACAAATTTCTAAGGTTAATTCCTAGGATTTATCGCTCAGGCTTGTCTGTCTTTCTCTGTTTTCCTCTTCTCATCTGTTTGTTTGAGTGTGTGAGGACGCTTTCTTCTTTGTTTTTCCAAGAACCTTTCGGCTCTCTGGAAAACACAGTGACCGACATCGGTTCTGCCACCGACGTCGGCGTCCCCTGTCACCGGCATCGGTTCTGATACCGACGTCGGCTTCATCTGTTACTGGCATCGGTTATCTGACTGACGTCGGCCTCATTTCCTACCGACATCGGTTTTTAAACCGACGTCGGTCTCTGTCACTGTCCTTTTTTTTTCAAAACCAGTAACTTGAAACCTGTCCATCTTCTGTCAAAGACACCATCCCGGTTTTCTGAAACTCAACAGCACAGTTTCTGAAACCTGAACCTTCCTTGCCTTGCATGGTTTTGACTCGTAGCCAAGCCAAAGCTCTTGTCAACCACGCTAGCCGTCAACCACTTCCGTCAACCCCGTCCGTGACCAAGCCTACAATGGAGTTCAACTCGGAGACCGAAAGAACTCCTACCCATCCAACCCCGCCTTTGACTCCTATTGTTCAGGAAGGGGACCAAGATTTCGAGCGATTCTTGGACCTCAATGTCAAGGCTTTGCAACATTATCTCACGCATAGTCGAACGCGAGACTCCTTGGGCAATCCAATCTATGGAATGCCAACCTCTCTTGCCGCGACTACGGTTGTATCGACAACACCCATAGTTCAACCTTCAGACACTCGACCCGTCACTTCGACCACTGACCAGACTCAGACCTTGACCAATCCTACAGGTATGGCCTCCCCTTCTATCATTGGGCCCACTTCCATCGGGGTTCCGGCCCCTTGTCAACCTCAACCCCCTCAATCGTTATCCTCTCCTTTTCAAGACCTTGTTGTTTCTATTCCGCCTGCCCTGGCCCCTATCAACACCAGGGTGGCTTCCTACCCCTTGGCCCCTGTTACCACTATCCCACCTCTCGTGGCAACATCGGGCTTACCTATGCCTTCCACTCAACCACCTCTAGCCTCTTCCTCTACGACTAGTTATCTCTATGTTGCCCCTTCACAAGGACAACCGACTACATCGTATGCATCCCCTAACCTCTTCCAAGCGCCCTACAACTTAGGAGGCGCGCCACCCATCAATCCGTCGGCAGACATCATTAAAATGCTGATGGACAAGATGACCCATCTTGAGACTTCTGTTTCCGGCTCGCGCAACGCTCTCTCCTATGAGCAAATCTACAACGAGCCCATCCATCCTTCTATCCCAATCAGACCATACCCTAGCCAATGGGAGCTTCCGAAGTTTTCTCGCTTCCAAAGCAAGGAAGATCCCCAGCAACACTTGCGGGCATTCAAACATGCCTGCTACCTCATCGGCCATGACGATGCGTTACTCTTACGCACGTTCCCTATGTCTCTCTCGGGCGCTGCACTTGACTGGTACAGCTCCCTTCCTAGCCATTCTGTCTTCTCATTCACGCAATTGGCCCAGCTCTTCCTCGATCATTTTTCCATTAACATCACTAAGAAGGTCTCCATCACGGACCTCTATTCTATCAGACAATTCGAGGATGAGTCCATAGCCGACTTTGTAGCTCGATGGAGAGGCCTTATCAACCAGCTCTCCTTCTCTTTACCCCAGGCCGAGCTTATCAAACTCTTCTCCCAAGCTTGCGCCAGACATATCTCTTCCACCCTGAGGGTTCAAACCTTCCGCACTTTTGACGAAGCCTTCATGATGGCTCGCAAACTTGAGTTGCGTGCCATCGAGGAGAATAAAGTCAAGTTACGGAGCAAGAATCCCAGCTCTAAAACCAATGACTCCTCTTCAGCCAAGCCATCGTCATCCAATTCTAAGCCCAAGGCTTCAGCTAACGCTGTAGTCATTAGGCCTTCATCTTCCTCGCCCTCATCTAATCAGCCTGAGCCATCAACATCTCAGAGCGCCACCCGCCAGTTCCAGCAAAGATACGTGCAACGACGATATACTCCTATCGGAGAATCATACGCATCTGTGCTGGAAAAGCTTGTTAAGCAGGGGGCCCTCAATCTCCCTCAGGCTCATCCTCCTCCACAATTCGATCCCTCTCACGCCATCCCCGCGTGGTATAGGGAGCAAGACTTCTGCAACTTTCACCGTGTTAAGGGCCATGACACGGAGAACTGCAAGACATTTAAAAACATAATCCAAGATATGCTTGAAAAGGGGGACCTTATCTTAGACAATCCAAATGCGCCCCCTAATCAGACTATTGACATCTTCAAGCAACCTTTTCCCAATCATCCGCCGACCCAAAACAACGTCCAGACCTTAATTGATGATAACCATGAACACAACATTCGAACCGTCAATGCGGTCTCTCCTTTCGTCCCCAATCCATCTCAAGAGGCTAGTCCATCACATGTGGACGAACCTCTTTCTCCGGCTAGTTCTCCACCGACCTCTCTCATCTTGGAGGATGCCTCGACTCTACCAGTCCCACCAGTCTCGCCATCCTCCTTTCTACTACCTGTGGAGGACCAAACCCTTCTTGCTCCTCAGCCGCAAGTAGAGGGCACCATCATCCCCGCCCTTTACCCGCTAGAGGAGCCTCGCTTTTCGGATTCTTCTCCACCCAGAGAAGATCCTGTCTCCCCTCCATCTTCGTCTAAATCCATCATAACTTCGCCATTCAATACTACACCCATCTCGTCCTCAACCCCGCAACCCTCAACATCATCTTCTCAGCCATTTTCCCGGTTAGTGGAGAAGATCCAGCTTCTCCCTTCAAGGAAAGTGACGCCTCAGGTGCTGTGGGAACGTCTCAAAGCCCTTCAACATACCCGCGCCCTCTCATCACATGCTGTCAATCCTCCCCGGGCAGAATCTCTTCAAACTCTCGGCAAAGACCAGACACGCAGACCTCAACCAAACCAATCAAGACGTGCATCCATCTCGTCCAAGCCCATCAAATCACTTGGCGTTCGTCCTATCTCCGCCCTCACTCATCCACAAGTGAAGGTGGATCTAGACCGGACCTCGACCAGCAGCAGTCTTCCAACCAAGACAAAGAAGACTGCCAGACCTCCAAAGCGAACGCCTTCTTCCCCGTCACCATTGCCATCCATTCTGGGCCCCCATCCTTCGACCTTGGCCAGCATTCTTCCCACTCCGGCCTCCAACCGAAACTCGTTACCTCCTTTGCTTCCTCCGCCTACCTCCAGCCGTCCCTCTCTCAAAAAGCCTTTCTCAATCTGCAGACCAGAGTCACCTCCATCTGTCCCCGCACTATCAACCCATAAGGTGGTACGGAAACCTCTTCCAGCCTCACCCAAGCAAAAGTCACCAACCTCGCGTATATCAACTAACATGGACCCTTTAGTGGGCTCATATTCGGTGATATTACGCCGACTTCTCCGAACTTCTGACATAACTCTTCTGCCCATCAAGCCTTTCCAACCTCTCGGGTCCAAG
This sequence comes from Torreya grandis, assembly GCA_037957365.1. Taxonomy (NCBI): domain Eukaryota; kingdom Viridiplantae; phylum Streptophyta; class Pinopsida; order Cupressales; family Taxaceae; genus Torreya; species Torreya grandis. Next base: position 854,902 of record JARHVA010004769.1, on the reverse strand, counting down.
CCCTCCTGGTTCGACGATACGAAAATTTGCTTATATCATCGTACGCCAGGACACGACACCGAGACTTGCTGTGCCCTCAAGGCTGTCATCCGCCGCCATATGGAGAAGGACACTCTTCTCCTTGAGGACACTCTTGACCAGACCCCGACTCCTTCCTGTCCAAACACGTCAACATCTCACCAGCAAAACATGACCCCTTCTTCGCCTCCCATTTTCGAAATCGATGCCATCCGTATAACCACTAGGTCACAGCAGGACAAGGCCAAAGCAAAAGCTGCCATTCCTTGGACCTATCCCTTTGTCAAACCACCTCTTGCGCCCAAGCCCAAAATCTCTATCCTTGGCGCGTCCCAACCTTCTTCATCTTCATCTTCTGGGCCAATTCAAGACTCCATGCTGAAGCAGCTTCATCAGACACCGGTGAAGATGTCCCTCTATGACCTTATCCAAACCTCGCCTCAACACCGTCAAGCCCTCATCCAAGCCTTGCAAGCAGCAGAGGTCCAACCCGAAGACCCCCAGCCGCTTGCTGCCCTCGTCCATTCTTTATCTCCTATCAACTCCATCACATTTAGCGATTCTGAGATTCCCACATCCAACACGGAAGATCAAGACGCCGCCCTCTTCATCACTGCCTATGTCGATCAGACACGTATCAAACACGTTATGATCGACGGCGGCGCCAGCATCAACATCATTTCTACCCATGCCTTTGATCAGCTATCTCTTCCCAAGAATTGCGTCTCCAAAACTGACGCTATCTTACGCCACGACCATTGGCACAGTCGTCCTCCACATTCGCGTCGGTCCACGCATAGTCCTGGAGCTCTTCTACATCATCGAAGGAGAGTTTCAATACAACATCCTGCTGGGCCGACCATGGATCCGTGCCATGGCCTGTATTCCTTCCACCCTGCATCGTTGTGTGAAGTTTGAACATGACGAGCAAGTCCATACCATTCCCGCTGACCCCTCACCTTTCAAGACTTGCAACACGACTTATCGTCCCAACGATGTCCTCATTCCCATCAAACCTTCGACTCCGGCATCGCCTCCATCTGCGGAAGCTTCGACCAGTTCGCAATCGGCGGTTGCCCTCACCTCTCCTCTTCAAGCGCCAACCAAAGACCCCATGGAAGACGTCTTCCAACGATTATCACTTGGGGAATATCGCTTGCTGACCCTTGACATGCTCCAAACTCCGCAAGAGTATGGACGCCTTCACCTTAGTCCCAATTACGACCATCGGATCGGGATGGTCGTACCTTATGGTCCTCCTCACTTCCAAACCAACTTTGTCTATGGGGGGCTCAATCAAGCTCCTACCAATGGCAATTCCCTTTCCTCACCCCGACCCTTCACCTCAGACTTCTCGTTTCTTGGCAACCCTGCCTTTGCACACACTTACCTTTACAGGTGTGCATGGAAGGGTTTTGGTTTCGGACGTTATGAGCAGGGCTCCCATGAGCCCATCGAGCCGCTCAGTGATCACGATGCCAAGAAACACTATGGCCTGGGATATCATGACCCCACTCAGGCTCCTTCCGACCTTTGTCCCAAACCAACCACTGACCAATCTCTTCCAGACTCGCCCATTCCTCCTTCGTCACCTACGGAGTCGGTGGTTTCCATCCCTCCTAGTTTTTTTTTTTTCCATAAACACCATCCGCCTGGAACCCTTGACTTATCAGCTCAATGGGGTGCCCAGGTCTCTCCCTCTCATTTTTCCTAGCATGGTAGAAGATGAGTCGGCAACCATTCACACTGTCCACTGCGTTGACGATGATGCCATCCTTTCCTATATGGGTGCCGATGACTCTTTCATCCAGCGTTCCCTCCCTTCTGAGACCCAGGTTATGTTAAATGAATCCACCATCGACATCAACCTCCCTTCTTCTTCTGATGTTCCTCACGTCTTAAAGATTGGCCAATCTCTAGACGCTCAGGAGCAGCTTGACTATGCCCAATTCCTTTTCGACCATAGCAAGGCCTTCGCCTGGACTTACAGCGACATGCCTGGCATCGACCCCACCATCGCTACCCACAACATTGTCACCAAACCAGAGGCTAAGCCTGTTAGGCAAAAGCTTTGAAAGATGCATCCTCGCGTTGCGCTCCTCATCAAAGAGGAGCTTCAGCGCCTTCTCTCTGTCTCCTTCATCCAACCCATCGATTATCCGCAGTGGGTCTCTAACATCGTCCCAGTTACTAAAGCAACTGGGGGGATTCGGATCTGCACGGACTATCGCGACCTTAACCTAGCCTGTCCCAAAGACGATTTTCCTCTTCCTAACATTGACCAACTTGTTGATCTCACGGCCGGCCATGAGATGCTCTCTCTCATGGACGGATTTTCAGGATACAATCAAATCCTGATCGCACCGGAAGATCAGCACAAGACTACCTTTATCACCCCATGGGGGACTTTCTGCTATCGGGTCATGCCTTTCGGCTTGAAAAATGCTGGTGCCACATATCAGCGCGCCATGACCTACATTTTCCACGATCTCCTCCACAAAATCATGGAGGACTATGTGGATGACCTTCTCGGCAAGTCCAAGCTTCGCCGTGACCACTTGACCATTCTCGCAATCATCTTCTCTCGTCTTCTTCAATACAACGTCTGCCTTAACCCCAAGAAGTGTGTCTTTGGGGTCCTCTCAGGCAAGCTTCTCGGCTTCATCGTTTCCTTTCGTGGTATCGAGATAGATCCCGCTAAAATTTGCGCTATCCTCGAAATGCCACCCCCGACCAATCTCAAGCAGCTTCGCAGTCTCCAAGGGAAGCTCCAGTCTATTCGTCGTTTCATCTCGCAGCTCTCAGACCGCTGCCAACCTTTTCATCATCTCCTTAAAAAGGACGTCTCCTTTAAGTGGGATGAGGACTGTCAAGAGGCCTTTGAAGCCCTCAAAAGCTATCTAGTCTCTCCACCAGTCCTCATTCCACCTAAAGACGACCAACCCTTCTACCTTTATATCTCCGCCACCAACCATTCGTTAGGTGCCATGATCGCGCACCGGGACGAGCATCATCGTGAGCAGGCGGTTTACTACATCAGCCGAACACTGGTCGACTATGAAACTCGGTATACTCATACTGAGAAACTATGTTTGGCATTAGTCTTTTCCGCCACCAAGCTCCGTCACTATCTTCTCAACCACAAGACATTTGTCATCACTCACACCGACCCGCTCAAATACATGCACTCCAAGCCATATCAAAATCAACGTATGGCTCGGTGGCTTATGCTGCTTGCTGAGTTTGACCTCGAATTCATCTAGCAAAAATCTATCAAGGGGCAAACCATCGCTGATCAACTGGCGGATGCCCCTCTTCCCGACAATCAACCTTCACAATTTGAGTTCCCTGACGATTCTATCGCCACACTTTCCACCGATGACACCGTCTATCAAATGACCATGTTCTTTGATGGCTCCAAATGTCAACTCGGCGGGGGTGCGGGGGTCATCCTTATCCCACTCGAAGGGGAACCCATGCCTCTATCTTTTAAGCTTGACTTTGATTGTACCAATAATATGGCCGAATACGAGGCCTTAGTTTTGGGACTTCAAACTGCCCTTTCCCTCCACATCAAGTCTATCAACATCTTCGGTGACTCGCAGCTCGTCGTTAATCAAGTCAACGGTTCATACCTCTGTAAAAACAAAATTTTACAAAGGTATAAAAATCGTGCTGACACTCTTTTGGCATCTTTCGACCATTACCTCTTGCAGACTGTTCCACGCTCTACGAACAAGTTTGCCGACACCATGGCTTCTCTTGCTTCGCATATCCCATCCTCATCATCGTCATCTCGACTCTTCGTCACAGTGCATCGCGTACCTTTGCCTTCATACATCTCTCCTCACATCGACCATATCAACACTATCAATTCTAGCCCACAAGATGACTGGTATAAGCAACTTGTGGACTACTTATCTCTTTCTATCACTCCTCCCAACCTCTCTAGCAATGCGCGGCGAGCTTTCATCAAGCGCACAGCTCGCTATACCATGCTAGGGGGTCTTCTCTATAAGCGAGGCTTCGACGGCCTCCTCCTTCACTGTCTAACCTCTGCTGAAGCCTCTCATGCCATAAAACAAGTCCACGACGGGATTTGTGGCGGACACTTCAGTGGAAACTCAGTTGCCAAGCGCATCCTTCGCCTGGGTTATTATTGGCCCACCCTTCATCAAGACTGTAGCGACTATGTCCGGCGTTGCATCAAGTGTCAGCAACACTCTAACCTGCTTCATCTCCCCAGCCACGCTTTGCAAGTCGCTCAGGATTTTTGGCCTTTCTCTCAGTGGGGCTTGGATCTCATCGGTGAGATCAACCCTCACTCGTCTCTTCGTCATCAGTCCATCATCACTGCCACTGAGTATTTCACCAAGTGGGTGGAAGCTATTCCTCTAGTCTCCACAAAAGCCGACAAAATTGTCGATTTCATCAGCAGCCATATCATCTGTCGTTTCGGTGTCCCTCACAAAATCATCACCGACAATGGCAAATCCTTCAAAAACAAGACTGTCCAAAAACTATGCGACTCATTTGGCATCAAACTCAGCTTTTCTTCACCTTACTACCCACAAGCAAATGGGCAGGCTGAGGCTTCCAACAAAATTCTGACCAAAATTCTCATGAAGGTGGTCGACGATACAGGAAGGGATTGGCACATTCATATTCCCTTCGCTTTGTGGGCCTACCGCACCAGCATCTGAACCTCTACGGGTGCTACTCCTTTTTCTCTCGTGTACGAAACAGAGGCTGTCTTACCTCTCGAAGTACAGATCCCGTCTCTCTGCATCTCTCTGCATGACATTCTCTCAAATGACAACTTTCGTCAAGATCGCTTAGCTCAACTTGAGTTACTTGACGAGCGCCGCCTTGCTGCCCTCAATCATCTCCATGTCTACCAAAGTCGCATAAAGCGGGCCTACAACAAAAATCTGTGAGAACGAGATTTCAATATCGGAGACCTCGTCCTCAAAGAGAATCAACACGTGACCAATATGGAGTGAAGTAAACGAGGCAAATTCGCCCCCAATTGGCTTAGACCCTTTATCATCACGCACAAGTATGGATCAGGGACTTATCATCTATCCTCCCTCGACGGACGGCCAGAACCTGAGCCTCTTAATGCGTTGCATCTTCGACCATTCTTCTGTTAGTCGAGTACTTGTCCACTTGACACATAACTTGAGCTCGTCCCTTGAGCAATCCTCGTCCTCTGGCTCCTTATTCCTTTCGACCCTATTCCCCTTTAACAAGTCCTCTGCAACCCTTTTATGGCGCATGGGTACCTTGTCCTAATAAAAGGGAGTCCTTGCACTTCTACAGTCTTGTCCATGACTCAAAAAAAAAAAAAAAAAAAAAAAAGACGATATCCAAACATATCCAAGGTCACACAATCAAATCCAAAAAGACAGACTGATCCCTCGAAGGACAGCTGTGCTATCATTGCTGTAGTTAATAGACTGATCCCTCGAAGGACAGCTATTCAAACATTATATAAAGCAAAGATATAGACCACTCCCTCGAAGGATGGCTATAATTAAATCTTGCTACCAACAGCACTTTTCTTAGAAGATTCCCGCATCGATCAGCTTCGCAACATGACCATTACATCAAGTGACATCTCTATGCAGGCTTCCCGCATCGATCAGCCTGACAAAAAAAAAAAAAAAAAAAAAAAAAAAAAAAAAAAAAAAACGGGTCATGGACTTGGCTTGTAGTTGTCTCAGGGTCTCCTCTAAAAAGGGGCAAGGTTATTCCTGCTCTTAAACTGGGTTACCCTATCCTCCTCCTATCACCTGCTCAAGGGACTTCGAGCTCACTTTAATGTCAAAGTGATTCGATTACCGTTCTGACTCAACACTGGTCAACGACGTAATGCATGAGCGGGGCTTTGGTTCTAATCACCCCTATCTATGCTTCCTTTCTGGTCCTTGTCAATGAAAGAGCGATTTGCCTTTCACCTTTTCTCTACACTTTGGTCACGCTTTGGCCACGTCTCTTGTCGACTCATCCTTAAACCGAGCCAACTTCAACACTTTTTCACTCCATCATCGACATTTTCAACATGACATCAGGCATCATCCTTGTCCATTTTGCATAGTTCCCATGGACACCAATACATATGGAAACTATCGACCAGACCCAATTTATGTTCAGCATAAACCAATACTTGCTGAAGCATAAATAGACCTTTTATTCATTTTTAGCATACATCCATCGCGATTATGGAAACTTGCTAGAGATGAAAGACTCTCGACCACTTCTACAGAATACACCATCTGTAGCATCCTTTTATCCTCATCTTAGCCTCATCATTTCGACACATGACCAATCTCATCATTGACCATTTTGACCCTCTTTGTCCGAACTACATTGGTCTGAGGCCCTAGGACAAGGGCTATGTAGGCAGCACTCAGATAACACATCTTCTGAGGTTAGCTCGACCACCCCCGTTTGTTCGTCTCTTTGATGGACAAACCTTCTCTTTTGCGACCTTGACCTTGACCACAACCAGTCTATCGACAACTTTGACCACATCCAATCTCATCATCGACCAATCTTCTCAAATTGTCCGAACTACATTGGTCTGAGGCCCTAGGACAAGGGCTATGTAGGCAGCACTCAGATACCACATCTTCTGAAGTTAGCTCGACCACCCCCGTTTATTCATCTCTATGATGGACAAACCTTCTCTTCTTCGACTCTTATCACGCCCAACTTCGTCAACCTTGACCAAGACCAATCATTTTCTTTGACCAAGACCAATCATTTCCTTTGACCATGACCACTCATTCGACTTTGACCAAGACCAATCAATCCCTCTGACCCTCCCTCCCTTTTAGGGAGAACTACATCGGCCTGAGGCCCTATCATCGGGGCTATGTAGGCAGCACTCAGTTGACATGGGGTCTTCTGGGGTTAGCTCGGCCGCATCCTTTCGTCTATCCATCCTTTTGACCAATGACCATTGGCGATCATGCCTATCTCCTTCTTCTTTGACCTTCTTCCAAGACAATGTTGCCTTGGTTGTTTTTTACGTGTATGCTATTCCACGGCTGGTTAGCAGAATTGTTCGCAGACTATTTTTGACCCTTCACAAGTATAGGATCGCGAGCCAGTTGATCCCTACTACTTGTGGCCTTTTTCGTGTTTCTGGGAGCACTTCCTGAGCCCTGGATACCTGGGACACGACGACCATTTGGAGCTTCCGCTTAGATTGAGTGACTCGATCAGCAGACGACTAAATGCTAGGGCCCGGTTACTTCAATTTTGGCACTCCTTGACCCTTGACCATGCGACAATTTGACTTGACCATCCCGTGACGTGGTATACGCGCAATCACGACTTTTGCAGCATTTTCACTCACTCTCTTCTATCCATTTCTCTGTCAAATCGACACTCGATCTTCGGTTCCCTTCTCTCGACCATCGCTTTGAGGGGGGAACACCTCATCCTTTTTCTGGGGCAACCAACTCCTGTTTTTGTCTTGCAGTTCGTCTAGAACAACCAACAAGACAAAAAGGGGCAAATGTAGACACCGCAAACGTGTCTGCACCTTGGTTCTCCCCCTTGGTCCTTTCTCCCTCCTAGTCCTCCTTGGTCCCTAACCCACCTAGGTCTTATTAATTAAAACTTAACATCTTTTAATTAATTGAGTCCCCCTTTTCCACCCTACCCTTGCCTCCTTGGATCCTCCCTTGAATCCCTCCACCTTCCCCTAGCATTTATTAACCCAAATCTCACCATTATAGCCCCCCTCGTCCATTTTGGCAACCTTGCGACCGTTCTGCCCATGACCCCTCGCTCGCCGGCGTGCAAGAATGGGCAGAGGCTATTTTTAGCCTCTGTGCCCATCCTGCGACCGCCGATGTCGGCGACCCTTCAGCCGACGTCGGCGAAACTGCCGGCGTCGACAGCCTTCATTATCCCGTCCTGTATCCGTTGCAACCCCTGGACTCCTGAGCTCGAAAAACAGAACTCTCTTGGCGTTTGGCATTCGTCTGGTCTTCGTTTTGAACCTCGTGCAACAACAGCTGCAGGTGCAAAGGCTCTTCATCAGAATTCTCTTCTTGCAGAATCTTCCCTGGCTCCAGCAACATCTCCATCTTCTTCTTTCAGCGGGCTAAAAGTAAGTTAGTTCTGGTTTTATTTTATTTTCTTTGGTTTAATCCTCTATTTTCTGTTGTCCTTTGTGTCTCTCCCTTTGTCCCTTCCCCTGAGAGGCTGCAAAGCCTTCTCAGGCCCCTTCCTCTGTGTACCCTTCTCTTCTCCTTCCTCTCTGTCCCTTCCTTCCCCTGTATCTCTGCCTGAGACCAATCCCCAGAGCAAGACCCAGACCCGTCCATCAGTGTCCAACCCGTCCACGCACAGAGCACAGACCAAGACTCAGACCAGACCCTGTTCAAGTATGACTACAGGCCGCAACCCCAACCGACGCCGGTCACTTCCCCTACCGACGTCGGCAGAATAACCGACGTCGGCAGACCTCCTAACCGACGCCGGCAGAACTTCCGACATCGGTGACTGTCATCAACCCGACTGCTTATTTCAGGTAACCATTTGGTGTTTTCTTTCGTTTCTAAGCTATTCATCATTTATGTATTCTGGCATCTTATACTTTCTCAGTCTTTTATCTGTTTTTCATCTGTGGGTTGACCTCCCTTTGAGGAAGTTCTTACACTTCCGGGAACAAGCTTGTGCTTGGCAACCCACCGTCTATTTATCTAACATCCCCTTGTCCAAGTTTTCTTTTCTTTTGCAGGTGTCATTCCTCCACAGCCAAAGAGGGGTGCTCACAAGCGTCTGGATCACGGTGCGCAGTCGACATCCAGGTATTCCTAACCTCGTCTATTTTCTCTAGTTTCTTTATTCAACTTTTCGAATGTAGAAAGCGAATTAGCCCAAGAAACAACTTGAGATCACTTATATCTCTGATCGACTCGACCAATGACCTTGGAGATCACGACTATCTCCTCAAACCATGAACACTTTCGAGACAACTTTGCCTTGGTTTTTTTGATTGCATATATGCTACCTCACGAATAATTAGCAAGTTGTACGTAACCCACATTACGACCCTCACACCTATTGTTGGATCACGCCCAAGTTGATCCCCAATATTTATGACATTTTTGTGTTTTTTAGGAGCACTTCCTAAGCCTAGGATACTTGGAACACGATGACCATTGGAGGTACAACTTTGATCGATTAACCCAATCAGCTACCACTAATAAGCTGGGGACCGGTTATTTAAGTTTTAGTCCTCCTTGACCATTAGAGCAATAGTTTTGATCATTTAAACTAGTCAACTACCACTAATAAGCTAGAGACTAGTTAATTCAATTTTAGTGCTCCTTGACCTTGTCTATGACAATTTGACCTACCTATCATGTGAAGTGGTATACGCGCAATCTCCACTATTGCAACGTTCACACTCCAACTTCACCTTACACATCCACTACCTATCAAATCGACACCTGATATTAGCTTCCCTTATCTCAATTCCCACTTTGAGGGGGAATACTTCATCATCATACCTGGGGTAACCTACACCTTATTCCATACCTAGGGCAACTTACTCATATTTTTGTCTTGTAGTTTATTAGAACAACCAACAAGACAAAAAGGGGCAAATGTAGACACCAATATTGTGTCGACCCCCCTTGGTCCACTTCTAAACACTTACACACTTTATTAATTTAAAATAAATTACTTATTTTAAATTAATGACATCACCCTAGACACCTCACCTTGGACACCTCACCCTTAGACCATTTCTCACCTTATGAGTCACCCATGACCTATTCTCACTCCATTTGAACCTCCTAACTAACTCTCGTGCCTAATAAACCTATCTTTTGACTATTCTCCTTAGACAAATTCACTTGGAAGATGGAGGAATGGGCAAAGGGCTAAAAATAGCCCTTTTACCCATTCTCTAGCTGCCAACATCGGTCAACTATCGCCTGACGCTGGTAGGATAGCTGACGTCGGTTTCATAAACCAAGTTCTAACGTTGAGTTAGCACTCCTCTCTTCTCCCTCTCTCTAGCCCCCCTGACTCTTGGCATATCGACACGCACACTCTAAGACCAAGCCTCAAAATTTGACTAACACTCTCCAGGCTATAGAAACTTTGTAGAAGTCACTCTAGACATTGGATTGAAAATATTGTACGAGGTTTTTGACATCAGCCACATCAGGAATAAGCATCTTGACACCCTTGGGTTTTCACCAAAAAGCTAAGTATTCTTTTGGTTTCCATTTCAAAGTTTTAGAATAACTTGGTAATTAGTTTCCATTTGTTATTTCTAAGTACTATTGAGAGATGAGACCCAACTTTCTTCTTGGAGAGGCTAAAAAGCCTTCCTCTTATCCTTACCCTCTTCTCACACCTATCCTATACCTTTGTCCTTCCTCAGACCCTATTCACTTCCCTGCAACCCTGCACAAACCTTTAAATCTCCACATACTCCTCTATCGACCACAGACATAATCCAAAACCCATCCAAGGCCCATTACCCTGACCAACATTGACCACAACCCCGATCGATATTGGCAATACGATCAACATGGGCACCATCCACAGACTAACTTCGATAGAAATACTGACGTTGATGACTGTGACATATAGAATGCAAAGAAATAGGTATGTAATATCTATTTTCCTCTTTGTTAGTCATTTGTCATTTCTTTATTTATGACACTTTTACTTATAAATAGTGGACTGTCATTCCTTACAGAGCTTTACACTTCTGGGACCGAGCGCGTAGCTTGGCAGTCCACCATATCTTATTCTAACATTTTCTTTGTTTGAGTCTGTTTCTTATCTACAAGTGTCTTCCTCCATATCCAAAGAGGAGCTCCTACAACACTTGGATATGGTGCACAACTTAATCTGAGTAACAGACAAACTCCTAACCTTCAACTTTAGTTTCCTCTTTCTTCTAAATATAATTAGCAAAAAACGTAGAGAAATAGTAACTATAGGGCTCTTAGGGATCCATATAGAAGTAGAAGTTTTCTAAACATGTGCTTTATGTGTAGACACATGAGATCTTAATGAAATTGCTCTAGGTGTGAATACTATAGCTAGAAGCTGTCTAGAATCCAAAAGTTGTGGAGATGTGTGAACCTTATATACTAGTGATAGATGCATCAACTATGTCTAAATATATACCTAAGGAAGACCTATAACTAGTATAGAAACTGAAACTGGTGATTACAAAGTAGATGGCTCTGAAGTGGGGAGTGTAACTCATATGGAACTCTACAAACTATAATAACCTAATTAACTTGACCCATACTAGTCTACCTAGAAGCTGATGGAGGTTATGATGCAAATTTTACCTTTTTATGACTTATAAAGATATATATTCATGGATATGACCTATAAAAGGTGAAGAAACACTATAAATATGTTTTAACCTAAATATATCTCTCCCTATAAATTCCTTCTTTTGAGTGATTTATCTCTCTTATGGATGTTTAACCTACAACACTGACATCATCTAACATTCCTAACATGTATGAAAATTAGATAACTCCTTAACTAGATTTGACAAGTGTGATAGATAAATTTCATATTTTTGTCTTTGACATACATTGGATTTGGTTATATGTACTTTTCTCTTCAAATTCATTTACCTTAAACTTTGCAAATCAACCTTAACTTTTCTAAACATGTATTAAATGCCCATGAAAGGTGATGAAGGAGGTAAGATGAATTTTAGGGACACTTATGAACCTATGACACCTTTTATATCAACATCTTCATTTTCACTTTATGACTAGACTTACACAAGACAAATATAATACATTACCTTCATTTTGTTAAAACAACCTTAAATTTTACTAATAAGACCTTAACAAGACTATTTTAAGACCTCACAAGGTATAAAATGACAAGGAACAAGGTTATTAAGACATGAAAAGTCAATTTTCAAATTATAAGGGTTAACATTTTGAATTAGGGGTCAAAAAGGTCAACAAATTGGTGATTCATAGGGGTAGCATGCCTGTAATGCTTATTAGATTAGTGGCCTTATCCTTCCATTGGGCTATGCAGTCATTTGCACTCTACTATAGACCTAAATTGACCTTGACCAAGACAAGGCAACTAACTTGACCTCCAAACACACAAAAAATAAGAACAACACATAAAGAAAAGGGAAGCTAAACAACACACATGCTATCCAATCACTTTGGGAAAACAAAACACAATAAAAGTAACTAATATATATAAATAACCTGAACATATATTGTTCTTCCTAGATAAAAGGGAAGGTTTTTGAGATATTTTACTCCATGAGGGGAAAAATGACATAATGTAAGTTTACTCTTAGACCATGATCTTATTGGCTTCTATCAAGAATCTAGAACAACAAACATGCTCTGACTCCACTATTAGGATCTAGGAAGCACAATTGATTACCATGTACAAGCAACTTAACATACAGAATTAAACCAAAAGTAACAAGTAACTAGAATTTAGAAATAACACAAAATATGAGAGACAATACCCAAATGTATTAACACTCTTCCAAAAGGAAATACAACAAAGAATATGCCACAGTCTTCTTCCTTACACACCTCTAGGGCTCCCACACCTCTAGGGCATAAACAATATATCTCTTCAAGAGCTCACTCTCTCTCTTAAGGTCCCAACACACAACTCAAACACAGAGTTGGTGTTCACCTCCAACTAGTCAGTATCACTACTGCCAGTACCACCAGTCAGTATCAGTACTGCTAGTACACAAGTGCTCCATGCACTCCAAAATTGAGTACTCCATGCACTCCAAGTACACAACATACTCTCAGTAGATCTCTCCTAATATTGCTACCTATTGTGTTGCTGTCACCTTTGATCTTGCTACCCCATAGACCTCCTTTGACCTTGCACACACACACTTGCAAATCAATGATCTTACTTACCATGTAGATCTCTCTACATCCTGAAGAACCCTTGTCCTTGCCTCACCAAGTCCTTATGATTCTCCAAACCAGTACCCCAGTGGATCTTCTCCCAAATCTTGCACACCTATAGACTAACCTGATCATACACACTCAGCACCCCTGTGGAACTAAGAGGAGCTACCCTTGCTCTCTTCACTCTCAAAAGGAGCTAACCAAGCTCAACTCTAAACTAGAACAAATTACAATACATCCCATGAGTCTATTATATAGATCTCATGCAAATAATAATTAGACATCTAATTACAATAATTAGATCCATAGCTCAAGACTAAAATTAGCCTTTCAACATGCAAACAACTAGATTCATTAAGTAACTATTCATGAACTGACAGTTCCAGAACCACACAGGTGACTGATGTTAGTCCTTGTCTAGCTGCAGATGGCCGACATCAGTTGATCAGACTGATGCTAATTGATCTGCAACTCAGCAACCTCTCAACAACCTCCTCCATGTCTACATCAGTGAAGCTTTTAGCTCCACAACCTAATAGCTTCACCATCCTCTTGATTATAATTCTTTTTGGCATATTCTCAAGTGAATCCACAACATCAAACAAGTCACCTATAAAGACTGAATCACATTATGCTTCAAGACTTATCTTATGTTATTCCTTAATCTTGAATAGAGCCTATCATTAATCACATTCTAAACTATATGAATAATTGTAACCTCATCCTATGATGTTCCATATAGGCATTATTCTTGGGCCTCCATGATATCTTAGGTGATATCATGTTGCTTATCAACTGTCGCAAGTTCATCAAGCCATTTAAGGAAGTTTGCATACTCATTCCAAGTTATATTATGATCTTCAATGGATGTGTCTTGATTAACCTTAGCATGAGTATGATTTCTAATTTGAAATGTACCTTTGAAAAGGACTTAAATATCTTGAGGGGACTCAATGTACTACTAACAATCCTCATTTATCTCCTTTCTCTAGTCATTTTTAATGAGATTAACTTGAATATTATCCTCTTGACTAGAATCTTGAGGGGATACAACCTAAACCACATATTCACATTTTTATTTAGGAGCCATAGTACTGTTAAGAACTTAAAACTCCTCCATGTGATCATGTTGTAGCTATAATTCCACTATCTCAAGCTCCACTTCTTGCTCATCAGAGGCCATTTCAAATTCATCTACTACCTCACCTTATTCATCTAAGATGTATTCTACTTTAATATAAGCTTCAACCTGATAAAATTGTACTCCTTTAGGATTCTCCTTCACATCATATTTGAAATATGGTTTTCCTTTTCCTTCCCTAAGTGGAGTACTAATGATTATCTCCTCATCAAGTTAGCTTGTAGTATCTTCATTTGTTCACTTGAAACTAAAAATTTACCTCCTTCATTTACCTCCCATATAATATGTTCTTCCTCAATAATATATATGGTGGGAAGGTAATGAATATGATCATGAGTTGGCTTGGTAATTTAGGGAGCATTATTGAAACTTGAGATGCTGGGGATGACAGAGTCTTCTAGGAATTATTGGAGAGAGAGAAAATTTAGCTATGTTATGAGTTTCTCATTCTTCTAAAAAATCACCTCATTCTTCTTATAGCCTTCTTGAGGTTCATTTATAACTATAATTTGATTTTAAACCTTCTCAACTAGGACCTCTTTCTTATTTTGGATGCCTTCTTAGATATACCTCCAAGATGGAAAATATTTACATTCTTGAAGATGTGGGGATGAGGGTTAAATAGGCACAATGTAATTTTTGGTTTCAATTTCCAAATATATGCATGATTTAAGCTCTATGATTTTGAATCTCAAGGCTTCAATTTTATCATCTATACTTTCTTGGAACAAATTTTCTCAAGGAATGAAGGTTGGAACCTTGGGTATAGGAGAGGTAGAATAAGGTTCTTGGTTGTATTGGATATTATTTTTCTCCCATAATGTTAACTTATCCTCTATTAAGTATATCACCTCTTTAATCTATAGATTTTCATTAGCTAGATGGTTTAATTTTTCAACAAATGGCCACCCATCCCAATTTTTTTTCAATAAATCTACTAAACCATCAATTTTATAGATAGGGAAATCTAGAATAAGATATACTTTTCTCTCAATCCTTATCATCACCCTTCCATGTCCTAGTATGATTTGTTTAAGTCTTGATAAGATGAAGTATGAGAAACATAATTTTGAAAAGGTTGATTAGAGAGATAGTTAGTCTACCAAGGAGGCTGAGTTGGAGTGGAAGTGGGTATATAAGACTATTAATAAGATTGATATGAATTATAATAGTACTAATAAGGATTACTATAGTACTATAATGGCTCATTATAAGGCTGATAAGGATCATGGTGAGGTTGACAAGGATTACCATAGGCTTGAGATGCCTCATTAATTTGAATGAAATTGAAATATAATTCAAACTCATCCATAAAAACCTCATAAAAATAGTGAATTGAAGATAAAACTTACTTTGAACAAGTGTCTGGGCTACTATAACTAGGTGATTGAGATTGGAGTCATGATTGATGTTTGTTAAATGCCTCCAAATGTTTATATGTAGAAGGGTAATGCCAACAATATTTCAACCATTTTGGAACATCTCCCACCAAGCATACCAAAATTATTATCACCCAAATTTACACCCTTGGAATATTGTTCAATCCTTCCAAATTTGGGATAACATGGAGATAATAAAAGGCTTTGAGTGGCATAAAAGGTAGATTAAATCTATAGATTATAGGGTTATCTCCACTTGATGTATCAATTAGGCTCAGAATTATACACTACTACTTACAATGGAAAAGTAAGAAGGATAACATGGAAAGAAACTAGCTAAAGAGGTGATACACCAAAATTAATTGAACACTAATAATGATTTGCATGTGCACATAAACCATGAGACTAATTTGAATATACACTACTCTTAATCTACATCTCCTACATCAACGCTTCATGTGAAGGATTTAAAATATGTTTTAGGATAGAAGGAATAAATAAGAGGTCCAAAATTAAAATAATGAATATAAAAACTCATTAAACCCTTTTAATTCACTTGAACACTTCACATGACCTATAAAATAAGATTTTAAACTACATATAGGTGTTGGAATAAGACAACATGTCAATCAAAGACTAAGAAAATCACTTAGTAGTATCAACTATCCATGTATACATACTAATTATAGTCATAGAAGGAGGTGAAATTAGTAGTATTAATTTATTAAAAGGAATATAAATGATAATTTATTTGTCATACTCATGTGGATGATCTATATAAAGCTAAACAAGGCTTCATTTATAGAGAAAGGAAGAAGGAAAAAGAGGGGGCATAGAAGAGAACAATTAAAAAGTGTCCTTAATAAAAGAGAAAGTTTAAAATAATAAAGAGTTTATATGATATTATCATTATGTATTTTATACATATGTTTATTTACTGAAGATGCTTTCCTCTCCCAAATGGCATGAGAATTTCTCTAGTTATTTGACACCTTTGTCTTCATCTTCAAACTACCGTTCTCTTGGATTATAAAGTGACAAGCATCAATCATTGGTCATAAAATAACCTTTAAATTTCCATTTATATACTATGTAACACTTTTCATCTACTTAGGAATATTTTATACTAATGTTATAATGACTAACACACCTTCTTAGGTGTCTTGAAGCCCATTTGGTTTCATTATATCTCTCCTTGATTGCAAGCTAAAAAATATTGATTCCATATATATGAGTGAAAATTATTTTCAAAAAAATTATCTCCCAACCTTAAAAAACCTAAATCAATTCCTTTTTAATCCTCAGTCACTCTCCAAGACTTCATCTTGCACTTAAAGCTTACATTTATCTTTAATTCCTTGTAGCCCTCAAAACACACAAAGCTCCTTGTGTAGGATAATGTATAGATGATATTATAAAAATAATCATGGATTTGAGTAAAAATTATTTCCTTACATATTTTTTAAAAAATTCATGGCCCAAACCTAAGTGTAAGTGTACCTATTTTGCTTATTTCTCTCTCCAATCAGGGCTCAAATAGGCCTCTAGGTCTAGAAACCGAGTTTTGGATATAATGAACTCCCACCCATGTGAAACTAAAAATAGGTTTTTGATTCAATTTTAGGACCCTATGACCATTATCCATTCAAAATTTGGGATTTTGAAACCTTTTTTAGGTGGGTGAATCAAGAAATGGCCGAAACACCTAGTCTTTCACAAGCCTTCTCATACCACCTTTAATAAATAGACTTGTAGGAGAACTTAAAAGGTCAAATGTATGGATTTTTTGACCTATATAAATATAATACACCTCAATCCACATTATAAAATTGTTTTCACCTATCTAAGAGGTCAAACACCCTATTTTGACCCCAAAACCTCATAAAAACTAAACATTTAATTCATCTATAATGATAAGGATAAGGAACCTATTACAACTCCAGATATGAATCCTTCACATCCTAATTATGTGGAATTCAATGACAATGCATATGAGGATGAAGAATATAACCAAGAACAAGATCAGGTCCATGTAGAGGATCAAGACTACAAGAATGTATCATGGTGAGGGTATTACTAGAGTGATTACTGATTTACATGTGGCTTAAATTTAATTTAAATCCATTTTAGACACTATTAATTCAATCTCTCTCATCAGGTCATTACTAGTCTTCTTGGCAGCCTATGACATGTTTATCATCTTAATAATGACTCATAAAGTCTAAAGCCTTTATCAATGAAATAATGACACAAAATTATAAGAATAAAATTTATCCTAACATCCCCAATGATCTTGGTACCAATTCAACTTGTTTATAATATTATGATCTTGAGAAGATGCTTTTTGAGTTAGGTAGACTATGTTTGGTGAGCTTGAGAAAGAGTTTGACTTTAAAATACCATCTTGGAGTTTAGTTTTAGTTTTAAACACCTGATTTAGGTTTTTTTCACCTATATTTAATTATTTAAATTGTCTTATTTTCCATTTGTATTCATTATACCTCCTTTAATTTTTATTAACTCCTACTAGGGTTTATGAGTAAAATAATGCAATTGACCCTAGAGTCTATGTTTGAGGTAAATCCTCTTTATTGAAGGTGTCTAAAACCTCATAAAATGTTAATTTAAATCCTCATCACATTTTATATATTTTATTTTCTCATTTCACCCTCAATCAAACTATTATATTCACAACTTTACATACACAAGCCTTTATACTATATGGGTGCTCATTTAGGCTTGCTAAGCCTAAAAGAGAGATCATATAGATCTATAAGATATAAAATTTAATTTTTTCACTAATCAAGTTTACAATAGGTCCAATTACATTTCCACAATATTATCACATGCTCCCCATATGCCTTAAGGTCTCAATTTGCTTAGGTTTGACCATTCTACCCATAGGTGCAAGGTTGAATGACTATGAGATTAAGATGGGGTTTTGTAATATCATTCTTGATTTTATTTAATATATTATTAGGATTAAATTATTTAATACACCATCATTTATTTTCATAATACTATCTCTAGTGCACACATTACATCTTCTCTTTCAATCTTGAAAACTAACTTGAATTCTTAAGAAGGCCTGACTATAGGGTTCATGGAATGAGTACCTTTAAAGTTACATAAATTGATGGTGATAAAAATTTAATATGTATATAATTATCTTAGATAATATCATTGAATTTTTCCTATAAATATGTCTCATAAAATAAATTTTCATTTTTCATTGCCCTCTCTTGAAACTGATATAGTTACCATCTTCTTCACAAAGGCCTAAGCTAACTTATAGGTCACAGTTATGTCTTTATTTCTTAAAAAATGATTTAGGTATACTAATTTATACATATATTTGGTCTTATTTCACTTATTCACTACCTAACACAACAAATTTCTTCTTCATCTATAAATGTTCACTTATATATGTTAATTATGATTATGTGTAGATGTTTAGGCCTAAGATTTGATAAAGGTCAAGAGTGAGTCTTTATCTCATATTTTATCCTCAATTTGAATTTTTCACATCACCATAGTGTCTAAATATGGTTATCATAACCCTCTAGTATTTAAATCTCATCTCTTAATGCTCAAATCACTATACTTCTCATGAAAAGAGAGCTATAAATATGCAAACTTGTAGGTCTGCATTTTTATTATTTAAACCTTCCATATGTATATCTTGATCATTTCAGAACTCGTATCACTTTTACATTGATTAATTACACTAATTATGAGGTCATGACCCTTATATATCTCTAATAATGGAGGTTTAGACCCTTTTCAAAACATTTTTATGTAAGCAACTTCCTAACATAGTTCTTAAGCTGAAAACCTAAATTTTACTTAGAGGATATAGTATGGGGTAACCATATATTTTGGAGAGATATGAATGGAGTGGTATTGTTATTAAAAACATTTTATTATCACCTATATTCATTATACCCTAAAATAAATTTACAACCTCAATTGTAAACCAATAATTTCACTCTATAAAGGTTTTTTTTTTATATCTCCAATGCCACAAGTGCTAAAAGGATGGAAGGTAGAAGTGTGGAAAGGTTTTATTGGCCTTGAGGAATATTTTTAATCACTCTCTTTTCCTTTAATATTTCATTCATGCATCAACCATGCTCAAAACTAAGACCTTGGGGTTTTGTAAGGGTTTAAGACCACCTAATGGTCTTAAAAATTATTCATAGAAATGAGAGAACCAATATAATAACCAATACAATAAAACTAAAGGCCATTATACCCCTTAATTTTCCCATAATATTATGCCATGACTTTCTCTCTCCTCTATTCATAACAAGCATATGAACTTGACCCTTGCTTATTTGCCAAGAAGTTGATGGAGGTCCTAATGTAGATTTTAGATTTTTAGGACTTGTACAAGATGGATATTCATGGATATGAACTATGTAAGGTGAAGAGAAATGTTTAAGACATTTTCACCTAAAGATATATCTTTCAATTCTATACAAGTGCTTGCAAATGCCTTATTTGGAGTGATTTTTTATCTTCTAGACATTGAAACTATAAAAATTACATCATCTGACATTCCTAACATGTATAAAATTTAGATAAATATTTCACTATGTTTGAAAAGTGTGATACATAAACATTTAATATTTTTTGATTTGACATAACTTGGATTTGGTTAAATGTACTTTTCTCCTCAACTTCATTTACCTTAAACTTTGCAAATCAACCTTAAATTTTCCAAACATGTATGAAATGTCCATGCAAGGTGATGAATGGGGTAGTATGAATTTTATGGACACTTTTGGGCCTATGAAACCTTTTGGATCAACCTCTTCATGTTCACTTTATGACTAGACTACCATAAGACAAATATAAGACATTGCCTTAATTTTGTCAAAACAACCTTAACTTATGCTAATACGACCTCAACAAGACTATTTGAAGACATAAAAAGGTATAAAATGATAATCAACAAGGTTATTAAGACATGATAAGTCATGTTTCAAATTATAGGGGTTAACATTTTGACCTAGGGGTCAAAATTGGCAATAGGAGTATGGAATATAACCCTAAGGTTGATAAAGAATTGAGTAATAAAAATAGGGAATAAAATACTCTAGTATCAATATCCCTTGATTTGTACAATAATATATTCATTTGAATATTCCTTAAATATCAAATGAATTAAAAAATGTGTACTTAGTTGGAAACTATGGTTGAGATGGATAAGTGGTAGGAAGGGAAGTAATGCAGGAGTAGGGTAGAGTGTCATTAGAAGAAGATAGGTGTCAGATCCCTCTTATAAAAATAGTGTGGCCCTCTTTACCAATAACACACATGTAATTGACCTTATATGTCTCACTAATGACTCTATGTAGGTGAAGAAACAAAATTTTGGTAGACCTTCACTTTGTTTCAGGACAACCTAGAATTAGATCATCATTTGTTTTGTGCTTTGACTGATTTCACTATGAAACCCTAAGCCTCCATGATTTCTTGGGTTTTTTTTGTCATAAGTGGAATAAGAGTGGCATTAGTAAGTTAGGATATGAGATACCTCAACACCCCATGTGTTGAGCACTGTCTACATACTAAAACCTATAAAGGGGATCAAGCTTGATGTAGTTCTCCCAATGTAAGTGTTGGTGCAAGTGAGGTGATGCTAATACGCCTAAGTATGAATAAAAATTTGAATGCTTTGAGTGTGGATTGAGATTGTAAATTTGAGTAAACCTAAGATCTAGGCTGATATTGATGGATATATGTATAATTAGGGGTAAATAAGGATTACTAACCTTAATTTGCACAACTATTTCTAATCTTATACATGAGAATTACCATATAAGGGATAAATTAATGAGAGTGGTATGTATATAGTGTTTTGATGTTTATCAACACATGAAATCATTCTAGGATAACCTTGAGATGGTTTGGGGAGTGGAAAGATATCGATTGGGGGTAAAAGAAGCTAAGGGTCAATAACATTGCCCCCTTTATCAATAATGCATTGTGCTATAAACTAATGGGGTCATGATATTATCTAGGTGATTGAAACGTGTGAAAAAGTATCAAGGATTCTTAGATGATGGCTCAATGTAGATTTTGGTATATCTTGGAAAGGGCTAGACATATTTTAGAATCTGAAAAAGGATCAAAAGAGGCCCTAAGATAGGTCTAGGGCTAAGCTAAGGATAAGGTGGTCTCAAGTGACACTCATTACATTAAATGAAATTTTAGATGACTACATCAACCCATATCAAAAAGACTAAAATTTTATATGACTACATTAACCCACATCAAAAAGACTAAGAGTCTGACATAATCATTTCAAATGTCTTTAAAACACCTATAAAATCAGTGAAACTCAAGATAATGTGTTATAATACCTACCATGTCCCCTATCTAATTTTCTTCCAATTTAATAAACCTCCAAAAGTGGGGGATAATTTTTTCATCAACTAATACCACACAATCTTAGCCTTATTACATTGGTGTAATCCTATAATATATGGGACCCTTTTCTAAAAAAGTATAAATCCTACCTAGATGCCCTCTCAACATCAATAACAAGCTAAATTCTAAACAAAAAACTCATCCTGTGTCCATGCTTCAAAATCATAAAACAAATTTAACTTGGGACTATTATGACATGAGATGCATATGGCTTGATTTATGTACCCACCATATCTATATCAAGGAATAATGAAAACCTATATGCCAACCATAAAGAAGAATGAATCCTATTATCAAATACATAGTCAAAATAGAACTACAAAAATTCTTAGACAATGGATTTATTTGTATAATAGTCAATGGATGTATCTCATTGTAATGATATCTAATAAAGGATGCAAATGAAATATCTATATCTACTATAGAGAACTAAATACATCCCTGAGGAAATGCCACTTTCTTTTTTCTTTCATTAATCAAGGGAATGATATGTTATCAAGAAATAAATACTTCTCCTTTATTTATATATTTAATAGTTATAATCATATTAGAATACATCTGTAGGACCAAGACAAAACTACATTCACATGATCTTGGGGTAGCTATTCATACTCAATATTTCCATTTGTATTATGTAATGCTCTAATTAACTTAAAAAAGGGTTGTTATAAGTATATTTTCTTATTTGTCCCATGATTATGTTAATATATAAATGGATTACTTCAATATCTATGGAGACACATATGACAAATCCTTCCAGAATCTTGAGAAATTATTTTAACATTTCATAGATAACTAGTTGTCTCTAAGTTATGAAAAATGTTATATACTAATGACGAAAGGAATATTATTAGGAAACCACATCCCACCAATATGAATATAAGTTGATCCTATGAATATATAATTAGTCAAGAAACTTCCAACCTCATGAAAATAAAATTATGTTCATAGTTTTTTAGAACACACTAATTACTATCATAGGGTTAATAAGGATTTAATTAAAATAACACCACCTTTATTTTTTTATTTTCTAAATATATTAACTTTGTATGGAATCCTACATGTGAACAAGAATTTCAATAACTAAAAAACGTACTAGTATAAATTCTAGTGCTATGTGGACTATATTGGAAGTTTCCCTTCCACATCCATACAAACACTTATAACAACTTATAAGTAAGATAGAAGGAGCCTCAATCTATGCTATCTAATTTATCATCAAAAACCTTTAAAGTGTATAGTTTAACTACACTATGATGAAGAAATAATTTCTTACATTTCTCTATGCCATCAACAAATATAAACATTACATAATAGGTTATGTTATTTTTTTACACATTGATTATGTTTCCATTAGGTATTCAATGAATAAATGAGTAGTTAGTGGCCACATAATTAGATGGTTATTACTCTTGCAATATTTTTACTTAACTATTGTAGATAGACTAGGTAAGGATAGTGTATTTATAAAAAAATTGTCATAACTAACATCTTCTCAACATGGTCCACTTATAGGTGATTCTCTTCCAAATGAAAATAATTTTGTTGTATCTATTAAAACTATGTGATTTGCATACATTACTAACTATGTGGATATAAAAACAATTCTATATCACCTCTCTCCAAGAGATAGACATCTCTTAATAACAACAAGTAGTATATACTCATGGATCTATGGGTATTGATTCTACAAAGGCCCTGATATAATCATGCACAGATGTATAAGGGATAATTAAGTAGTATAAATTCTTTGAGCATGTCATGATGAACCCAATGAGGGACATTTTATTTTTAAGTGGATTTCCTATAATATCTTGAGCATAATGTAATACTAGGACCCTTACACAAATATTTTATCTTGTATACCTTCTAGTGTGTTCAATGCCAACATATGGAGAAATACACATTATGATGAAATGCCTTTACAAACTTAGCGAATGGTTGATTCATTTGAAAATAGATCCAAATTATAATAATAAGAAGTATTTATTAGTATGTATCAATTACTTAAATATATGGGCAATTGAAATCACTAACACATACAATAGATGATAAAATTATAGAGTTTATCTATGAAGAGATATTCACTAAATGGGTCAATGCATAAAATTGGGGGACAAAAAGTATGACATTCACCCAATTTTTAAATTTAAAAAAAAAAGGGCATACATCCTTTTTTTTAATTTTTTGAGGCTCATGCTTGTGCCTAAGCCTCAAGGTCATATGCCCTTTCAAAGGATGCATGACATTTAGAAAGGGAATATGCTCTTTTTGATTTGGAAAGGGTAAATGCTCTAGAAAGGGTATACATCCTTTGTAAAGTGTGTATGCCCTTTACAAAGTATAAAGGGCATATGCCCTTTATTTTCTTGTTTTATTTTTCTTATATCTCAAACCCATGGACTTGGTATTTTTTTCCCCTCTATTTACATTTTAAAATTTAGATTCATGTACACACTTTGGAATTGCATCCCACCAATGGGATTCATCATTTGGGTTGCTATAGGTCAGGTATGTCAGTTTTTAGATTTTAATTTTTTCATTTCTATTTATACTTATTTATTCAAGTAGAACTTTGAATTTAGGTTTGCATCAGATTCTCTTGCATTGCCTTAAAATCATGTTTTTCTATTTAAATCTAGATACATAAGTTCGATGGATCCATTACATGAATAAAATGTTATAGAAAACCATGCATAATTTGAATTTGCACAATAAGTTCACTTGTATGAACAATGTAATTTAAAACATCAATAATTACTAGTAATAATCAATGGTTTGCATCAATATTCAGTTTATAGTGCACACATTTCACTTGCCAATACACTAGAGACTATTTTTAATGAAGCGGGAAATGTAACTTTGTAACTTGTTGCAATGTTGCATCGAAGTGAGGCCATGAAACAATTTTATTCTAAATAATTGTCATATGAATATGTTAAGAAAAAAATGACAAAATAATTTGTGTGGACTTTTTTTTTAAATCTCGAAACCAACCAACCTCCACCAATGAATTGAAAACATATTAGTATTGATTGGTGTGTTCATGAGGAGATGAAAAATAACTTTTGGGTTAGGTAGTGGATGGTGTTTGATATAGCCTCCATGCAACAATAATGAGCTTCCATTATAATTTTTGAGAAATTTGTATTGTGAGTTTGTGTTACAAGAAATTCAAAACTATTTTGACATGAAGGCCTCCCAAGGTAGGGGAGGTGGGTCTTCATTTGATAGACCTTGTGCTAGGTGAGACCAAAACCATCATAAAAAATCTTAGAGAAACATAAGGATAATATCATATGCCTTTATTCCTAAAATTTGACATCATAACATATTTATGGACACCATTAAGGTAGTTATGTGTTTGACACAAGTTATGATTAAGAATAATATGCATACATTGAAGACTTATACTCACCTTACAAGTGGTTCTAGTGATAGTGGTGCTAGTGGTGTCAATGGTAGTGGTATTGTTGGTAGTGGTAATGGTGGTAGTAGTTTTGGTGGTGTTAGTATAAGTGATAGTGTCCCTCCTCATACTCATGTTGTAGTTCCTATGCATTATTACACATCATGTGGGAGGAAGTATACAAGACCTCCTATTTAGATGCAACATACACAAATTACATTTATGGAGACTACCATGCCATAGCATACACCACTTGTAGATGCTTTAGTAGTGCATTAAAATACAATGATAGAAATTAGAATGCTAGATCATATGCCACTTGTAGATTCTTCAACAGTGCATGACACTAACATGCCAGACACTATGCCATATGTATTAGCTTTATCGACTCTCATCAAGATATGCCAACCTTTTGTATAGTAGTTACCAACCTCACCATCTATATTTGATACATATGTTTAATTTTAATTTTAATTTTTTTATGTGTGTAAAATAATATTAAGTTTATTTTATATTATGTGTTTTCTTAATTGACTAATTTATTTAACTAAACTTTATTTGTTTCTTGTATAGATGATTAATGATATTTTGGGTAGTTAAAGATCCATTGAATATATTTTAGAGGATTTAATTAGCATAGGTGTACCTTATACACATGTTTTTAAAATTTTAAATTACATAAATATTCATGTACATGTTTATTGTCCTTTGAAAAAAAAAACTATGTTTTAAGATATATATTATAGTCATAGTTTTTATTATGTTCATTAGATTCACACATTAATCATTTATTGGTTTTATAGATGATGAAGGATGTTACAGGAAGACATTATGGATGAGAAGAATTTTTTAATGATGTTGTGGTTATATCTGAGGATCCACTTTCTCCATAAAAGGTCATGATTTAGGGATAAAAACTAGTGAGAACACATAGTAAAATTGTTTTTAGCTTTAATCAATGATATTTTATGTCATATTTATATAATTATATACACATCTATATCTAATGATATGTGTATACTCCATAGGATTATTTATCATGGGTGTATATATAGTCTCATATCCCTAGACAACCATTTAGATGGAATATAGTGAGTGTAGAATCATTTTACAAAATTTTGTTGAAAAATTTATCAAATTTTCAATATACAATTTTAATGAATTAATTTTTATATTTCATATGTTGTTCAGAGGCAAAAATTTTCAGTGATTGTGAATAAATAATGGATTAGCCACATGATGAGAGAAGATTTTCTCATCATATTGAGGCATCCAACACCTTTGACTCTATGTCTATGTCAACAATGGAAGATTTATTTAGAGGCAATGAAGATCAAGAGAGCTAGTTTTTGTGTTAGGGGTCTAGTTGTAGGCACAATCAATTTGTTATGTTGATATGGCCCACATTGTATGCCTATATGGTGTATTTTATCTATGTACATATTATGGTCTACATTTTTTTAATGATATATGTCATATTATTTATGCTGAATTTTGACATCAAACTTTGCATGTATCACATATATACTATTTGATAATATGATTCCTTTACCTATGCATATTTTCTATTTTGATCACGTAATGTTTACACATATTATTGGTTAATTATCATTATTAATTCATATGGGGTTAAAAATATTCACATTATTATCTAAGTTAGGTGAGTCATCATTATGTATATTTTACATTTACATGTGATATTTACTATTTACTTGTTTCATTTACATTTAATTACATATAAATTACCAATTGTGATGTGAGTAGACTTGTGATAAATTTCATGGGCATGTAAATATTATAAGTTATACTTGATCATACTTGTTAGGAGGTCTAGTGATGCAGGAACAATTTACTATTTACTTGTTTCATTTACAATTAATTACATATCAATTTGTAATTATGATGTAAGTAGACTTGTGATCAATTTTAGGGACATATATATTATAAGTTGTACTTGATAATATTTTTTTAGGAGTATAGTGATGTAGGAGAAATTTAATATTTACTTATTTCATTTACATTTAATTAAATATCAATTTGTAATTGTGATGTAAGTAGACCTCTGATCAAATTTAAGGATGTAAATATTATAAGTTATGCTTGATCATAATTGTTAGGAGGTCTAGTGATGATGTAGGAGCATCCTACCAACATGTAATAAGGTCTTTGTTTAAGTGTATTATAGGTCCTATATCTTGAATTTACTCAATAAAAGGTCTCACTTGGCCTTCAAAGAGTGAAATATAGATCTTAGATAGTACTTTGGTATTTTCCCACCAAAAGTTTAATTTGAATTTTCAAATATGAATATGTAAAGTTGTGGATAAATTGTAATTCTTTGTAAATTCTTAAGAGTCTAATAGGTTTATAATGGTCTTTTATGTGTATATAAAGTTTTCTAACTATCTTGAAGATAAAAGTGGTTTTAGGCTAAATTAGAATGTACAATAGCATTTATGACTAATTGAGTTTATGAAAACCCTGATATCTTAGTGTTCTTGATAGTGAGAAGGGAATTTTGCCTCGAAATGTTAAAATATGAGTCTATAAAGGTGAAGTAAAGTTTGGATCACCTCTATTATCCCTGCATAGACTTTTTAGGGGCATTATTTACATTTGGAAAGGAGTATTTTGTGTTTTGACCTATTAGTAGCCATTAGGCCTACTAGGTGTAAAACAGAGTTTTGTGTATAAAAAAACCTTTAATATTATTTACAACCAGTGAAAGCCCATGAATTTTGGTATGTATCTTGTAATTTTATTAAGTCAAGTGTTAAAATTTGTTTCAAATAGTATTTTTAAATATTGAATGATATATTAGGCCTAGAAGCCTAAAATAAGGTTTTAGAGTTTTGGACCTAATCTCTTAAGTAATACAAAATTAAAATTAGTTTATTACTGATTTGAAATAAATAATATAATCTTACATAAAAAAACCATATATATTGATAAGATATTTAAGAATTAAAAAATAGTCTAATTGAAACTCATTGAATATTAGACCTAGAAAGAGTGTGTTCAAAGGGAAAGAGTAAGAAGTACCAAAGGTCTTAAAGTGATGTAAGAACATCATCAATCAAGGTGTATATAGTGTTTTATTGGTAATAAATAGACTATCATGGATTTAAATTGTTTGTAATACCTATACACCTTACCTTTCATGTTTCAAGTAGTTTAAATCTTTAGACGAGCCATCAGATCCTCCTCCAACTTTGGTCATGTGTTCTAGCAAAACCATGAGGGATAGATATGAACCATAAACTCCTAAACATGAATGTACAAGTCTTATAATAAATCTTAAGAGTATTTTATCTAACTCTATATGGATAAGATGCGGCGATGAGGTTTCTCTCATGACTAAATCTCTCAAAATGGGCCAAAAATTGGTTAGTGGGAGCATATATTATGACTCATTAGCCAAATATATGAACTATCTATGAAAACACATATATAAAATAATTTTAAGTCTATAATGGCCATTATATAGTCTTTATCGATCCCTAGGAATGAAGGTTACAACTAGTTGGAGGCATTCCTTAAGAGAATTCATTCATCCCTGAGTGTGCAAAATGAGCAAACTTCCATCACACATTACAGGAAAACCATGAAGTGTAGAGATGAGATGTCATCTCCTACACATGCATGTATGATTCCTATAATAAATATCAAGAGTATTTTATTTAAATTTAGATGGATAAGATGATACAATGAGATTTCTATTAAAGTCAAATCTCTCAGAACAAGCCAATATTTACTCAATGGGGACAATATATTTTAAATCATTATCCCAATCATTGAACCCTTTGCATAGACACATCTAGATATGAATTTTAAGTCTAGAATGACTATTTTATAATCTTGGTTGGGCTTGAAGAGCAAAGGTTTCAGTTGGTTAGAGGCATCCCTTAAGAGAATTCACTCATCTCTGAGTGTGAAAAACAAGCAAAATTTCATCACATGTTGTAGCATAACCATGAGGGATAAAGATGAGACGTTAGATCTTAAATATGAAAAAATGAGTCCTATAATAAACTTAATGAAGATTTTATATAACTCAATATGGATGAGATGTGATAATTAGGTTTCTCTCACAGCCAAATCTCTCAAAATGAGCCAAAAGTTGGTCAGTATGGGACAAATATTCTAACTCGCTAGACTAATTGATGAAATATATACATAAACACATATAGAGAGGTCTATTAAGTCTATAATATCCATTTTATGGTCTCAATTAGACCCCAAGATTATATTTTATTCTTAGTTAGAGGCATCCCTTAAGATAATTCACGTGTTCCTAAGTGTACAAAATGAGAAAACTTCCATTGCACATTGTAGCATAACTATGAGGGATAGAGATGAGTTGTTATCTCCTACACATGCATGAATGAGTCTTATATGAGATCCCATGAGGATCCTATCTAACTCAAGATGGAAGAGATAGATAAATTAGGTTTCTCTCATGGTCAAATCTCTTAGAATGGGCCCAAAATTGGTCAGTGGGGGTCGTATATTTAGACTCCTTAGCCCAAATGATGAACCGTCTATGAAAACATGCACAGATGGGAATTTTAAGGCTAGAAAAACCAATTTATAGTCTTGGTCAAACCTTAGGAGTGAAGGTTGTAATTGGCTAGAGTCATCTCTTAAGATAATTCACTCATCCCTAAGTGTACAAAATGAGTAAAATTCTATTATATGTTGTAGCATAACCATGAGGGATAGAGATGAACCATTAAATCATACACATGCGTAGATGAGTCCTATAAGAAATATTGAGAGTATTTTATCTAAACAGAGATGGATGAGATGTGGAAAAAAGGTTTATCTCATAGCCAAATCTCTTAGAATGGGTTAAAATTTGGTCAATATGGGTTGTATATTTTGACTCATTAGCCTAATCAATAAACCATATACATGACCACATCTAGATAGGAATTTTAAGGCTATAAAAGCTATTTTTGGGTCTTTTTTGGGTCCTAAGACTGAAGTTTATAACTAATTAGAGACATCCCTTAAGATAATCAACTCATCCCTAAGTGTGTAAAATGAGATAACTTCTATCACACATTATAGGAGAACCATGAGGGATAGAGATAAACCATAAGCTCTTACACATGCATGGATGAGTCTTATAAAAGAGCCTAGGAGTATTTTATCTAACTTGAGATGAATAATATGCAATAATGAGGTTTCTCTCGCATCTAAATATCTTAGAATAAATCAAAATTTAGTCAGTAGGGGGAGTATATTCTAACTCATTATCCCAATCGATGAATCATCTACATAGACACATATAGATAGTAATTTTAAGGTTAGAAAAAATATTTTCTATTCTTGCTTGAGCCCTAAGAGTGAAGATTACAATTGATTAGAGGTATCCCTTAAGAGATTCCACTCATCCCTGAGTGTGTAAAATGAGTTAACTTCCATCGTGAATTATAGGATAACAATGAGGTCTAGATATGAACTGTTAGCTCCCACACATGCATGGATGAGTCCCCTAAGAGAGCCTAGGATGATTTTTTATAAGTTTATATGGGTGAGACATGATAATAAGGTTTATCTTATAGTTAAATCTCTCAAAATGGGCCAAAAGGTTTTTAGTAGAGGCTATATATTATAACTCATTAGCCTAATTGATGATCCATCTATGTAGACACATTGAGATAGGAATTCTAAGTCTATAATGGCTATTATCTAATCTCAGTTAGACCCTAGGAGTGAAGGTTGAAGAGTTGATTAGAGGCATCCCTTAAGAGAATCTAATCATACCTAAGTATACAAAATGAGCTAACTTCCACCACATGTTGAAGGAGAACAATAAGGGATAAAGACAAATCATCATCTCTTACACATACATGGATGATTCCTCTAAGATATCCTAGGAGGATTCTCTCTAACTTGATCTAGGTGAGACATGGTAATGAAGTTTATTTCATAGCCAAATCTCTCATAACATGCCAAAATTTAGTCAGTGGGGGACATATATTTTGAATCATTAGCCTAATAAATGAACCATCTAAATGGACACATCTCAATAGGAGTTTCAAGTCTAGAACAACCATTATCTAATATCATACAGACCTTGGGAGCTAAGGTTGTAGTTGATTGAAAGTATCCTTTAAAAGAATAAACTCGTCTTTGAGTGTGTAAAATGATCTAACTTCCATCATGTATTATAGGAGAATAGTGAGGGTTAGAGACAAACCATCAGCTCCTACACTTGCATGGGTAAGTCTTCTAAGAGATCCTGGTGGGATTCTCTCTAACTTGATCTAGGTGAGATGTGGCAATGAGGTTTCTCTCATAGCCAAAGCTCTCACAATAAGCCAAAAGTTGGTAATCAAGGACTATATATTATGACTCATTATCCCAATCAATGATTTGTCTATATAGATATGTCTAGATAGGCATTTTAAGGCTATAATGAACTTTGTATAGTCTTGGTCAGGCCCTAAGAGTGAAGGTTATAGTTGATCAGAGGCATCCTTTAGGAGAATCCACTTGTCCTTGATTATGCAAAATGAACAAATTTCCAGTACATGTTATAGAACCATGAGGGCTATAGACAAATCATCATTTCCCACACATGCACATATGAGTCTTCTAATAGAACTTGGGAGGATTTTATCTAACTCAATCCATTATTGGATTATTGTAAATGATGTCATGGAAGTGTCCTAATGAGTGGCTAAAGTCCCTTGATAGTCTAAGTGGCAATGACAAAGTGTGCAATGTGCTTGTCAGTATGCTTGAAGGAGGCTTGGTTGATCTTCAATTTTGACATGGTTATAGATGTTGAAGGATGATTATGGAGTATTGAGAATGTGAAAAAGGTCTCTAAGATGTTTTATAAGATTTGATTAATTTTTTGCATGAGTGGTTTTCATTTGATTAATCATTGTCTTCTTCTAGATATTTTGGGTCTAGAGGCAGAAAATCTAAGTAGGCACTTTTCTAACATCACCATTGACATGTGTGGATTATTCAAGGGGATTTGGTCATATGGTTATGATAAAATTAGTCCCTATTTAATATGTAGTAAATATTAGGTCATATGCCTAAGTGAATTCAAAGATATATTGGTGAAAAGTTGGGCTCTCAAGTATTTTGATAATGTTTTCTATGTTCAAATAAAGCCATGTAAGCATGTTGATGATGTCAACATTTGCATACATGAGGGTTTTTAGAGGAAATGGTCACCTGGGTTTGTTTAATATTTTGCCTAGTTCTTATGCACTAAATATTAGGTCATGCACATAAGTGAGAAAATATATGAAAGTACAAAGTTAGGCTCTTAGGTAGTTTGATAGTGTTTTCCCATAGCCAAATTTGCATGAGGTAAGAAAGAGCCAAGTAATTAGTTTGGTGATGGCATATCTCACATGTGTGGATGTTTTAATAAAAGTTTAATAAATTGTTTTTGTTCATTTTTGTGCCTAGTTTATTTGAGATAAATTTTAGATTATGTATTGAAGCACATCAAAATATATGCATGTGCAAAGTTGGCCTTCCAAGAAATTCTTGACATTGTTGGCTTTGTGTATAGAAAAATATGAGTGAGCATTTTAATGTCATTATAACTCACATGTGTGAGGGTTACAGGATTATATTAATACATGGTTAGATTATCCTATGTGAGGAGATCATATTTTCCAAATTTTAGAACATGCACTTGAGCAAAGAAAAAGATATGGAGTTCCAAAGTTGGTCTTTTAGGCAGATAAGCAATGGTCCCCATACTTAGTCTATTTTACATGATGTTAAATATCAGTACCATATGAAGATATAATGGTGCATTTTAATTCACACACACACACATGCACACACCCATGCATGCGCGCGCGCACACACACACACACACACACACACACACACACACACACACACACACACACACACACACACACACACACACACACACACACACACACACACACACACACACACACACGATGCATAGTAGGTCAAGGAGGTCAAAATGTTTGATCTTAAACTAAGTAAAGATTGATTTCCTTACAAAATGATTGATATAATGCATTACTCCAAGATGTCAGGAAGCAATGAGATGGTGCCAAGTATTAAATGTTTAATGTTATGTAGAGATAAAGATAAATCTTATTATAAGGATCAATAGTGAGTGGGTGATCAGACATATAGTGATTAATGGTAAACATTAAATTTAAAAGGTCAAAGTGATATTTACTTAGGATTTTTTAAAGACCGAGCTACGTACATAAGTTTGATAGTGTGCATTGAGTCAAAGTTGCCAAATTACATGAGATAAGGTTAACTATTTGAAGATTAATGGTTGGGAATTGGTGCACTATGAATTAAATTTCAAATAAGATAGATTATGTGTATTTAATCTAAATATGTAAGGAAATAAGATGCAAAAAATATGTTTGATGTTTAATTTTAACCATTAGAATTCAAATATTTGAATTTAACAAAGGAAAGATCAGTGTTTAATTTTTGAGCCATAACTTTTGATCTATGTAGAATATGACCATGTAGTAAAAAATAAATTTTTATATGACTCCAAGGTGCATTTAGAAATATAAATTTGAATATCTGAAAGTGTGTAAGTCAAATTTATGAAGGTTCAAAGTTGACTATGCATTCGTGTATGCTTTGCAAGTAACATGAGAAGGGTAATTGAGATTGTATTGATATTATTTTGATGTTTCATAATGTATTATCTATTAGATAGTTCTATAGACTCCATAAGGATTCCATATGTGTATTTTTTAGGTATGATCAATATATCTTGAGTATAAACAATGCTTAAGAAGTTGACTATGTATTCATTCATAGTGACTATGTGCACAAAATGTTCTTTGAGTGAATTGTGATTTACTAGAAGACTGATTTGGATACTATGATCATTTAAGGATGTCAAAGGGGTCATGTAGAATGGATCCATGAATTTGAATATGGTCTTATATTCTTAGTTTGATTGGATAAGTGTCAAAGAGCTGAATGGGTCTCCATAGGACCTAAAAATGACTTAGGCCTATTTGAAAGTGGATTGTGCTTAAGTGTGACCCATGTGAGATGTGTTAAGGGTGAAGACATGTATTATGGTGAATAATTAAATATTTTTGACTTGATAATTCATGAATTCTCTATAAATAGTGAAACCAAATGTGTTGGTTTTTAGACTTGGATAAGACTAGTGAGAGGCTTATGCAAATGTGGAGACTAGTGAACGAGATAACCTTTGAAAAATAAGGTAAAAGTTAGTAAGGACCAAAAGAGAGTAAAGAGGATCAAACATGCTTGTCTAATCAAGGTGATGAACATGATCACATAGGTCATTGGACCTAATAATATTAGAAGAGGTAGAATGAGTGAGTCTACTCAAGAGGTTATTTGAGAAAGTGTGTATGGTGAGCAAAGGCAAGGTGAAGGTTGTGTGTGGTCAGTGGATGGGTTGAAGGAAAGATAAGGGTTTTTATAGTGTGTATAACTTATAGGTCATATTTATGATTTCATGATAGTGATCTTTCAGGTTTGAATATTTAGTGTGAGAAAAGAGTTGAAGAGTGGGGTTAATTGGGATATGTAATGTTTTCTAATTGATATTTGTGTGTTGGTTCAAGTATGTAATGTGATTCAAACAATAAAGAGTGTTAAATGAAAGAGTGAAGGTGAAGAGTGAAAATAGATATCCATCATCAAGTGTTAAAGACATCAGTTCTAAGGTGTAAGTGTTCAAAAGAGGGTCTAAAGGACTTGATCTTCCTTAGGGGTAGTTGTTCCTTGTGAAATAGGTGTTTCACTAAAGGCCTTTGGTCAAGAGGATATGATCAAGGTTTAATGTTATAAAGGATTTAAATAGTATCTTAATTTTAATTTATTATAGGATAGGTAGTCCATGTGTTGTAGACTTGAGAGTGGGTTTTATTCCCCATGATGGTTTCCTATAGGAACTATGTGTAGTGTGTTTGATCTTATGTATGCATTGAATGAATGAACTCTCTATTATTAATGTCACTTGATCAAATTTATATATGTTGATCATATAATATTTTGAAAGGATTGGAATTGTAATTAAAATATCTAGGCTCACTAATTCACCCCACTTCTCTCATTGATTATACCTCTAACAATTGGTATCAGAGTGGGTCCTTTGGAGGAAGCCTAATAGATCGAAGGTGATCCTAAGTAGGTATAAAGATGGCTAATTAGTTAAATAAATAAATAAAAAGTGGAAGTTTGTGATCAAGGCACTTGACGAATAGATATGTACTTTAAAGAAAATTTCAAAGAGGATGAGAATGTTATCAATGATCTCAAGGTTTAGCTAGTAGATGCCAAGACAAGTATGTGTTCAAAAGAAAAGGAAATCATGTTTGATAAATAATATTACCATAATAGTAGAGAAGATGAAAATAATTAACAAGTTCATCTAGAAGTTGAGCTCTTGAGTACACTTGGTGAACTAAAATAATAGAAGAAGATGAATCATAAAATGAGAAATATGATCAAAGGTCTTGAAGCACAAGTCATTTATCTTGAGGGAAGTTTGTTAGGTTTGTCCAATAAAGAAGAAAAGAAATATCAAGAAGATATCAATTCTATTGAAGTACAAACATATAGATTGAAATAAATGGTTAAAAAGGTCAAAGAGGATGAAAAGAAGATCAATATTATTGAGGATCAGCTAAGTACTACAAATACAAATCTGAAAGCAAAAGAAGATGAGTGTAATTAGTTGAAGGTTGAAATGAAGTCATTGAAAAGTTGGAATGAGAGTGTTATAGTCAAATTATATAAGCTAAAAGAGAATCATGAGAAGCTTGAGTATGTCAAGGAGAATTCAATCTTTGAAAGCAATGCAATAAGGTTTGTTAGATAACCAAATGCTTCAAGGTATGCTAGTTTATTTCA
This sequence comes from Torreya grandis, assembly GCA_037957365.1. Taxonomy (NCBI): domain Eukaryota; kingdom Viridiplantae; phylum Streptophyta; class Pinopsida; order Cupressales; family Taxaceae; genus Torreya; species Torreya grandis. Next base: position 818,692 of record JARHVA010004769.1, on the reverse strand, counting down.
TGGTCATTTTTATATGTGTAATAAGTATGGTCATATAACTAAGGAATATATAGAATAAGTAATTCAAGTATGGAAATTCATGGAGCCTTAAAGAAGGAGAAATTGGTCATGATAATTCATAAATTAGGTAAATCAAGAAGAATGTTGAATGATATTGTTTTCTATAGTTATAATAAAATAAGACATTTTGCCATATTCTATAAGAATAGTTTAAAGCACTCTACTCCTAAAATTTAATCAATGGTGTTGAGACCCAAGACTAAGAAGGATAATCTTGATCAACATGGACTTCTTGATACAACAAAGAAGGAATTATATATGAAGAAGATATAAGACTGCCTAGAGAATTTATCTTCTATCTAGATAGAAAAAGAAGATCGCAATCATCATCAAACAAAAAATATGAATGATCTTGTTTGTTTCAGTTGTCATAGAGTTAGTCACATTGCTAGGTATTTTAAGAATAGGTTGAATGAGTTACCAAAGCAAAATAAGGTGTATGGATCTCCTAGTGTGAAATCAAGAGGTCATAAATGGTCATGGAAACCAAAGGTAATAATTGACAATTCTTCTAGTCATAAGGATGATAAGAAAGTTGATCTAGAAGGCTATGTTATAAATCAAGATAAGATCAAGGATCAAGTAGGTAATATGGCTGCATAGGACAAGAAGATTCAAACTATGGTATAGTTACCTGAGGTAGTAAAGACAAAGGAGACTGGCAATAAAGACTAAGGAGACTAACCCTATTGAGTCTAAGAGTTTTGATGGATTCTTTGCTATGGTGGAAAAAGGATAAGAAATAAAGTAAATTCAAGAGATTATGCTATAAAAATTTATTGACAAATCAAAATCAAATATTGAATTCAAAAATTTATTCAAAATCAATTGGATGATGAGGTAAGACTGAGTAGTTGAATCTATGAAAGAAGGTATGAAGTTTTTTTTTCATTAATAGGTTTATTTATCTTGTCACAAGTCAAAAGCAATGGGTTGTAGGATGTATGGGTCACCAAAGATGTTGAAACTCAAAACTTGGTCCAAAAGTGTGTAATGTTTGTTTTCAAGTGTTCAAGAAGTTCCAGAGATGGATGTTGACCATAATGAAGTTTGGTGACTCTATTTTTTATGATTCTATGATTTTGGGGTTTGATAGAAAAGTGGTCTACCTTATAAGTTAAGGTATAAGGTTTATTAATAATTTGAATGGGTTATCAAATCAATTTTCAAATAGATTTGAAGGTTTGTGGTTCTCAAGTTATTTGAGTTTTTGTCAAGTTAGAGGCCTAATTAACTAGAAAGTTTGTGAGGTAAGTATGTTGTAGAGGATGAGATTGGTGATAAAAATTGTTGTGCTTGAGGGGGAATATGAGAGTACTTTAGATATGATGTTTTAGGGCTTGAATGTATGTCTAATGAATGTTGTGAGTTCTGTAAGTTTTGGGTAGGGCTACAAGAAGACTAGATAGGCCTAATGAGAAGATGAATGTTTTTTGTTCAATTTTTCCAAAAGATAAAGGTATGTGTGTTTCAAGGAGATTTATCAAGTTTGTTTTTATCATGTTTTCTAATTGATGAGTGGTGAGAAGTTATATTGTTGGTATCTAAGGTGGCTTGAGAGAAGTGGCTGGTAAGTCTATAAGGTGGTTCCTCATGGTGTGTGAAGATATAAAGATGATCAAAAGGTTAAATGGATCATAAATATTAGGGGGAGTCCATATTAGATGTTTCTTGGTGAGTTTCACTATATTTTAGTTATTTTATGTGTTATTTCTTCATTTGTTGTAGTGCTTGGTTAAAGAGAGTGTTGGCATGGAGTAAGAGGAAGTTATCAAAGTAAGAAAGGGTAATTTGTAACATATTTTTAAGGTGGTCCTCTCCTATTGGTATTATATTTAGGTCTTTAGGATCAGTTTGTGCCAAATTTTTCATTGTGTCAAAGGGAGAGAAAGTTTCCATTTTGAGAGTGTTTGAAGAGTAAGAAGAAAAGTGAGCTTTATATTGATGGGTATTGACATCAATAATAAAGGGGGAGATTGTTGGAATGTTATAAATGATGTCATGTTTATGTCATGGTGATGTAATTAAGGTGTCCTCGTGATTGGATAAATTTTCTTGATAGTCTAAGTGATAATGACAAAGTGTGCAATGTGCCTATCCTAGTATGCTTGAAGGAGGCTTGGTGAATCTTCAGTTTTGGCATGGTTAGATATGTTTAGGGATGAATATGTAGTATTGAGCATGTGAAATATGTCCCTAAGATGTTTTCTAATATTTGAGTTCTTGTGTGAATGAGTGGTTTTAATTTGATTGATCATTGTTTTCTTCTAGACATTTTGGGTCTAATGGCAAAAAAACTAAGTAGGAAGTTTGCCATATGTGGATGAGTTAGGGGGAGTTGGTTATATTATTGTGATCACATTAGTCCTTAGTTGATATTTGATAAATATTATTTCATGCAACTAAGTGCATTCAAATATATGTGGGTGAAAAGTTGGGCTCTCAGCCAATCACAATTGCCATATGTGGATGAGTTAGGAGAGTTGGTTATATTATTGTGATCACATTAGTCCTTAGTTGATATTTGATGAATATTAGTTCATGAAAATAAGTGAATTCAAATATATGTGGGTGAAAATTTGGGCTTTCAGGCATTTTTATAGTGTTTTCTATGTTTAAATAGAGCTGAGTAAGCATATTTATGATGTCAACATTTGCATGCATAGAGGTTTTAGGAGAAAATGGTCACATGCATTTATTTAATATTATTCATAACTATTATGCACTAAATCTTAGGTCATGCACCTAATTTTGAAAAAATATATGAAAGTACAAATATGGGCTCCCAATAAATTTGATAATGTTTTCCCATATCCAAATTTGCATGAGGTAAGAAAGAGCTAAGTAAGCAGTTTAGTGATGGCATATATCACACATGTGGATGTTAAAAATAATTAGATCATATGGGTTTGTTTATTTATTTTTTAATTTATTTGTCATTAAATTTATATCATGCATCGAAGTGTATTAAAAGATGTGCATGTGCAAAGTTGGCTTTCTAGGCAATTCTTGACATTATTCGCTCTGTGAATAGATAAATCTAGGTGAAAATTTTAATGTCATTATATATCACATGTGTGAGGTTTTTAAGAAAATATTAACACATGTTTGTATTCTCCTATGTGATGAGATCATATGGTCAAAATTTTAGAGTATGCACTTAAACAAAGCAAAAGATATGGAGGTTCAAAGTTGGCCTTCCAAGTAGATAAGCAATGGTCCCCATAGTCTATTTTTCATGATGTTAAATATTAAGATTAAATTAATATCTAATGGTGTAATACATATATGGTGTGTATAAATTCAAAAATTTCAAAGTGTTTGATGCTTAAACTGAGTAAATATTGAGTTCCTTGCAAAATGATCAATGAAGCGCATTACTCCAAGATGTCAGGGAGTAATGAGATTGTGCCAAGTGTTTAATGTTTAACATTGTACAAAGATAAATATAGAGATTATTGCAAGGATTAATTGTGAGATGGTATATATATATATATATATATATATATATATATATATATATATATATATACTGATAAATAGTGTGCATAAAAGTCAAAAGGTCAATGTGATCATTTTTAGTAGTTTTAAAGACCAAGCTATGTATAGAAGATCGATGGCATGCATTGAGTTAAAGTTACCAGATTACACAAGATGAGGTCAATTTTTCAAAGATTAACATTTAGGAAATGGTGAAATATGTATTAAATTTTAAATAATATCAATGGTACATATTTAATCTAAAGATGATAGGACATGAGATTCAATCAATGTGTTTGATGTTTAACTATGACCATTTGAAATCAAATATTTGAATTTAACAAAGGAAAGATCAATGTCTAGTTTTTGAGCCATAAATTTAAATCTATGTAGAATTTAACCATGTATTAAGAAGAAAATTTTTAGAGGAATCTAAGATACATATGGTAATATAAATTTGAATATTTGAAAGTGTGTATAGTCAAATGTATGAAGGTTCAAAGTTGACTATACAATCATGTATGCTCTGTAAGTAACCTAAGAAGGTTAATTAAGCTTGTATTGATGTTATTTCAATTTTTCATGATGTCTTAAATACTGAAGAGTGTTTTATACTCCATAAGAATTCCCTATGTGTATTTTTGAGGTGTTATCAATCTATCTTGAGTATGAAAAATGCTTAAGAAGTTGACCATGTATTCGTTGATGGTGATTATGTGCATAAAATGTTGTTTGACTGAATTATGCTTTAGCAAAAGAGTGTTTTGGTGACCCTAATCATTTGAGGACTTAAAATAGGTCATATGGAATGCTTTCATGATTTTTTAAATGTTCCTATGTTCTTAGTTTGATTGCACAAGTGTCAAAGAGCTAAATGGGTTTTCATAGAACCTAAAAGTGACTTAGGCCTATTTGAAAGTGGATTATGCTTAAGTATGACACATGTGAGATGCCTTAAAGGTGAAAGTATGCATTGTGTCCAATAAGGATATATTATTGACTTGATAATTCATGAATGCTCTATATATAGTGAAAACAAATGTGTTATTTTATATACTTGGATAAAATTAGTGAGAGGATTGTGCGAATGTGGCAACAAGTGAAGGAGTAAACCTTTGAAAAAGAAGGTATAGGTTAGTAAGGACCTACAGAGAGTGAAGAGGATCATAAATGATTTTATAAGAAAGGTGATGAAGGTGACCACATAGGTCATTAGACCTAATAATATTATAAAAGGTAAAATGAGTGATTCTACTCATGAGGCTATTTGAGAAAGTGTGTATGGTGAGCAAAGGCAAGGTAAAGGATGTGTGTGCCCAGTAGATGGATTAAAGGGTAGAGAAGGTTTTTGATAGTGTGTATAACCTATAAGTCATATTTATGATTTCATAATAGTGCTCTTATAGGTTTGAATATTGAGTGTGAGTGAAGAGTTGAATAGTGGGGTTAGTTTGGATATGTAATGTGTCCTAATTGATATTTATATATTGGTTCAAGTATGTAATGTGGTTTGGACAATAGGGAGTTTTGGATGAAAGAGTGAAGGTGAAGAGTGAAAATAGAGATCCATCATCAGGTGTTAAAGACATTAATTCTAAGGTATAAGTGTTTAAAGGAGGGTTTAAAAGACTTGATCTTTCTTAGGGGTAGTTGCTCCTTGTGAAATAGGTGTTTCACTAAAGGCCTTTGGTCAAAAAGATATGATCAAGGTTTGTTGTTCTAAATTATTTGACCAATATCTTGTTTGTAATTTCTTATAGGATAGGTATTCTATTTGTTGTAGACTTGAGAGTGGGTTTTATTCCCCATGAGGAAATCCCATAAGAACTATGTGTTGTGTGTTTGATATTGTGTATGCATTGAGTGAATGAGCTCTCTCTTATTAATGTTGCTTGATAAAATTGATGTATGTTGATTTTATAATAGTTTTAAAGGATTATAATTGTAATTAAAATATTTAGGCTCACTAATTCACCTCCCCTCCTCTCAATAACTATACCTATAACATCCATGTGAGCTGAAATAATGAGGTTTCTCTTGTAGATAAATCTCCTAAAATAGGCTAAAATTTCATCAACATGGGTCATATATTCTAATTAGTTAGCCCAATAAATGAATTGTCTATGTGAATATGTCTATAAAGGTATTTTAAGGCTATAATGGTCATTGTTCAGTTTCATTCGAGTCTGAGAGTAAAGGTTACAATTGATGAGAGGCATCCCTTAAGAGAATCCACTCATCCTTGAGTATGAAAAATGAGCTAACTTCCATTTTGAATTATAGGAGTGGATGAAAAATTAGCTCCTACACGTGCATAGATGAGTCCTCTAAGAGAGCCTAGGAGGATTCTCTCTAACTCAATCTATGTGAGACATTGAAATGAGGTTTCTATTGCAACCATATCTCTTAAAACAAGCTAAAACTTGGTCAGTGGGGGTTGTATATTCTAACTCAGTAGCCCAATCAGTTAACCATCTATGTGGATAGGTATAGATAAGTGTTTTAGGGATACAATGGCCATTGTTTAGTTTTGGTTAGACCTAGAAGTGAAGGTTGTAGTTGATCAAAGGCATCCCTTAAGAGAATCCACTTGTCCCTAAGTGTGAAAAATGAGTGAAATTACATCACATGTTATAAAATAAACATGGTGGATAGAGATGAGCCATCAAATCCTACATGTGAATAGATGAGACCTCTAAAAGATCCTGAGAGGATTATCTCTATCTTGATCTAGTGAGACATGATAATGAGATTTCTCTCATATCCAAATCTCTTAGAATAGGGCAAAATTTGGTCATTGGGGGATTTATATTCTCACTCATTATCTCAAGTAATGATCCATCTAAACAAACACATCTAGATAGACATTTTAAGTCTATAAAAACTATTTTTTAGTCTCATTTGAGCCTTGGGAGTGAAGGTTATAATTGATCAGAGGCATCCCTTAAGAGAATCCACTCACTCTTAAGTGTGAAAATGAGATAAATTCCATCATGGATTATAGGATAATAGTGAGGGTTAGATATAAACCATCAACACCTACACGTGCATGGATGAGACTTATAAGAAAGCCTAGGAGGATTCTCTCTAAATCAATCTAGATGAGATGTGGTAATGAGGATTATTTCATAACTAAATCTCTTAAAATAGGATAAAAGATGGTTAGTGAGGGTCATATATTTTGAATAATTAGAACAATCGATGAACCATTTATGTAAACATGTCTAAATAGGCATTTTATGTCTAGGACAACCACTGTCTAGTCTTGGTTAGGCCTTGGGAGAGATGGTTGCAGTTGATTAGAAGCATTGCTTAAGAGAATCCACTCATCCCTAAGTGTGTAAAATGAGAAATTTTTTGTCATCTATTGTAAGAGAACAATGAGGGATAGAGATAAATTTTTAGCTCATACACATGCATGGATGAGTCCTCCAAGAGATCCTAGGAGGATTCTCTCTAACTTTATTTGGGTGAGTCAGGGAAATGAGGTTTCTCTTATAGTGAAATCTCTTACAATAGGCCAAACATTGGTTAGTTGGGGTTGTATATTATGATTCATTAATCCAATGAATTATCTATGTATGCAAACACATTCAAATAAGAATTTTAAGGCTAGAACATCCATTTTATAGTCTCATTTGGGCCCCATGAGTGAAGGTTACAATTGATCAGAGGCATCCCTTAAGAGAATCCACTCATCCCTAACTATGTAAAATGATCAAACTTATGTTGCATGTTGTAAAATAACCATGAGGGATAGAGAAAAATCATCAGCTACTACACATGCATGGATGAGTCCTCTAATAGGGCTCAGTAAGATTATTTATAACTCAATCTATGTGAGATGCAGTAATGAGGTTTATCTCATATCTAAATCTCTCAAAATAGGATAAAATTTAGTCAACTGGGGTCATATATTCTGACTCATTATCCAAATAAATGAACCATATTTGTGAAAACATCTAGATAGGTATTTTAAGGATAGAATAGTCATTTTTTGGTCTCATTCATGCCCAGGGAGCAAAGGTTGCAGTTGATCAGAGGCATCCCTCAAGAGAATCCACTCATCCCTATGTGTGTAAAATGAGCTAAATTTCATCATGCATTGAAAAATAATAATATGGTCTAGATATGAATCATCAGCTCTTACACATGCATGGATGAGTCCTATATGAGAGACTTGGAGGATTCTCTCTCACTTGATCTGGGTGAGACATAGCAATGAGGTTTATCTTGCAAACAAATCTCTTAGAACAAGCCAAAAGTTGGTCAGTAGGGCTGTATATTATGACTCATTATCCTGATGAATGAACTATTTATACAAACATGTCTAGATAGGCATTTTAAGGCTAAAACAACCATTATCTAGTCTTGTTTAGGCCCTAGGAGTGAATGTTATAATTGATCAGAGGCATCCCTTAAGATAATCCACTCGTCCTTGAGTATGCAAAATGAGTAAAATTTCATTGCATGTTATAGGAAAACTGTGAGGGATAGAGATAAAATGTTATCTCCTACACATGGAAAAATGAGTCTTATAAGAAAGCCCAAGAGGATTATTTATAAATTTATCTAGGTGAGTTGTACAAATGAAATTTTTCTCATAGACAAATCTCTTAGAATAAGCCAAGAGCTGGTCAGTAGGGGCTATATATTTTAACTTATTATCCCAATTGATGAAATATCTATGTGGACACATCTAGATATGTGTTTTAAGGATTAAAAAACCATTTTCTAATCTTGATTGGGCCCCAAGAGTGAAGGTTGTAGTTGATCAAAGACATCCCTTAAGAGAATCCACTCTTCCCTAAGTGTACAAAATGATCTAACTTCTATTGTGCATTACGAGAGAATAGTGAGGGATAGAGACAAATCATCTAATATTACATGTGCACTAATTAGTCCTATAAAATATCTCAAGAGGATTATCTCTAACTCAATTCAAGTGAGATATGGTAATGAGGTTTTTCTCATAGCCAAATATCTCAAAACAAGCCAAAAACTGGTTAGTGAGGGTTGTATATTCTTACTCATTAGCCTAATTGATGAATCATCTATGTAAATACATCTAGATAGGCATTTTAAGGCTAGAACAACCATTTTATGGTCTCAGTTAGGCCCTGGTAGCAAAGGTTATAGTTAACTAGAGGCATCCCTTAAAATAATTCACTTGTCCCTGAGTGTAAAAAATGAGCGAACTTCCATTACACGTTAGAGGAAAATTATGAGGGATAATTACAAACCATTAGATCATACACATGAATGGATGAGTTGTATAAGAGAGCCTAAGAATATTATCTATATGTTAATCTAAGTGAGATTTATAAATGAGGTTTCTCTCATAGCCAAATCTCTTAGAATAAGTCAAAAGTTGGTCAGTGAATGCCATATATTTTGACTCGTTAGCCCAATCAATAAACCATCTATGCAAACACATCCATATAGGGATTTTAAGGCTAGAATATACATTATCTGATCTCATTTTTTCCTTGAGAATTAAGTTTATAGTTGATTAGAGGCATCCCATAAGAGAATCTACTCATCCCTAATTGTGAAAAATGACCTAACTTCCATCACACATTCTATGAGAATAGTGAGGGATAGAGATGAATTGTCAGCTCCTACACATGCATGGATGAGTGCTCTAAAGGATAATATAAGGATTATATATAACTCAATTTGGGTGAGACATGACAATGAGGTTTTTCTTACATATAAATCTCTTAGAGTAGGCTAAAAGTTGGTTAGTGGGGAGCATATATTTTGACTTGTTAGCCCAATAAATGAACCATATGCAGACACATCTAGGAATAGACATTTTACAATATTAGTTTGACCCTATGAAAACATGTTAAAATTGATCAAAGGCATCCTTTAATAGAATTAACTCATCCTTGAGTGTGTAAAATAATCAAACTATCATCAGTGTTTCAAGAGAATCATGATTGATATGGATGAACTATCATTTCTTACATGTACATGAATGAGACCTCTAATAGATATTGAGAGGATTATCTCTAACTTATTCTAGGTGAGACATGATAATAAGGTTTTTATTGTAGTTAAATCTCTTAGAATAGGATAAAATATGGTCAGTAGGGTTGTATATTCTAACTCATTAGCCCAATCAATGAAACTGCTTTGTGGACACATCTAGATAAGCATTTTAAGGCTAGAATGGCTATTGTTTGGTCTCATTTAGGTCCTAAAAGTGAAGTTTTTAGTTTATCAGATGCATCCCTTCAGAGAATCCACTCATTATTGAGTGTGAAAAATGAGTGAACTTCCATTTCTCATCACAGAGAATAATGAGGGATAGAATCAAATCATCATCTCTTACATATCTATGAATGAGTCCTATCAGATAGCCCATGAGGATTCTTTTTAACTTAATTTGGGTTATATATGGTAATGAGGTTTTTATTTTAGCCAAATCTTTAATAATAGGCCAAAATTTGGTTAGAAAGGGCTATATATTCTAGATAATTAGCCCAATCAATGAACCATCTATGTGTACACATCTAGATAGGAATTTTATGTCTAGAACAACAATTATCCAGTCTTGATCAGGCATTGGGAGTAAAGGTTATAGTTGATAAGAGGCATCCCTTAAGAGAATCCACTCATTCCTAATTTTGAAAACTGAAAACACTTCTATCACACATTACAGGAGAACCATGAGGACTAGATATGAACCATTAGCTCCTACACATACATGAATGAGTCCTAATAGGGAGAATATATAAGACTATTTTTGTGTTTTCTTGAAAGGACAAATAGAGAGAAGGTGAAAACTAGTTTTTTTAAGGTAGATGACATTAATATGAATTATTTATTGGCTTCTTTTAATTTCAAGAATAAAATATTCTCTACTCATGGCACGAACCACATGAAGGTGGAAGTTCATCTAGTGCCACTAACCTACATTAAAAAATTTAGTAAAAAAATTAAATAGAAATAAACACATAATGATAAAATATTTGAAAATTAAAATAAATTAAATCAAATAAATTTACTATATTAATTTGAAACACTAGATAAACTTACCAATTCAATCTAACATACTTTCAGGATTAGCTTTGTTTTCAAGTGTTTCAAGAATCACTTCATGGTTAGTTTCACGCACTTTCCACAAAGTTATATTGTGAGGATTTCCATGATATTGGATCATTTAAATATATGTATCAATAACCAAATTTGAATAATGAATAACCACCATATGTGTTTTAAATCCCTCAAATAACAATTATTTCATTTTTTTATGATAGTACCTATGAAGATAGGTTTTAAAGACTACTACATATCTAGTGGGATAAATCATCTCTTCTCCATCCATAACATGTGTTTTTTTCCCTCTACATAATGACATAAATAGTAGTTTATTCCCTCATCATTATCCTCAGGTGCAATGATTGCAAAAAACATGCCCAGTATTTTATGTATAATCAAATTGTAAGCACATCTATGAAAAATAAAGATATCACTAATATTTAACTAAGATTGTTTATTTAATTAAAGAATAAATTTTACCTAGTTATATAAGATCTAAGATGTGGTCAAAGTCAATTGATGATGCCATTTCATGATCCATTAATTATTGGAGTGAATGGCTACTCTCTATAGGTGACATGGGTCTACAATACCATTCATTAACCCATTCTTTTGACTAACATTTATTTTAATTAAATTATATGCATAGGGAATATAAACATGCCATATCCCTAGTATAAATAGTCCATGAACTTGAATTTGATTTTTGAATAGAGTAGAAATTTTTTATCTATGTACTGTACTATAATCTTTATACATTTCCTCATGTTGTTCCTTTATTAACCAAAAAAATATTCACACATGAGAATGTTTATCCAATCCATGACAAATATTTTCATTACACCAAGTCACAATACTTAGAAAATTGATCAAATTAGCACCATCCTTATGATTTACTTACTCTCTTATAAGGAATATTTTTACACATGCACCTATAACATCATGTTTCCCCTTTCCATGTCCAGCCTCAAAGAATCTCCAAAATTTATGATCACAATTCTTATTACGAATTCTGCTTAGCCAGTAAAACATTTGAAAATATTAAACTACCCTACAAAATTATCTAACCAAATGTAGTGTGTATCAAACATGATTTTTCTTGTATTCATATTTATATAAAATATCTCAAAATAACCTAGGATAAGCTCTAGAGAATGCGATCTATCATCACTCATATAAAATTGGTAATCCCTCAAAATATTTTTGTTGTCATTTATGCTATTAGGTTCATGTTTGAATGTAAAGTAAATAAAAATTACAACTTGAATTAAATTATAGTATTAAGATTGAACCTCATTATATGGTTGCAATGTGTAGTTATTAGCAAAGTCCACAACTAAAATAATGGTGCCAATTGGGAAGTTATCTTGCATACCTTGAATTGATTATACAAACATTTTGATTTGTGTGTATGTCTTGTATATTGGTAGATAATATTGTTATTGAATTAAAACATGAAATTAGATATAGAATATTTGGTCATAATCAATTGACATATTGATGACTCTTTTCCATCTTTTAACACATACGCTAAACATTTTTACTTCTTATAATAAACTAGTTACTTTCCAAATTCATGTGAAATTTCTTCATGTATACAAATCATCAAATTTGACAAACTACCACAACTATTACATGTTCCATATAAACAATGTTTGGAAAAAAAATTGTTCCTCAAGTCTGACAAAAAATACCTTGGATTAATTCTCTTGATGTCTTAGGTGGGGAAGACACCATACATTGCTATAAATCCTCATCAGTATATAAACTACAACGTATATGACAAAAAATATAAAAATGTATATAAAATTCAACATGTATCTTACATAAATATGCAGTGCATGCTTGGTTTATTTTAACATATAAATGCTTGTATATATCAAATAACCTTTGGTTAATTATCAATTGGCCATTAAATATTTCAATAAAAAATTTATAAAATTAGGTTTGGGTCATGTCTAAGAAATGTTTTGAATGTGGATCATAGTTTTTTTTACCCTTTTATTCTTCTAACAACATCTTTTATAGTATATGAGACCCTTGTGTTGTCATGCCAAAAATTTTCAATCAAATATATTGTTCCTTAAAACAACAATCCATGAGTGAAGGGTCATTAAGCCTTGTTCTTGTTTTTTCATCATTTATTATAGTTTTATATTTAAGTTCAAGGATTTACTTATTTCACTAATAATTCAAGATTTATATGTTGACTTACTCACTATATATTCCATTATTACTCATCTTGCCACATTACTATCTTTTTATGAATTTTATTGCCTATTGCCTTAAATACATTAAATAGATTCTTTACTCTTGTACTATTTATTCCCTCCATCTTGAATATTTTAAACCATAAATTATGCCTCATAGGTTGCATTTTTTGCACTTTCATTAATTTAACAAATAGTTAACATCATTTTGTATGGGTATTACTCTCAAATTAATAGTCCCATACACATTGAGCATGACGTTGAACTAATATTTTTGACATTTTACCTTCCATAAGTTCTATTATTTTCTCATCTATTTCAATCAAATACCTCAATTTTCATCTTATTATTCTTGGAGGTGTGGTTGTATAATCTATATTTTGTATTAAATTAGGTGGTGTTACCACTTCAACCATAGTAGGGATAATAGAGGGTTGACTGTCTACGTTAGACCCTACATGCGAATTAAATTCCTCTTCATTAAGAGAAATGATTTGGGTCCATTAATTGATGTTAATTATTATTATACTAAAATTTTTCATTATGAATAGATGTTTCATTATAAATTATGTTTTTCCATATGCTTCATCACTCATTACAAATTCTTTACTTGCATGCTCTAAATTTTGAATTTCATCAGGCAACAAAGATTGATTGAGTTATCTTATCTCATTTGAAGACATATCTAAACTAAATTATATAGAATTGGGCATGTTATTTTCATTTTAAATATTACCTGGTGTGGAAAAAGTACCTACACCTTGATTAGAAGTCTTTATGGATGCTCTCTTATCTACTTGTCTTTTTCTTTTTCTTTTCTCTTTTATCTTTAATTTCCTTATTTGTTAGCTCTTTGATTGGTCTTTTGTGATGAATTTTCAGCCCCATTATTTATTTTTACCAAAATAAGACAATTGTAGATTTAAAATTGAAGAATTTATAGTGATTCAAATAAAGTGAATGGATAATTTACCAAATTCACATAGTTACAACAATAAAACTAGTTTTTAATTCTCAAAGAACAAAAAAAATGATCAAATTTCATGGGAAAGCAAAGAGAAATTCGTAAATCATAAAGGGTGTACATACTTTTGAAATCACACATGACCTTTGTGATCCAAAAAAAATAGCCAAAAATAATTAATGCAAAAGATTTGGTTTGCAAAGGGCATATGCCCTTTGAAAGTTTAATTTTTTTTTGTTGCTTTCCCTCTAAAATTGCTTCAGTTTTAGGCTTGGTGAGTTCCGAACCTAGTCCAAAATATATCATGAACCAGCCAAGGATATTTCTAAGAAATTTAGGGGTTTTTAATCTTTGTCAACACATTTGATCAGGAAACTTTTGTTATTTAAAAAAAACATTATGTGTGTTTGTAGAGGGGAAAGAATAATTTTATAATACACACACACGCATGCATGCACACATGCACACATGCAAACGCATGCACACACACACACACACACACACACACACACACACACACACACACACACACACATTAATGTTAGAATATTATTTATAATTATTACTTAATTTATACATAACATACCTTGTTATGGACTATATAGATATCATCACAAATTTCATTATACCTTTTTGAATATTACTCAAACATTTATAAAAATTATATCTCAATAATTTGCACATTATGAACTATGATTTTAAGAAAATGATTTTAATGAAGTTAAGGTCAAAATGTTATGTTTGTAAATTTGCAATTTTAATTTTTTAGTTGTCTTGACTTGTAAAATTATTTAAAATTATATATATATATACATATACATACACACACATATGTACATATTCTCAACAATCTTTGACATTTCACCTATCCTATATAAAGTTTCATACAAAAATTCTTTTATTTACTCAAAAAAGTGTGTTCGTATACATGTGATCTTATCTTTTCACAAAAAATGACCAACCTATTGTCATAAATGTATCTATTTTACACACTTTTATCATCTAAGTATTACAATTAATTATATATTTATAAACTACATTCAAAATTCTATAATTCATGTTCTTATGTCATTGTCAAATTCCTTTTTGAAGTGTCTCTACCATTCTCTCCAAGTTCAATTATTATTCTTTTAAAAAAAAGTGTTTCTTTATTACCCCCCTTTTAATCTCCCATTACCCTACATCTACCCATATACAAAGTACTAAGATAAATAGTTACAGATCAAGGACCGTAATTCAAATCAAACCTCATTTTAACCCTTTTATGTGAGTATGATATCTAACACAAAAATTCTACTCCATATCATCCTCATTTTGACAGACAATGGGGAGTCCCAAATAAAGATTTGGATAATATCTCACCAAAACACTTGTAGTACAACAAAAATATTGGGTGAAATATTCATAAAATTTTATGGGCATACCAAATAACAAGGAATACTACCAATAGGTTTATACCTTATGAGTTGGTTTATGGCAATAAAATTTATTCTCCTTATCTAGTTTGATCTCAAAATTTTGAGAACTACCCTTGAACTTCACATAGACCTTATTGTAACTTAAAAAGAGAGGATAATGCATCTTAATTAATTAGATGAGTATTGAAGAGATCCACTATAAGACATATAGATAGTGTAAAAACAAAGAGTAAAATGGCATAACAAGTTTATCAAGACTAGAATTTCATCAAGGAGATGGGTCATGGTCTATGATTTTAAGTACAAGGACCACAGAGGGAAGTGGATAACAAGATGACTTGATCCTTATTATATTGAGAAATTATTTTATAATAAATCACCCAAGCTATGAATAATCAATCTAGTAATGTTTTATTTTTTATTAAATGATCATTATCTTAATCTATATAAGAAACCACTCTCTAATGAAGCATTTATAAAGAAACTCATGGAACAAGAACAACCTTGCTTGGATGATCACACTCTTCATAAACCATAGTCATATAATGACCATGTTCAACTACTACAAGGGACTTACAACTCACCACCACTTTCCATGGATAAAGGGTAAGCAAGATATCTCAACCTAGTTAATTATTGTTGTTAAGATGACTAGGGGTTAAATAAACAATTTGAATGTATAACATACTAGTTAGTCAAAGTTAAAAGTTATAAAAAACCAATAAAACTAAAAATGAAAACCTTTAGCCATTTTTAGTAGAAAACCATTTCACTAGTTGACCAATGGCTGAACTAAAAGGCTTAAGCAAAAAACTAGCTTGTTAGTTGCTTAAGGGTAAAATTAAACAAAAAAAAAAAAAAGAGTAAACACAAGAAAAAAATAATTAAAATTGGTATTTCCTCTCTTTAATCCTATCACCTTCATAAAACCTTGCACATATTATATGGGTAAATTTTTTATACTATCTTAGTTTGATTTGATGTTGTGTGTTGCATTTTATTTACTATAGGCTATAGGTTTATGAGATCACTCCTAGATGCTATGGATTTTTTAAAAGATACTCTAGGTTTCACATATAAGCTGAAAAAATTATTATAAATGTTGGAGGACACTATTGGAATCTATAGGAGGGATTGTATGTATACTTCAAATTTAGAATGATGACTATTTGAAAATACTAGTTGCCAAAGGTTGTTGGGAAATACTACATATTCCTTAGGGATGTTGAAATTCTTCACTCATAGTCCTTTCTGATTATCTAATTAATTTCTTCTTGTGGCCACACAACTATTTAACTTAGATAGCTTCATTCTTACTCAATGAGATTTTTCCATTGAGTAATTAGCCATTTCAAACTTTATATAAATATTTATGAAGCTATAACTACACTACAATAAATTGTATTTTCTACTTTAGGTAGCTTCTCATCACTACTATAAAAAGTGGCATTATAGTTCCAATGTTCACTCCAAGTTCCACATGTTCACCACATTGGTCAACATTTATTCAAATTTTCACTCTAGTAGATATCACATTATTCATAATTCCATCCTACATGACTACTCCATACACTGTAAGACATGTTCCATTCATCAAAACTAGCAATCATATCTTAAAATATCAGTAAACCAATGCACATAAAGGTAATTATGACATATTTTTGTTGAAATGATTATTATTTTTCATTTAAACATTTTAAGTTATATTGCATTCTTATTCAAAGTACTAATTCTAAAGATACAGGATAAATGCTTACATAATATTTCCTTTTTAATTCCACTTATCACATCAACCTTTATCACCATCACTATCCTCACATCCAATAATTCCTTTCCATTCAAAAAATATAAATTTCTAATTCAATTAATCAAGGATGAGTGCCACCTCTAGTGGAGAGAGTATTCCAATGGTTATTACATGATCTCAATTAATGCTATAGGCATGTGGAACGCCCCATTAAATAAAGTTATAGGTTATCAAACCATGTAATCAAGGTAAAAGTAATGATGGTTTATGATATATGGGGATTTGAGAACCCTATAATGAGAGTATATGCATCACACATCATATAATTCACTATTTAATTATGTATAAATAGAAAAATAAGTATTTTTTACTACAAGAAAAAATAATTTAGGTAGATATGGGTGGTGATGCAAATAGATGAGAGCCAATAAACCTCATGTCATTAACAAAAAGTATAGATATTCTAGACATATTTTATAATTTTATATGGATGAACTAATTTGATAGATTGACAGGGTATGATATGACATTATAGAGGATATTTTAGAAATCCTAGTAAATGGTGTAGCCACCATTAAGTGACTATGGGTTGATATATGTGAGGAATTGGAAAAGAGGTCACTATATTTCCAAGAGAAGTAGATCAATGGTAGAAGAAACATATGACTTCCATAGTATAAACATATTTTTTAGAAATGATAACAATTGGATTTCTCCAAACAATACAGATTACACTCTGCCTTTACTTTTTTGTGGGTTAAAGTTGTCTTGTATATCATCAATAATTAACTTGTGAGGGTAGAAATGACATGATATATTGAAACCACTCCAAGTTTATAAATTATCTCAAGCATGACATAAATATAAACATATCCAATTTATAATCAAACATTCTTAAGATAATGGTTAAAGAGTACAGAAAAGGGAGGTCAAAAGCTCTATCTCACCATTATTTCATCCAACTATTTATCTAAATGTGTTTGAGAGATAAGTGGCCCAACATAACCTGGGATGAATTATTAGCCATGGACCATATACCTAATGAGGATAAACAATAAGTGGTTGGTGAGAAACATTAACAAGTGGTTGAGGAAGAACATGACATAGCTAAAGAACAAAATGTTGAAGAACAAGTAGAGGGTATTGAAAAACAAGAAGAGAGGATTGAGAGAAGGAGAAGGAAGATTATTATACCACCTTATTCCTTAAAGTCTCAAGGAAATAATAAAACTGAGGAATTTAATTCCTCATCTAGACCAAAGAAAAATCAAAATATATCATCTTCATAGGCTCTAAGGAGAAACTATAAAAGGATTGGATGCAAGATAGCCAAAAAACACACCTTTATAAAACCTGGTATAAATTAGATTGAGAAAGAGGAATACCTTAAAATAAAATAAGATTTTAGTGAATATTAAGAGAATAATTCCATTATATTTGATTAATATAACACTTATTTTAGTTATGAAGTTTTATATTTTGGAGAAAGGGAGCATTGAGGTATTCCTCAAACTATAATAACATAAGAGACAATGGAAGAGCAACCCATTGATAAAAAATGGATGAATAGTAAAAATAAACCCATGAATTAAAAAAAAAAGAAGGAAAGAAAAAAAATGTATGCCATGATGTAATTAGAAACCCTTAATTCAAGGATCAAAGAGTTAGAGGGTAAAGAGAATGGATTGGATGCCTAGGCCAGAGTTGTAGAATAGGAGAGTGAACATATAAAAGTCTCTAAAATTCAACTTGTAAAAAAAAATTCTATGGTTTCAAGAAAGGAAAAAAGTACATCATATATTACTGCTCAAACTGAGTATACTTTCTCATCCATTGTAGTTTAGATAGAAGGGATGAGTCAGGAGGAATTATTCCTCAAAAGAGATGTTAAAATTCAAGCATTGTAGCTCCCATAGAATATTCATTTAAGCCTATTAAAGGAATAAAATTAGGTTTTAAATAAAAAACATAAGTATAATGAATCATAACTAATAATACTAAAATAAGAGGTTGAGTATATGAACCAACTAGTAGTATAGCTCATGAATTGTAGACCTTTTAAAAGGTCTATGTTATATATCTTGAAGAACATTAGGTAAAATTTTATTTTATGAGGACTTACTATGATATTCCAAAAATGGTGAGTGATATTCATTATTCATTTGGATTAAATACTATTATCACTCTTGAATATAAATTATGTTAGTTTTACATGCACAATTATGTTGTTCCCCAAGATTTAGAGTAGAACCCAATTTTTTATTTGGGTGATGTGTTGTTGAGATAATTTTCTTCTTATATTGATAATGAGAAGAAAAGAGGAAATGAATTAGAATATTACCATGAAAAATAAAATGAAACCACATTAATGTTAATGGGAGATCATACTCAACTTGATAACATTGAATAATAATGGGTGAAATTGATGAACATGAGATAAGTATCTGCTAGAACTAGGCAAGAGAAAATTGAGATTAAAAATAAAAATTAAACATTAATACAACAAACAACTTAGGAATAATAAAATTCCTACATACCAAAATGGAATGAATTTAATCCATAATTAAATAATAAGGATCCATTTTCACGTTATAACTACATGGAAACACTCAACAAGGTTACTAAGCATATCAGTTCTACAAAAAGGAAAAGGTTAAGTTGTATTATTATAACATAAAAACCCCATATTTTTTGTTTCCTATTCCATATCGTATAAGAAATTAATATTTTAATGGGTAAAGTGGAGAAGGATAGAAAATAAATTCTAGAATTTCACAAAGCATGGATCAGGTGTGGCAAAATCATTTGATTTCAGAACCCTTTACTCTTTTGAACAAAGGCTTAGGTTACTTGAGGAAAAGAAAAATGATTAGTTGGGGGATGTGATGAGACATGTAAATGATAATTCTAATACCAATTACAAACATTTTTGTTTATCTCCTAATATTATTTCTACAAATTTAGCTTTTATACTTTCCTTATCACTTAGTACGTAATGAATAAAATGTACATCTCTTTATGATTTATTATTAACACTATTATGTAATAAATAAATACTACATCATATACTTTTAATATCTTTATTTTATTTAATATTGGTGTGGTATGTTTATATATCATGGATAAATCATGAGTGTAGTGACATGGTCAACACATAGTAACTGGGTAAACCAACTCCTAAAAATTGGGTAGGCTAGCCCATAACACATGTAATGAATCATTATCGAAAATAGTAATATCTACTAGGTTGATTATAATATCCCATATCCAAATTTTATGGGTCTCATAACATCTATAAATTAGAACTAACAAATGAATAACATCATGTACTAAGTGAATCCATAGTTAGACAACCTTTAACCACTATATGATAGTTGTTCCATCTTGTAGCCTAACTAAAATGGTTTAACCATGAAAATAAGTAGTTAAAACTAATGAGTTTTATTATTTAGTCAATTATAAATAAAAATTCAATTAAGTGTAAAAGAGAATGATAACCAAAAAATCCACCATTACTTCCTTCACTATGGACCATATTTATATGTTGTTGTAACCATGTAACAAGACTACTTTGTTCTTTGTAGAATCATTTAGTTTGTATTTTGGATTGAATAAGATATATTATTAGATTATATTGTAATAATAAACCTATCTTATCTATTTAATAAAATCTAGTGTAACTTAGAAAGGAGTTCAAGATTTATAAGAAGCAAGAATTCATTATTATTTTTAAAGAACAATTTAGACTTTTTGCAATCTTTCCTATAATAATACCTATATTGATACAAAATATTTAATGCAATAATAATTGGTTTGAATTATTAATATTTTTTGTTAAATGGAAGGATTGGAACTCATCTCTAATCAAAGAGGGCCCCTTTCTAGGATTTTTAGTAGATATCCTAAACTATTAGTATAGTTATTATTATTGTTTTGTGAGTAAGTACAAATTTTTGTTTGGTTTATATGAATTTTTAGTTATTTAGTTAATTTAGTAAGCATTTGATATTGTGTGAATTTTATTATATATTAATTAATATTTTAAATAAATAAAATAAACAACTTCATTTAAATTTTAGAAAGTATGATTTCCTTTTTGATATTTTTACTTTCATGCAATTTACTTTACACAAGAGTGTTTCCCACATACACCCTATAGCCCTTCAACCTATAAAAAGAGTTAGTGCTACATATACCATACCAACATAATTACATATTACATAACCTGGGTTGAAAATTAATGAAGTGGCATATTAAATAATCTAAGAGGATACCCCTCAAAATTGGTATGTCAAGTTGTATGTAAGAGGTTGGTTTGATTTTTCTCTATAATTATCCTAATGATATCACTTATATCATTGGATAATATATACATGATGATCTTCCCCTTTATGACCTTGATGATCATTATTATTGAGGCAAAAATCTAATTAATTATGACTTTGATCTTCCTCCATATGTTCATGATGATCCTTTCACTCATATTTAAGTTTATATTCATGATGATGAAAATTATCACATCTTTGTCACATCTCACATGGCTGAAAATAAATATAATGATTTTACAACATATTATGATTTTGTTGAAGGTGAGTACCCTAGCATGTATTCCCATTTATGATGACTCATATGACATGGATGGAAATCCTTCTTAATATTTTCCCATATTTACTAAAAAATAATATAAATGGAAAACATGGTTTACTTAATGTATACACACACTTTAACCCTAAATTTAAATGCCTTAGAAGGTTGAGTCATCAAAACTCTAGTCACATTCAACCAATTTTGTCAACTCATCAGCTTATGAAGAACACCTTATTCAAATACATACCAACATGTGAATTATAGGTGATTCTAAAACTTGATCCCATACAAAAATTAATAACTATCATACTTCAACCTCTCCCAAATCAACTCCAAAATCATGTCATGTTAATGGTATTAACCAACCCAATACTATTGAGTCCCAACCACATTTAGTTAATTGCATTGGCTAATACCAAAGATGTATTGATATAGTAAATTTTATTCAAGTCTAATACATCATCTATGACACTAAATATACTAAAAAAAAATTCTCTATTACATCTAATTGCATTGTCCATGATCTAGAATGTGTTGATATAGTTATCTTTTATCTAGTCAACTACATAGGCCATGAACTAGAATGTGTTGATATAGTGCATTCATCTACAGTCTAATGCATCATCCTGACTAATTGAATTCATATTACTACTATTTCATCTAATTACTATATTGATATGATATATATGGCTCATTTTAGTCCTATTTTATCATCATATTATATTGACCTAGTCAATATAATTTACTTTAGTCCTATTTATCATCAAACTGTATTGATCTAGATGGAAAAATTCACTTTAGACTTGTTTTATCATTAAAATATATCGACCTAGCCAATATAGTCCCATTTAGTCTTATTTTATCATCATATTCTATTGACATGGAAAGTATAGTCCCTTTTTTTCATGTTTCATCATACTATATCATCCTAGATGATAGCAGTCATCAAAATTTTATATCACCTCTCAATGATCCTAACATTACCCTAGATGCCACATTTCCCATTGTGACACATCTCCATAAAAGTTAAACATCACTCTTAATCTTTTTATTCTTGAGGTTTCCTCTAATACACCTATATCCCATAAGTTGGGTCATCATGTAATGCCTATCCTTTTATTATCACACATGTTGGGGAATCTTATGATGCCCATCCTTTTCTTCCTAGACATATTAGGGCACCTTGAATTTCTTGTATTTTAACCTTTGGGGAATCTTGCCATGCATATCCTTTATATTTTGAACACTTTTGGGGCATTTTATGATTCCCTTCATTTTTATCTTGGCTTATTGATATCTCATCCTTACCATGAGGTAAAAATAAAGATCCTTTAACATTTTACAAAAAAAAAAAAAATCTTCAAGAAACTTTTAAAAACACATATGCTCTCATTTCATATGTTATTATTCAATATAGTCGTTAAGATAGATTTTAATTGTTATTTTGTCTCATGTGTCTTTAATTTTATATATTGTATTTACTTTCCACCTCTTTTGGGATGATTTCTAATTACATCATTGCTTCCCTTGTAGTTATTAGGTATAATCTTCATGTTTTATATCATTTTTACTTACACCATTTCTCCCTTTGTGTTTCTTAGGTATCAATTTTGGGTTTTATTTCTATCACATTTTTATATTTTTTTGCCTTAGTCTCTTTGTGATTTTGGCCCCTATTTACTTTTCCCCTATTTTGGGATGATTACTACTTTCATTAAAGTTTGTGATAGATCCATTGTAGGTTGTAGAGCTACCTTAGTGACATGAATACCATATTATATCACCATCAACTTTCTAGTAATTATTTTACCTCTTTGTGATTAGATATGACCATTTTATTTATTGTATCCCTTTTATTACATGGATGGATTTTCCATGATCCCCATCTTCCCCTTATTTCCTTTTTCTTGAGGCACATATGGGTTAGTTTTTAGGTTTCATGATTTATTATGGGAAAGTATACGTGTATTTATACACCATGGTATTTAAGTTATCTCTTTTCATGGGAAAGCGTATTCTCTTTTATGTTATCTAACTATTTTCACTCATGTTTGGTTTTTATGAATTTATATAGAGGACTAAAAAAATCTACATGACTTTCCAATAAAATAAAATCAAAAGGAAAATTATAACATCTTAAATGTCAGATCACACCAAAATATGTGATCTTTATTTTTCACATCTCCTATCTTAGTCAAATCTCAAACTCTAAATTTTACCTCATGATAAAGTCAAGTAGGATAGTAGACCAAGGTAGGAGGTCTTAGATCATTACATCATTATATATTATTACATTTTAGTTCCACTTATCTTCTCACATAATTACTCAATCTTCATAGTAGGCATTCAACTTTGTAATGGGTATTGAGGAGTGGGGGAAATGATGTGGTAAGGTAGGATTATTTTATTTTGATACATATAGCTTTCATAAGATGATATATGTACTTCAATTTTTAGCCCAAGATTTGTGATAACTAGCTGGATTGTCTTAGTTCCTTGATATTGACCATTTATAGCCTTCCTCACTTGTCTAGAGTGTCTCATTCCTACTAAATATTTCCACATCACCCATGTGGTGTGTTTAATTCCTTATTTACATCATATTTTACCCAATATACCATTGATGGGTATTAATTTTATTTATCACATCTTCTTCCTTAAGCCTCTTGGATTTTAGTTGGTAAGTTACAATGTAATACGTTAAATCCTTCTTCACAAATGTATTATTTATCACATTATATTCCTAGTTATGGATCTTGGATTTTATTTTATGAGTTAAATTATAACACTTAGAAAATTGAACCAAACCTTATTCACAAAAACTTGTCACTTTTTACTTCCACACCATCTCATTGTCATCCTTGTCATGTATTTAGGAGGTTGTGCTTTCCTACATCAAATTTTACCACAAACACTAAGTTTGAATCATCAATATTTAGATATTTTTGTTTTAATTTACCCATAATGTTTTTGTTAGATTTGTTTGGACTTCACTTATCCTAAAATAGACATTTTTCATACTTTCATGTTTTTATTTATGTTTAACTTGACATACTTGTCTTACATTTTTAATTACATTTAATTTTAAATCATTTTTGGTTTCTTCAAGTTTGATTTGACATAATTATCTCACAAGAGATCGCATTTATTTACTTACATATTTTGTTTGATCTTTATTACATCAATATTATTTTTTTTAAATTATAATTTAGTTGATTCTAAGCATGTCAATCCATCTGCATTGTCCAAAACTTAACTAATCAATTTGTATAGCAGCATATCATACAAAGTAACCCTACACACTCACTTAAGTCTTAGAGATGGGTAACCTTGGTAGGTCAAGGTTAGTTACATGCAATGGGGTGGAATCATGTTCTTGCATAGTTTTACCTATATGTACTCATGTCTAGAGTGTACTTAACCCTTTCCTCTTGAGCCAAAGTCATAAACTAACTTAGATATGCATAACCTATAGTGATTCTACTAGTAATTAACAAAGCATGACCTATTATGTAGTTAATATTTATACATATCAATTCTACATAACTATTAATATTTTGTATGGTGTTCATAGTGGTTATAATGATAAAACTTCCACTACTAGTTCTATCTTTATTATAGGTTATTGCTCCTAGTTATATTATGCTAGATACAATATGATAGAATTTTTCTAAATTATTACACTCTCCACTCTACATCTAAATAATTAACAACTTATATTGTATAAAAAATAACCAATTATCATTTGTCACCATTTTTATTTTCCTCTCATCTACCTTTTATAGTCTCATAATATCCCTTTTTGTCAACATCTATAAAAACATATTAGTTATTACTCAGTTTTTTCTTCTTGGTAGTTAATGATTTTAGGATTGTTAGATGATATCCACAGTAATCTTCCACTATTGCTTATCAACTACTTGTCAGGATCAACTATCAAAATTAACTATCACCATCTACCCCCATGATTTCTATTACAATTCTTAGATTTGGGTGGTTACTTATCTTGACCTATTGTTTTATCATTTAGTACATGTGTATATGATTGCTAATGGCTTGTACTTATCTTGGTGATAGTCCATGATGGGAATGTGTATTATGGGATTGTGTTATGTGCCACTTTTCACCTATTGGCATTGATATGTCTTTGTATAATACATTCTTACATGATTTAGTCTTGGTTAAGGACTTATCCAATTTACAAGGTAAACAATATATCATTTACTTATAATGGTTTACATGATTTCTCGTAGGACTTCGTTTGTTTTACTTTCATTTTTCATAATTTTAAATTTTGTTCCTTTTGACCATGTATTTTCTTACACTTTCTAAAAAATAATAAAACATTTGTCTTTAGTTTCCTTGGTCTTTAAGTTTTATCCTACCCTTTAAATTCTTGACTTGCCAATTTTATAAATAATTTAATTAGTTTTGAGGGTTTTTGATTTTTACTTTGACTATCCTACATAAACTTGCATTACTTATATTTTTAGCCTTATATCCATTGGGTTTCTCAAATTTAGGTACTGTTCCCTCCATGAATGAGACTATGGTATTAGCATGTAGTCATTTTATAGAAACATAAATTGAGGTATGTATATAATAATTTTATTTATTATAACATTTCATTTCATTTTTATGTTTCTATTGTAGATAATTCACTTTTTATCACTTCTATGTCAAAATGGATGTTTAAATGATTTCTACAACAATGCAAAAAAATAACCAGAATTCATCAATTAAACTAAATTACCTACAAAATTATCAGTTTAATCCAAAAACCACAATTTTACATCCCTAATTAGGGCAATGTACCACATCAAGTACTCTAATTTGCTAACAAGGTCCCAAAGTTTGTATCCTATTTATAATTAACACCTTAGTCATATTAAATCAAGTGAGTAAAATTGAACATTACAAATAGAACCAAAACATGATAATTTTAATTAATCAGTTAATTATGTGATTAAGCTAATTATATTTCCCCTAATTTTGAGATGACATGTAATACACTTGTCAGTATTATTTAAAATCAATAAATTCCATAAATTTTCACATCACCCAACAACTTGGAAATTTAAAATCATTTCCAAAAGGTAAGGGTGTCCATAAGGAAAGTTCAATGCAAGGTAAGAGGAGTGAAATAAATGTCTATGATAAGCACCTACACACTCTAAACCCTCATGAATGGATATCATTACAAATACTTAAACACTCTATGTCATATCATTTAATGCTTACATGTCCTTATAGGATTTATCCTCATCCATTCATATTCATATTAGATCAACGATCTATATACACACAATATTTTTAAACTTTATCATTTATTGATGATTTTTCTCTTTCAAGAACTTATCAATTTATAATTTATCTAAGTTCACATCTAAAAGGGCATACCAATAAATGGGTGGATATACCATTATTTCTTTAAAATATTATTGTTCAAATCTATCACTACCTAAACCCATTATAAATCCTTCTCATCCAACTCCTCAATTAGTCTAAACCCACTTTACGCATTTCCATAAGCATTTCTCATTTCAAATAGTCTGTAACTACTAAATTACCCCATTTTCCTACTAAGTTAATTTGGCTAATATTTTTATAAAATATTAAGCACACATTATGAAACTAAATGGTTTGTCTAGCTTAGTTTGAGGCATAACAATAAAGTTTTCTAACTAAATAGATTGAGCTAGCCAATCTTGTTAGCTAAAATTTTGGAAGCATTAAGGTTTATCCCTTGACATAAATACAAGGATAATTTTAATTTAATAGAGAGTAACATTCATTTTCACATCATTACAATTTGAAATTCTAATAAATCTATGTTTGAAGGAGTCACTACTTAGGGTTTGCCTTGGAGAGAAGAGTACTTAACTTATGAGAAGTCTTAGATGCAAAGTAGGATTATTTTATTCTAGATATAATTTATATAGAGTGATCCTCACAAAGCCACAACAACCTCTTGAAAATGACCATTATCCAAGTGAGAGATTGAGACTCTATAGGCTTGCCCAAGGTGATTATTGATAACTCTTGTTATTTCATTTTTTAGATAGATATTGTATAAGTAATATGTGTTTGAATATATAAAGCCTTGATTACATTACATATATGCTTAAACTTAGTATAGATATAGGGTTTTATTTGACTTTCATATTCTATTTTAGGTAATTTAGTCCCCCATTTTCATACCATGATCCCTTGATTATTTATTTGTGTTTAACATCATTCTTTCTACTACAAGATTTGGTGAGCACTAGACTAGCTTTATTTTATGTACTTAGGCCTAGCTAGAGTTATTTCATAGTATCATTTATCTAGAGACTTTAGAACCCTTTCCTTTGGTTTTATGTGATAAGGTATCCTTTGGTTAGGCATAACAAATACAATTTGGTCATACTCATGATATAAACATGTACTGTGCTGGATGTTAGTTGATTAACTTATCCTATCTTAGATTTACTAAGTTAGATAAGTTATAGATCTATCTTAATTTGTTGCATACATTCTGGTGAACCTAATGTAAATCTAACCCTTGCATTTTCTTAATTTTTCATTTACAATCAATTAGATTAGGTTGGTAAATATAAAATCAAATTTATATATAGATTCAGATCCAAAATCAACTAGATCATATTGGTCAATCCCATTTTTTCCTTTGTTTATAAGTTTTCTTTTTGCAATAAACTAGATCAAGCTAGTTAATCTAGTCTTTTCTATATTTGAACATCTAGTATTTATAATTAACTACATTGTGTTGGTTAATATAGTTTTATAATTCAAATTGTAGGGTTTAATTTATAAACTAAATCACATTGGCTGACTCGGTTATTTTTCCTTTTTTTTGAATTTCTCACTTACAATCAGCTAAATTGAGCTAGCTAGTCTAGTTTAGTTTAACAATTTTTAATTTTATGTTTTCAACAAACTAAATCAGGATGGTTGATGTATTTTTATTTTTATCAATTTCAATTTTTTACTTTCTAGTAGACTAAATTGACTTTGTCAATCTTATTTGACCTCTGTGTTTTTCATATTTTTACCTTTGTAGGACTCAATTAGGTTTGAACAATATAATTAGCAATTAGATTTTCATCATTTTTAGTCAACAAACTAAGTTGATCTGGTTGATCTAGTTATATTCTTCAAGTTCATTCTAAATAATATTTGTATTTTGATTTTTTTTAGTTTATTCAATTTATCATTTCTATCTTTTAGAAAAATTATTCAACATTTCAATATTTAAACTATCTTTACCAGTTTTTTAGTTCTATAAAACTATATCACATAATCAAGTAAGTTAACCTAGTTGACTTAGTTCTATGTAAATCTACTCTACCAAACAAATTAAGTTGACCTAGATGATTATTGTTTTTTTGAACCTATTTTCATAATAGACTAGATCAGCCTACGTGACTATATTCTATTTTATTTCTCAACTAGTTTGGCCTAGTAGATCTCATTATATGTCTTTTATTTTCATCATAGTCAAGGCAATTCACTTTCATTTCTTATTAATTAATCTCACATTTTATTTGAAAAAGACTTAGCTCCTTTTTTATTTACTTTCTAAAATTATAAATTGGTTTTCAACAACTAATTTTTGCCTTTATTTTCATTTTGTTTTGATTTCCCTAAAAACTATGTATCAGTAGGTTTAAAACTACTTAGATATTGTCATGAATAGCTACATGATACTCTATTTATTATCTTTAATTATCATTTACATCTATCATGGTGTGATAAGTTTTTCCTAATACTCATAGACATAGTATAGAGCTAAACACATTATGTAATTTCTATGTATATCATGGTATTTTAGAAACACCTAGGATTCCCTTTAATTAAACATTTAGAATCTATCTATTTGATCTTGTGATGCATTAGTTAGTGGTTATTACTAAGAATTTACTTCTAGATTACCCTTGAAATTGGGTTAGTGGGTTATGGGAACAACATTTCCTTCATATTTAACACTCTAAAACATTGGGCTATTACTATCCAACATATAAGAAAGTATATTTGGAATCCTACAAATCAATCAAAAACTTTTATTATAACTTCCTTATCTTATTTTTGGATAATTAGTAAGCATTAGTTGTTATAAAATTACATTTTATACTAGTTGATTTTTATTCTTTATTGTAATTCATATTGTATTAACCAACATTAATCCAATTTTATGATGTGTGTTAGATAGTTTAGTATTATATCTACTTTATTGTTATCTTAAAAACTACATAGTTAAAATTATTGATAATTTGTTTCTATAATCAAATAAATCAACCAACATGACTTAGAATAATATATATTTCTTTGTCTATACAACTAAGGAAACCAACTCAACTTAGTAGGCTATCAAAATTATAGCTTTATTACCTTTATAACCAAGTTGAATTAGTAGGATTTTCACACTATGTTTTCCTACCTTTAAAACTAAGTTGACCAACTCAACTCAGTAGGTTGTTTGGACTATTTTTTCCCTAGCTATACAACTAAGTCAACCAACTTGACTTAGTAAGTTTTTCACATTGTTTATTTTCTAATTTTCCAACTAAGTCGACAATATTAACTTAGTAGGATTTCAAACATTCTGTTTGTACAACTAAGTCGACAAAATCAACTTAGTTTTTTATCCAAACTTTTTTTATATTTTTCCATCCAACTATGTTGACCAACTCAACTCATTTTTTAGTCTAAAATTTGTCTATTTTTTTCCCATCCAACTAAGTCATTCAACTCAACTTAGTATTTTTTATAGACTATTTCTTTTTCCTATTTACATAACTAAGTCAACTAGCTTAACTTAGTAGTCTATCCAAATTTCATTTGTTCCTACCTATAAAACTAAGTTGACTAGCTTGACTTGGTAGGTTTTAAATTTTTTATTTC
Source organism: Torreya grandis (assembly GCA_037957365.1). Taxonomy (NCBI): domain Eukaryota; kingdom Viridiplantae; phylum Streptophyta; class Pinopsida; order Cupressales; family Taxaceae; genus Torreya; species Torreya grandis. Next base: position 788,275 of record JARHVA010004769.1, on the reverse strand, counting down.
TATCTTCACTTTTCACCATGTTGTGATTTTTTGAAAAAATTGAAATGTAAACTCAAAATGATATCATGACTTTAACTAACCCTCCTAATTATCCCAACCTCACCTTCCCTATACTTTTGTATCAAATCTAGATGTCAGTACTACCTATGTAGCCACTATAACTAAAAATTATGGATCACCTCCTCCCAAAAATTTATATCTACATAATTATCCTATAAAAATGCTTATTTTCAATGATGATAGTGAAATTTAAAATAATGATAAAATTATACTCTTCATAAAATAAAACCATAAACATTAATGAAAGGATCCCATGACTATATACAATCAAATTATGGGACCTTACATTTATTTTCCACTTTAACTTATGCATAATTTACCTATAGGCCTTAGGGCAAGTCACCTTCTTACACGACTCTTTCTTCTTCAATACCCACTTTTTCTTCTATGCCTTTAACTTTCTCTACTACTTCTTCATCCACCTTGTCTAGTATCTCAACTACTATGTTTAGGCTTTACTCAAGTGGGCCCAATAAAAGTGCCCATGTTCATACTCATGTCAATGCTACTTATATTGCATCTCAAGCTACTTCTACTAGTCAATACATTATCAACACTAATCAAATTTTATTACAAACAATGAACCCAATGGCCACTTTTCAAACTAATAATACAAATCAAATGATACAAATGCAAAAACATCTTTTAAAATTACAAAATAGTCCTCAAAATACTCAATGGGAAGTGAAAAATCCTAATTCCCCCACCCTCCCTAGAGATGCACAAAGTAACCTCATACCTCAACATGCACTTCTCAACAAAACTATCAAACATCTATAAAATTAACCCTTAGTCCCTCAAATTGCAAACATCAACATAGGAAATATTGTTCCTATTATCAATTATAATGTATCCACTAATCTTACTTTTCACTTGAAATATTTTATAAACTTATAAAAAGATTGGATTAAACTCAATACCTTTTCATTAAAATCTTTGTTAAAACCATTATAGGTAATGATTTGGGTTGGTATAATTAGCTCAAATCTCATACTGTATATATTTTAAAAGATTTATTCAATTCATTGGTACATTAATTTCAAACTAATGACATTTAAAATAATTTAGGTCACTTCATCAAATGTAAGTAATTAGAATCTAAAACTGTGCAAGTATTCATTAAATAATGGAAAGTTTTATCTAGTAAAGTTGGACATAACATGTCAAAAGACAACCTCATCCACCTATTCACTAATGATCTTTATCCTAAATTATAATATCTTTTTAGGATCCTTTCTTCCAAATAGATAGAATAAAACCTTGATCACACCAAATGTCAAGGTTTTCTCATAACAATTTTTTAGCCTTCCCATCTTCCTGTTGGAACATAAATACATATGAAATTTAAAAATTGATAGGATACCAATGATGGTGTTATAGATAAATAGTATTATATTCATACTATTTATTTTATTACTCCAAGTGGTTTTAATTATGCTACTCTTTCACAACCACTTTCAACCAACCCTTACTTCCAACCTAGTTCTACATTTTCCCAAGTAAATAATGTGAATTATCATAAGATGTTAGAATAAAACCTCATCCACTTATTCATTAATTATATTTATCCTAAATTAAAATATCATGTTAGGACCCTTTATCCAAAATATATATATAACAAACCCTCAACTAAGACAAATGTCAAGGTTTTCTCATAAGACAATTTGAGCCTTCCCATCCTCCTGTTGGAACTCAAATGCTTATGAAATATAAAAACTATAAATATAACATTGATGGTGTTATAGAAAAATATTATTATATTCACACTATTGATGATATTAATACAAGTGGTTCTAATTATGATACTCTTTCACAACCACTTTTATCCAGCCCTTACTTCCAATGTAGGTATACATTCCCAAGTAAATAATGTGGATTCTCATAAACCTCTTTCCATGGAAACAATTCAAAAGCATTTTCATAGGTCTTCACCATGAGATCTTGACCTACTAGTCCTACCAAACATTGGTATGATCCACAAAAGCTTTTTTTGTATCATGGAAGTTGGAGTCATTCTCATGAAACTTTTTGCCAATTACAAAACTTTACTCTTGAATGTCTTCTTGGTCCTAATTTTGATCACAACCCTAATTTTTGAGTGTAAAAAAGATTTTGAATTGGTATCCAAGGATGAAGAAACCAAAACTAAAATCTATGTCCTTAATAAAGATAACTCTCATCTCACAAATTACAAGGATGCTATTTATAATAATCAAATAAGTGCTACTCAACCTCCCACTACCAACACTGTCAAAACTTTTATCGATCCTAATGATGAGAATGTTGTCAACATGAACAATATGAGGAGAATAGTTTCTTATATTGACCCTATACAAATTATAAATATAAAAACTTATTGACTTATGTACCATATAATATTCTTACCCATATTAATTTATATAACTTGTACATACAACAATTATCCTCACAAATATAGTAAACCCACTTCTTCCTCCACTATCCTAAATATGTCTACTTAAACACCACATTTAGATAGTCATTCACTCTTCATATATGAAATTTAATGTCCTTATTATTGTCACTCAAACCTACCTAAAACTCTAAATACACTTAATTTTTATACTTCTTCACCACCTATAAAATATTCCATATAACCACACATCAGCCCAACCATGACCCTCAATTCTATTAGAGTGTTATTTCATATATTATCTCATGTTTACTAGTTTATTAGCTAATTATTTCATCTTGTAGTGAGTTTTTTCTTTGTGAGGATTTATCCTACATTGGTCAGTTAGTCTAGTTCAATATTTTACCTTGCATATTTAGTCAAGTGCCTTCCTTTGTACTAACATGCTTCATAATGCTTCATTCTACATAATATATGATTTACCTTGTTTTTGGATATCATATCTGTAACTTCCTTATGTGATGTTTTATTGATAAAACTTTGGAGTCTTTGATTGAAATGTATTTACCATTTCTAACATGGTGTCATAGATCTAAAGAAGTTACAACCATCCATTATCATGTAATGTTCAGATGATTTTATTCTACTTCCCTTACCGATACATCTTCCCTTGTCATGGAAAGAAAACATAGAAGAGCGGCATGCAAGGGGATCTTGGTTCCCCTTTTCAAATAATTTTTTAATATTTTGGTTCTTATAAGGTATTGAAATTGGCATAGTCTCTTTATTTTCTTTAGATCTAAGCTAAGATCTTTTCTTTTATTCTAAGATCTACAAGCTTGTCTAAGGCATTTTACAAATCTACTAGCATTACAAATAAGAGGCATTGGTTTATTTTGAGAGATCCAATAATTAATTGGAATTTTAAAATTTTATATCATTACAAAGGAGGATAGGCATTATCTACTAGCAAAGTGGTGTTGAATGTTTTTTTTAGCTATCTCTCAAATCTGCTTTCAGATATGATAACTTGGCATTGTTGTTTTTTTCCAAAGAGTGGCATCATTCTTTTGTGTTGTTTTTTTTTTTTTATCAAATATGAACACCTTTTTTTTATCTGAGGAGATTTTGTTTTAGAACTTTCAAACTTGATTTTGGGAAGAGGAATTTTTTGCATTGCATCATCTTGTGCTACATTGACCAGGTCTACTTTTTTTAAGGCACTTTTGTTGGATTTTGTTTTTTAGTAGACCTGAATTGAGGTGTTTGGAGAGAAAAATCATTGGATACATATTAGAGGCATAATTTTACATGAGGAATTGGATATTTTTTTTAGATATTAGTAACATTGGAAGGCATTGGAGTTCTTTTTATTTCTTTTGTTTGTTTTAGATCTTTACTTACCTATTTTGTTGGAATATGCATCCTTTTCTGCCAAGGCATCTTCCTTTGTTTCAAGGTTGACCAAGTTTGAAGACAAACTAAGGCATTAGATTTTTTTATATTACTTTTTGTCTCAAAATTCTAGTAAGAGATGCATAGAGGAAGGGACAGGCATTGAAAATTTGAGCTAGACATCATTTTCCATAAAAAAAGGGCATTATAACTACTTGTGCGAGCCATTGGATATGCATAAGATCTATATTCTACTGTATTAGATATACTTGTGGGATATTTTGAGCTATAAAAAACATTATTTTTCCTTTTTATCTCATAAAATATAGCTTTCCATTAATTTTTTTTATTTTATAAAGTTATTTTTTTGCTTCAAGTGGAAGCATAGTTTGCTTGCACAAGCATAACATTAACTAGGAGAATATTTTTTCACATTAGTTGGAATTTTTGAGTCTATGGTTCAATTAAAGTTCCAATGCATGGTTGGATGACTATGTTCTTTACTAGTTTGGTCATAAATTCTAGTTTTTAGTGAAAATTTTAATGTATTGACCCATTTTACAAGAAATCATAATGCTTGTAACTTTTGAACTGTAACTTGGATTTGAGTTTTGTTTTTTTCAGCATTACATATTTTTTGATTATATATCCATTGGTATCATTAAATTATAAAAATGAACTACTTTTATAAAGTGCCAAATTAGGGGGGGGGGGATTCTGTAATACAATCTTTTGGGGGGTTGTCTTGATGCCAATTTTGTGTACCCTTTGCATTCTTTCTTCTCTTGGTGAGTAGTTAGCATAGATTCTACTTCTAGTGTTAACCATTGTGAGACTTTGACTACACATCATTACCACACATGGAGACATTGAATGGAAATAATCATAAAGTGCAAAGGATTATAATCCTTGATGAATGAAACACAACCACAATTTATACATGAATTTGAAAAAAATTAGCACTAATATAAGTTTGAAGATTATATGGTCCTGACTAGATGATATGTGAGTGATAGTCTTTTGTTTCATTTTGATGAGTGTAATTATCCATTCAAAATATGAGCTAAGTTAAAGGGTTTATTTGGGAAAGTAGATCACTTGAGAGTGATGTAGCTTGAAGTGGAGCTTACTTCAATAAATCCATATGACTTTGACTCCATTGTATACTACCTCACAAAGTTTAAGCATTTGTTGACATAGTTGAAGGGGAGTGGATGAGATAAAAAGGATGAAGAGTGTGTGTACTTTATCTTGTCTAAGTTGAGTGGCCCATTCCAAATCTTTTATTCTAATTTTTGATTTAGTATGTATGCATTAGGTACCATATTCAAAATGACAAATCTAGAGTTTTTTTGTGAGAGACTTACTAGGGAGGAATCCAAAGTATCTCATCTTGAGTCTTCCACCTCTTAAAAATCATTAGTGGCCTCACATCCTAAGACTACGAGAAAATCTAAGGGTAATAAGAATAACACTCCTCCATCTCAAAATTCACCTGAGTCCAACATTACTACCTTTAAACCCAAACTATCTTTTAAATCCAAGAAGAAGTCTAACCTATCTTTCTCCTATTATGGGTGACTAGTCATGAATAATATAGGTGTTTCAAGAGAATGTAAGCCTTAGAGGATGTCATTAAAAAATACAAGATTTCTATCTCCACTCTTTCTCCATCTCATGAGCATGGGAAAGCACTTAATTTTGTTAGGAGATCATAATTACTTATTTCATATAGTTGGGTTTTAGATTCTGGTGCTTTAACCTATATAAATTCTACCAAGGAGTCCTTTTTATCAGTTGGTCTAAGTTCCACTTACAACATTGAGGTTGGAGATTATTCCTTCATTATTGTTAAGGGGAAGGGTGATGTACAACTAGATGGTGGTCACATCAATGATGCATTATATGCTCCAGACATCACCACCTATCTACTTTCAGTGTATCGAATTTGCCATTCTAGCTAGTGTAAGACAATGACTTTCACACCATAGGGTGATAAAGTTTGAACTTTATTAGAGACATACACACTTATTGCATAGGGTGTAGCTAATCATAGTTATCATATTTACTATTTTAAGGGTTTTGATGATAGTCATAATTTAAGGATGTGTTTAGTTTCTCATGTAAATTCTAAGATTCAACTTTGGCATGATAGATTTGGACACCTTAACTACAAATATTTGAAGGAGTTAAGTATTCACAATATGGTAGAGGGTCTTCCTATAGTTTCATGTCTTGATGGATTTTTCCCCATTTTTTCATTAGGGAAACAATGTCAGGATCCATTTCTTAAGGGCATGTCTATGAGAGATTCTTCACCACTTGAGCTTGTGTATAGTGATTTGATGGTCTCTCCTACTCCTTATTTAAATATAGATAAGTATGCACTCACCTTCATTGATAATTTCTCAAGGCATACTTGGGTTTATTTATTCAAGTATAAGAATGATGTATTTACTCACTTCAAAGTCTGTAAGGATTTGGTCGAGAAATAGTCATCTAGTTGAATCAAGAATCTTCACATAGATAATGGGGGGAGTAATTTAGTAGATATTTCTCTAATTTTTTGGTAGTCTATGATATTTTTCACTATCATTCTATTACTCATACTCCATATTAGAATGGCTTAGTAGAAAATAAGAACCAAACTTTGAAAGAGATGGCTAACTACATGATACATTCATAGGATTTACCTCCTATTTATTAGGTAGAGGTAGTTAATTGTGTGAAATACATTCATAACTACATACACATTGATCACTTGAGCATATGACTCCAAAGGAGGCTTGGTATAGAACCAACCTTGATGTCTTATTTTTCCAAGTCTTTCTGAGCCTTGTTTGGGAGCTTATACCAAAAAGGAAAAGGAAAGCATTGGATACAAAGAGCAAACCTTTGATTTTTATAAGGTATTGAAAAGACATGAGATATTATCATATTTTAGATCTTGACACTCATGATGTTCATTTTCAAACTCATGTACAATTTGATGATAACTTCACATCTCATTACTCTACATCTTCTTCCATGCCTTATTCTTCTTCTTTCAATGATTCACCTCTTCTCAAGGATCCAATTTTTGAGGATCTAGTTCAAGAGATTCTTCAGGAGGTTATAGAGGATGAGGATCCTAGGTGGGCTCCTATTATAATTTTTCAAGTAACACCATTCATATAGGATCTTCCACTTGCTCAACATCATCATGCACATTATATGGGTATTTTAATTTTGTGTTAGGAATTATCTAGGGATCCATAATCTTTTTCATAGGATCATGGGATATAGGAATGAGATGATACAATGACAAATGAATATTATTCATTGATGAATAATCATAATTAGGATTTGGTCACTCTTCTTAAGGGAATAAATTTGGTCAAGTGCAAATGGATTTACAACACCAAGTATGAAGATGATGGGTCTATTGATAAGTATCAAGCACATCTTGTTGCAAAAGGATTCTCACAAGTTGAAAGTTTTAACTATTTTCAAAAAAATTCACCCATTACCAAGATGGATTTTGTTTACCTTATACTATCTCTTTCTACATTAAAGGGTTGGTTAGTATATCAGATAGATGTTAAGAGTGCTTTATTCATGGAGACTTGTATGAGGAAATCTATATGGAGCAACTTTTTAGGTTTGTTCATAAATCTTCTCTTGTTTTTCAACTTAGGAGGTCTCTTTATAGTTTCAAAACATGCCCCTAAGGCTTAGTATGAGAATATGGATTCATTTCTTCTCTCCACTAGATTTGTTTGCTTCCACTCTAATCTCAAAGTATATATTAAGCTTATTGGGGAGGACATTATTATTCTGATCTTGTACGTTGAAAATTTGATACTCAAAAGTAGCTCCTCATCATAGATTTAAACTATTCAACAAGCACTTTTAACATAGTTCAACATGATATATCTTAACCTTATGCATTTATTACTTGATCTATAGATTTCATAGTTAGATACATAGGTCTATTTGAATCAGCATAAGTACAAACTTGATCTATTTTAGTGTTTTGGCATGGCTAATTATAATCCAAGTCCTCTTTTTCAGTTTGGAGTGACTCTCATTGCCTCTTGTATTACTCCCCTTTGTGATCCTACATTGTATGGGTAAATGGTTGGGATTATTATGTATTTGACCCATACTTTACCTAACATTTCATTTGTAATTAGGATTGTATTTAGGTTTGCACATGACCCTCATAACAGTCATTGGTAGGCTGCTAAGATGATTCTATGGTATATGTGAGGCATTGCTCATTTTGGATTACATTACACTAGGGGTTATACTCAGTTGGTTGGATATAATGATTCATATTGGGTAGTCTTGAGGATAGATGTTCTACTTTTGGATGCATTTTTTTTCTTGGTTCTTTACCTATTGCTTCATTGTGAAAGAAGCACTAGGCTATTACACTTTTATCTACAATGACTAAGTATATGTCAGTAGTCACATCAAGTCAGTAGGTTCTTTGACTTCATTAGTTATTGATAGCATGTGGATTCGTGTAAGATTCACCCACTATACTTTGGTGTGACAACTAGAGTGAGAATCATATCTCTCACAACCTATTTGAGCATCAATAGACCAAACACATTAATTTACATATGCACTTCATTCATCAACACATTCAAGATGGAATTCTTAGCTTGGAGTATATTCAAACTTAGTAGTAGGTTACAAATATCTTCACAAAGCCTTTTGCATCACCTCATTTCCTTGATTTTTATGGAAGTATTGGAGTTTTATAAGTTGTCCTTGGGGGTTTTCATAAGGACATCTTCCACATTCATTTCATGGATACATATTGCACATGAGTACCTTATTATGCCTAGTTACTGGAACTCATACTGTGGATATGCAACTATTTCATTTTAGGTAATTTTTTATTCCTTAGATTTACTTGATGGGGGGTGTTAGAGTATGAATTTCATGCATTTTATCATGTTTTTTAGTGTATTATCTAGATATTTCATCTTGTAGTGAATTTATCCTATGTGAGGATTTATCTCACATTGGACAGTTGGCTTAGTTCATTATTTTGCATTGTCTATATAATCAAGTGCCTTCCTTTGTAATATAATGCTTCATAATGCTTAATTATAAATAATATATGTTTTTATTTATTTTTTCATATCATATCTACAGCTTCTTGTGTGATGTTTTGTTGCTAACACGTCAGATTCTTGGGTTGGAATGCCTTTACCATTACTAACAAAAACATTACCTTATTTAACTTAATTAGATACACTTGGAATAACCACCTTAGCTCAATATCAATAAAATACATATTATCAACATAAATTTAAATTTATTTCCACACTTCTTTCAACATATTTGCTTTAACTTTATGCACCTCTATCTGACATATCTCGAATCACATATGATGAAGGGGATACTATAATATAAATTTATCATCTCCCCTATCAAATTCATTTTATCAAGCTCATGAATACTTATCCTCCTCATAATAATCATTTAATAAAACATCTATTCAAAATGAACATCCCTCAACTTCCACCTATGGGGTGCAAAGCTAGTTTAATTAGGTTTGAATCTAGTGTTCTCCAAAAATATGAATACATGTTTATACATGTTGATGAAACCATAAACACTTCCTTATCACTCAAATTTCCTATCACTTCAATGATTCTTAATGAAATATTGCTTCAAGTAGATTGATATTTCATTATTTATCAGTGTACAAATTAGTGATATCCAATTCAAACATGCCTTGATTGATGAAGAATCTATAACTTGTGTTGCTTCCCTTGATTTTATTAAAACACTTGGGTACTCCAAATGTAACATGAAATATAAAAAAATAACATGTTAAGGGTATGATCAAATAAAAATGCCTCCTCTATGGTGTTTTTGGAATCCTATCATGGTTCCTCCTATTACTATTTAGGTTAAAGTCTTAATCTTCAAATTTATGTTATCATATAACATCTTACTCGGTTGACATTATACACACCACATGAGAGCTATCGCATCATTATCATGAAAATGTTTTGAATTTACTCAAAATGGTGATATTTATAAGATTAAAGGAAACATGAACCCTTAGAATTTTAAACAATTCTAGGAATGTGGTGTTTTCAAAATACCCACCCTTGAACCTTTACCTAACATTCCCTTTCATGAATCTCAATTATTTAACTACCCTATCAACTCTACAAGAGGATATAATGGAACCCTTAAAATTATTGGAAATATACCACCTAACCTATTAAAAATTAGATGATGATGAACTAAAAGAGCTCAATTTGAAAATAAAAAATTCCAATCTCCCTTCACACAATTTCTCAATTACCTCCTTTATGACCTCGCTCTAGACAAAAACCAATTGATGAGATTCATGTAACTCTAACCAAGACTAGACAATCCATTTTTAATGATTTTTTGACTAATAATAGCATTGATGATTACACTATTAACTTTCATACTCGTAATTATGGTGATGGATATTCATTATATAACTCCTTTTTATATAGTTTTTCTCAAGCTAAAAATGTGGAAATATTTAGATATCTTATTTTTTATAGGACTCCTTTCATAGTATTAGTTTTATTGACCTATTTACTTATTTTTATAATTCACCTAACACTATATATTATTCACTTGATATTCACAAGTCAGATATGGATCACACACACACACAACTTCTCACCTAGTCACTATCAAGTCTCTTTGAAACATGCTTCTTAATCATGCCATGATGGGAGCTTACAATTCACTAGGTTTTTTAATCATTTGAGCTTGATCTATCCTAATTTATTATCCACATTAAACTAACCTAAATTTCACACATTTATCATAGTTTCTAAGCCTATCATAGATGACACTCTAAGTTATACTATTGATGGTCATGGCATGTTACCTTTTCCTAAGCTTGATCCTCTATTTGCATGATGGGTAGATGCACCATATTATGAGTTTCATAAAGTTGTTGGTCATTGTTCAAATGATTATTGTGTATATCATAGATTTTTATCACAAAAATAGGAATTTGGTTCCACTCTTCCTACATATCATACACCTCCACAATTAGCAACTCCTAGATGTACTTATTTTTTTCATGGTAAAACCATGCATACCTCTACACAATATCAATATTTTTAGTAGTATATTGATATACTTCATCTAGATAAGGAACATTTTTATGATAAGACTCTACCTCTTAAGTTTATTCCATTGTATGTCCCTAAACATGTGGAGGTCTATTTCATTTGGCATTAGTGTGTTACACATTATAAAAATCAATGAAGGGTCTTGTAACAACACTTACATTATTTTCCATGTCCTACACCATCACCTTATCAATAATGTACCTAGGGTCATTCACAAGTGAAATTTACCCCTTCCCTACTTTCTACATCACCCACTAGATTATTGGCATACATTCACACTATAACATTAGTTCCTCTCATTGATCACCCTTCACAAGAGATGCCACATGTGTAACCTTATTATTATTATAGAACACCTACATTTTCCATTGAGAGAGTGAAATATGAAATACTCATACTTCTCTCAATAAAGATATATGATACTATGGTCAAAGATAGATTCTAGTAACAACATGATTTAACAGATCTTATTGATGATGTATGTCATGAAATGTATTAGTATATGTGAATATCATTTTAACAAGGCATATTATACATCATACTTATACCTGATTACTTTTTTATATTTTTACTTCATTATAGAATTTTTATACATTGTTTCTTTACTTTATCTATACATAGTTACTCTTACATTCATGTTTATTATGTTACAAATTTTGAATCTTTCTACATTTAATATTCATGAATTAATTTTTACCCTTTACATACTTTGTAAAAACTTTCTCTCCACCTATCTTGGGATGATTTTTCATTACTTGGATGTTTATGTTATATCATTTTTTGAATAATATAATTACTTATGTGACTTGACAATTTATACCATACTCTACACTATCCTATTTCTCGCTATGATTAGTTAAAAATCATATTCATCATTATATCATTATTTTCATGGATTTATCATGATCCTAATTTCCCCTTATATATACCTCATATTGAACACACATCATGCTAGTTTTAAGATTGGAAGTTTAATTATGTGAAAGTTTAAGCATTTTTGAATCATAAATGAGTTTTGTATACTTATATCTTATATCTAGGGTTTAATATTCTTTGTGTTAGTCATCTATATTAATCAAGTTTGGTTCTTTTGAATCCATTTTTAGGAGGAATAGAAAAATACATAAAAATTAAAATCTAAATCATTCAAACAAAAGGTAATGATCAAAAGTAAAAAACTAATATTCAAAAGTCAAAATTACATAAAAATACATGAATATCCTTTGGCACATATCTTATTTTAGTCAAACCTCAAACTCCATAGTTGGCCTCATAATAGAGTCAATATACATTAGGTTGCGTTAGACTACTAGAATAGGATAGGAGATCTCCTTATTACATCTAATGCCACCTAATTTCTCATGTAAGTACCTAATCATCATAGTAAATGGATGGTTCTATAAGGGGTCCTAAGGAATGGGTAACATATCATGGAGAGGTGGGCTCATTTTAATTCTTCTATAAATAACCTTCATAAGATTATATAGGTACTTTACTCATTAGATAACTACTTTGCATCTGCCAATAAGTATATCTTAAGTCTTTGTTTTCCAAATAAAATCATAAGTGCTTGTACACTTTCTTAATATGTCTCATTTCTACTAAGTATTTGTACAACACCTATGTACAAGTTTTTCATTACCTATTTTCATAAGACCATTCCTCAAAACAAAACCCTTGATGCATATTAATTTTATGTTGATCATACATCTTTGATTAATATTGTTTTAGTTTTAGTGTAAGACTTTGGATAGGACTAAACCTTCCTCACAAAATTCCTTTCTCTCTAAACCATTTTTATCCATCCTTCGTAATCTATTTTTGAGTTATAGAGTAAAAAGTTGGATAGGACCAAGCCTTCCTTACAAAATTACATTTTTAATACAAATAAATACCATTTGGTTATCTTGTTGGCCATTTTGGCTCACATATGAAGCTTTTACAAAGAGGAAGATCCAAGCAGATTTTCATAGTGCCCAAGCATTTAGAAGCATAAACTTGGTTGTAAAAATATAAATAATTCATCATCAACTTAAAATAGTGATCAAAGATAAAATTATGAAAGTTTAAGGGCCAGCCCATCACCAAGACATCATGCAAATTCAATTATGGACCAGTCAACTTGAACACTTGATATCTTCAACTAGGAGGCTTCTGGGACCATTACATCAAATGGGTTTGATACCTCTAGCCTCATTATAATCTAATAAATTTTTTGTTCCTCCATCTTTCTCATATTTTAATATCCAAGACTTCAAATTTTGTAAAAAAACATAAGGCATTCACATGAACATCAAGTTAAAGTTTGAGCAAAAATCTACCTGTGTTTAAATTTGATGGTTCATGGGACATCAATCACGTTTTATAGAATGATGAATGACAGTCATGTGAAAATCAAATTTAAATATAGATTAAGACAATCATTTTGAGATTAAATTTGATGGTCATGTGATTGTCAACAATGATCACATGAATGTCAAATGACGTCCCATAGACTATTAATTTTAAGACTATGGACTAGCTATTAGATTTAAAATAATGGGTCTCAGTAATATCAATGATCCTCACTCAATTGTACATCTCAATCCAATGGCATGTGATGAGTCAAATATTTATAGGAATTCAGGGGTTAACACATGGCACAACTACATGAAGTGATAGACTAGAAATAAGATCTTAAGGATCAACACATGTTTAACACATGGCATAAGTGGAAACAATGATGAAAATTCAAAGGAAAATCTAAGGGCTCACACTTGTTTATATTTGGAAGATTCAATGGAGTGAATGAGAGTTAATATGTCAATGAGCTAGGTCATATTTTAATAGCCAATTAGAGTGAAGGTAAGCATAGGGTTTTTGATGAGGGTTGAGAATCCATGTTTGACCATTGAAAGTAAGGTTTTATAGGGTTTTCTTGATTCCATTAAATCCCATTATAATGCCATGGAGTGGTCTAACTGATATATTCAAGTATGAGGAACATAAGGGATATCCATTGGGTCTAAATATTGATCTTTGTTTTGACAAATTATACTGTGTAGGGTTCTTTCTCATGATTAGTCTATCATTTATAGAGAAGGATACATACATAGTGAACTTTTGGCTCCTACAGAGATAAAGTGGGTCTTTTGGGACTTGATGGATTCCAAAAGATGCTATATGGTCTATGGGTCTATTTTAATATAAGGATTATAGGAAAACTAATGTCCTTAAATTGGTTTTCCATCTATAGTAGATCTATAAAAATGGAGTAGGTATGTGATAAATGCAAAATGACTCATCTATTGACATGGATCCATCATCAATAAAGTAGGGACTCTACTACCCAAGGCATGGCATGATTCTAAGTATCAAGACTCAGGGATTTGATCCTCATAAGAACAACAAGTGGACTTAGAGTCCCAAAATGGTGGGTTGGTACTTGGAGAGGTAGTTAAGGACAATTTTCTATTCATATAGACTTTAACACTATGCATAAGAAGCCCTTGTATTCTAGTGAGATCCCTCGATCAATGAGAGCAACTTGATGATTATTGATATAACAAAAAATCTATTGTTGAATAAGACATACAAATAGAAAGGCAATTAAAGGCTACCACCTCACTCATTGATCTAGAGTTCTTTCCTCCACTTTTTAAATTCCAAAATCCCCTCTCTCTTGATTCCATTCTATAAATATATCCTTCGAGCTATTATTTTCGATCCCTTTCTTGGGCATGACTAGACTCTACCAAGATTGAGCCTTATAACCTCTTGAGATAAATAAGATGATTGTTTATAGAGTTCATGATATTAGACTAGTGTGTTCATGTTAGTTTTGATTCACATAAGTGGTAGAGCTTTCTCCCTTGACAAATCCTAATTTCACCTAATTGGTAGATTGTCTAGTTATGCAAATTATGTCTAGTGTTCAATATCATCTGATTGAAGCCACTAGTGGACATGTTGATTGGATTAGTGCTTTGAACTAAGACTCTCCATCATTTCTCTTAGGTTTCACTCACTTTATGAACCCCTACATGAAATTTTGATGCATACTAGGCATTTTTGAGTCATATATCCCATTATTTATTTCTATTTCACTAGTGTTTTAGAGGTTCAAGTATGAGTGGATGCACAATATTCATGGTACATCACCATAACTTAGAGTAGGTTTCCATTTATTCAAATCCTCCCTTTTCACCCCAACTAGTTTTAAGTTTTAGAAGTAAAGTTCCAAAATGATACATCAGAGGAGATAACCTCGTTAAAAATTCTAGACGTCTAGTCTAGATATAGGTAACCCATAATTTTAGACCAATCCCATGTTAGTCCAAGTTTGGAAAGAAGAATTGAACACTTCTCCTTTTAGCTAGGGTATAACCTGAAGTGCTAATAGTTATAACATGCCTAGTAGGACCAAGTCCAAAAGAAGACAGATTTTTGGTGTGTCTTTCCTTTTCAACTTTTGTAAGCAAGCACATTAGCACTAATGGTGACTCCAAATCAAGCTTCTAGTTATGAGTAGACCAAGTATGTCTCAATGAATTTTCTAATTAGTTTTTTTCATCTCATTTGATATATGAGGTCAATATGAACATATATGGTGCTTATTACTATTATCCATCCCCTTATCATCAACCCCAACATGGTCCATATGAGTCTTATCAGCCCTACCATGAGCCATATCAAAACTATGAGGAGCCTTGTTAAATTTTTCAAGATCCTTATCACCAAGGATATTTCCCTAATCCTTCCTATGGATAGAAATACCATCATAATACTACTCCTCATCAACCATATTATGAGCCATCTATACCAACACTTAAGTGGACTTTTATAAGCCTTGACAAACATACACTAGAATTGAGCTCATAGAGATGTTGTGGCCAAGATGTCCCTACTCACCTGATTCATCATGTGAGAAAGTCATTTTAGAGAATAAAAGATGAATAAACACCTATTGAGAGAGAAAATTGGAATAGTATCACATAAGACATGATAAATATAGGGGGTTATATTTAGAGCATTGAGGACAAGCTAAAAGGCTTTGAGGAATGGTATGTCTAACCTCGTTAACCTTTTGTGCCTACATAAACACCACCTTAACCTTATTATATGCTATCCATTCCTCCTCAAGAGACCATTCCAAGTGTTCTGTTGAATGTTCCAAGTTATTCATATGTTCCTCAAACCTTTTCTTCTTGGAAATATATCCAAGGGAGCTATCAAAGAAATGAATATCTTGTTTTGGAATAGCCTATTGTTTGGGTCCAAGACTCCATCCATCCCCAAGAACCCATTATTAATTCATTCAAGGTTCCAAGATGGAATCAAGTGGTGAAGTCATGGGGTGGTAAAAGTAAGGCAAATCTAGAATTGAAAGCCCAAGATAAATAAGGATATGAACCTCTATAAACCTCATTTTCCCTCTTTAAGAGCCTTATTGTATTCCTAACCACCTTGAAGAGAATTTATTATAAGAGAATATTGATAATAAAATTAAGGGGTTGGAGCTAAAGACAAGGAAATAGGAAGAGAATCAAGATCAAAAGGCTAAAGAGAGACCTCAGTATTTATCATCATGGAATCAAGTCATGTAGTCAAGGAAACCCAAAGTTACTCAATCCCCACCCCTTCCTCCTCAAGAATTGAAGTCATTTCCATCTTGGAAATCCATTCAAAGTAGTGGGCAAAAGAAGGAAGAGGTGGTGATTACTAAAGTTAGACAAGACCTTATAGGCTCCACTCCTTTCCCCTCAAAATTTTAAAGCCTTTCCTTCACAAAGAGCCATTTAAGAGGTAAAGGATCATAAAGAGGATGTGATGGTGATCCAAGAAGAGTAACTTTAGGAGAAAAAATAGGTATTTATGACCCAACCATTGGATCTATTTCATCTCCTTAAATATTTCCAAGGGGAAACCATGCCACTCTTAGAGCAAGAACCTTTCCTTTATGAGGTGAATGAAGAATTTGTTGCTGAGATGAATGAGATTCATGAAGATGAGAAAGAGGTTTCAAGTTGAAAGAAGGTTCCCTTCATTCCCAAACCCATCACATCTCATACTTCACATCAAACCCATGAGCCTATCAATTAACCTTCAACCTTGCCCTTTATTGAAAAAGAACCTATATTAAGGGAAGCAAGTGAAGAGGAAAGGTCTCAAGTCATAGAAGATCAATAATATGTTATGAGTGACTATGAGGAAGTAATCACCATAGGGATTCCTTTTGGTGAACAAAATATCAAATTAGCCTTCTTGAATGAAGAAAAACATATGGAAGATTATTTTTTAGATATGAATTAGGTATAATGTACTATCAAATATGGAGAGTAGTTTCAATTCATTCAAAAAATGTTGTAGTCCTAAGAGAATCTCTTGAAACCAAGCTAGACATTTTTATTCTTGTAGATGATTCAATACCTCAACTTGATCTTAAAACACTATTAGAATATTGGTAGTAGTAGGTGGAGATATTCCATGAATAATTTGATGAGTTTTTATCTAATGATGAGGATAATAAGGTCACTTAAGGTGATAAATGACCTCAGGGACAATGCTTGGATAAGGTGTCACTTGCAGGGATTGTAGTTGATAAGCAGTATGAAAAGGATCTTGAATAACAAGATTGGTTTGTCTTTATTGGTGACTAATTTATTTTTGATGACTCACTCCAAAAGATGTTAAAGAAGTGGTTAGGCAAGAAGAGTTCCTCATTAAAGGTCATGTTCAGTAAACATCCTACTTTATAACTTATACCATCTTTTAGATTGGGTGAATCTTTGAATTTCCCTTTTTGATCCAAGTACATCATATTTTGTCATGGTTAGTTAGGTTTTGTGTACATTTTAGGATAGTTTTTTTCAAATTACTCTAAGTGATACTTTATCACATTTGTTTTTTATCCTTTTTTTAGGTTGTAGACACCTAAATCTAGCCACTGATAACCTCTAATCAGGGTTTTGGCCAATTTTCACCAAAATGTACAATTTGGCATAAAAACACTAAAACACACTAAATGATGTAAAAATAACATATTAAAGTAACAATTTGGATAAGGTATCACTAAATGGGGTAACACAATTAATGGGCTAGCTAACTTTGATCAATTTATTTTGAGTCAAAATGCTAATTTTACATGTAGGTGCTCTTGATTGCTCTTTCCTATAAAATATCTTGCACAAGACACATGCCTTTGTTATTTATTGTTGGTAACATCCTAAATATGATAATGGATCTAATTCACTTGAAAATTCCTTCCAATTCCAATCTAGTTAAATTTTAGACCAATAACAAGGCATTTTAATCAATTTGAGTAATTTGTGCACAAAGTGCTTAAACATTCTTAAGAGCTAATTAACCCAAATCAAGGATTAATTAATAATTACATGGAGACTTGTTGAAACATTATTTCTGGAAATGGATATTAAATATCTACATCATCAGGTGACCTCATTTCTTGGGAAGACATACCTAGGCCATAAATACCACAAATATCAAGATTCATGCCCTCCATGCCTCATCAATGCCTTCCATGATGCCATCCATGCCTCTTAATTGCCCCTTATTAAAATTTCATGATGAGGATAATTATAAAATTAATTACAAAATTGAATTAATCCTCAACCACACATCTCAATCTCATGATGGATGGTTTAGGTTGATTCTAAACATTCTCAAAAATCTATAAATAAAAAGGCCATGAACATCATTTCTAGGTTATTTTAGTGCAAAGTTATTATGCTCAAATATCTTCAAGAATCCATTGTAATTATTGTTATCATTCCAAATTGATTCCAATCCAAGCCAAGCCAAGCCACAAGCCAATGGTGCCAAGGAGAGATGGAGGTAGCCAGGCTTCCATTGATGACGACTTCATGAGCACAAGCCAAGCAAGCCACTATAACAAGCATTTTGGAGAATCCAAGGAAGGTAAAATAGGGTTTATTTTGAATTTTAGTTGTGTGTTTTATTCATGATTATTAAGTAATCTCTCCCTAGTTTCTAGGCCTAGAGATGTTATGCTAGTTAGGGTGTTTCTTTCATTTTGTTTTCATTTTGAAACTAACACCATACTAACCATCCTCTCTTGAGTCAAATTTTTAGATCACATAATAGAATGATCGGTGGGACTAGACACATCCCACACATGAAGAAAATAATTTTGAAACTTTAAAATTTTCATTTGGATCATTAAAACTCTTACAAATTGATTTTATAAATTTATTTTTCCATTTATGGTTTGTTATAGGTTTACACAATAGCTGACGTCAGTTAGTAAAATTGACATCAGTTGGATAGCTATCATTGATAAAATTGGTATAAATGATGCCAATTATATAACCATCATTAGTTAGCAAAGGTAACCATCTTTAGTTATATAACTGATGTCGGTCAGTGTTTTTCTTAAAACACAGACTTGAGAGCTATTTTTTTAAAGTTCATTATTTCAAACCCAAAAGAGCTTTAAGTCTAAAGGACATGCTAACATTTTTGTTGTAGGACCAAGCTTTAAATTTTCTAAAAACATGTTTATATCACCTTTTTTATGATTAAAATGAATTAGGAACATTATTTTGGGTGCTTAAAGTAATATTTAGGTGCTTAACTAAGTTTTTAGCATTAGTTTTCAAAGTTACAACTAAGACCAAGGGGTCAAATTAATACCACCTCATTTTCCATTTGGGCTTAAAAATGAACTCACATTTTAAAGATTTTTGTATGCACTTAGTAGTTTAAATTAAATTTTTGTTTGTAAAAAAGAGGGATGTTGCATGTATGCTCTTCCATTTGTCCCTTTTAGGGAACCCTTGGAATCAAAAGTGTCATTATTATTGCAAGTAGCCTAGTCTAAGGCTTAGAAAGAAAGTCATCTAAAACACTCCCCAAAAAACTTATCAAAGTTTGGGTGACCTTGAAAATGATCCTAAAGTCTTTCTACTTTCATGTTTTCTTTATTTTTATGCAAACTTGGCTTGTGAGGGGGACTTCATCACCTCTCATGAGTTATTTATGCAAGCTTTGACCTAGGGTTTCATCTCTCGATATTGACTTCATTTGGATATTAATTAGAGTTGCACACAGGATGTAGTTACACTTTGGACAGTGTACTATACTAAGCAAACAATATGATGTAGTGGTTGTAAAAAGGGCTAGACCTTTTTGCAACAAGCCAAGTGATATGGACCTAAAATCTATGTTTTTATTTTGAATTGTTTGGCATGAAAGTCATTGTGAAATTTATTCCCCTAGAACATTTGGAAACTTGTTAGATCTTAGACAAATCCCCACTTTCTAAGGAAGTATTGTTGGTGCAAGGTGAACCTCAAGGTCCATGTCATATTACTATCATTTGAGATAGAGGGGTGGTGTAAAAACCCTATTATATAATGTGTAGTTACTTTTGGATGAACACTTTAAACTATCTCAAATGATGTATATTTATGGATTCCAACAATAGCAAACAACCTTTTCAGTTTAGGATTTAAGAGTGATTAATTAGTTGGTCTTTTCCTAGATTAAATTCTTTTTTAAAGTCAAACTTGGTGTAAACAAACAATTCAAACCAAGCACATAGTCCTAATTTTCCTTGGAATAAAGAGGTGTTATGCTGCCCATGTGAGATCATCAATTTGCCTTGTTCAAATTTCATCAAAAGCTTGGGAATCATATCATCTACTTTGGTGTAGTTATGTTGTTCAATTGAGTTTATACCTTTACCAATGTTTTTTAAGTCTTTCAATTATAATATAAATTTGAAATTTCACCTTTATAAGTTCATAGGGTTGATGTGTTAAGTAGGTTTGTCATTTTCACTAAACTTGAGGGAACTTAGGTTCAATTTCCAATTTCGGTTGAAGGCCATTTTAGACTCAAGATCATTATCACCACTTGATAGACTTAAACCATTTTGTGATAAACGCTTGCACTTTGAGTCCATTCACCACAACATTTTGAGTCAAGAAAAGTAGTGTCATGATGTCAAAATTATGGGAAATTATCTTTGCCTTAGAGATTTTAAAAAAAAAACTTTATTTTCACACCTTTTGGGTAGTATAGTATCGTTATCTACCACCAAAACATTTTAAATATTTGTTCATAGACCCCCTTACATAGAATTTAAATTTTTTCCTACATTTTCAAACCAATCCAAGTGTAATTTTGTAATCCTTTGTCTAAAAGCATAGTTATACCATTCAATTTTGTTTAGCTTATTTGCCAAAATAACCAAGTTTTATACCATCATTTATGATAAAATAAACTATCTCTAAAAGTACATTTTGTTTCATACCTTATACCTAGTTGATCAGGTTCATGACCAAGAATCAAATGCCTAGTGTTTGCTAGAAGTGTTTCAAATCTGTTAGATTAAAAATTTCATCTATTTCAAAGTGTAGATTTTGACGTTGTTTGGCCAAGAGTCCTAGCATATACCTTATTTGAGCCTAAATTTTGATGCCACATTTGGTCAAAAGACCTAAAAAAATTTAAATTCCTAGATTGGACTGATTTGAAACACTTCAACTTTATATTTTGGTATTTCAATTTTTGGTCCATTTACTTGCTTATCTTTGTGTGAATAGTGAAATGTTAAAAACTTCACACTAGCTTTTTTCCTCACAAATCTTTGCATAAACCTCTTTTATCCTTTTGATGAATCTAGACCAATTTGGAACACCATCTATTTTAGACATTGTCTTTTTAGAGTTTAAAAAAATCTTTAACCTTTTATTGCAAAGCATTAACTATAGATCCCAACATGTATTCCTACACTCGTAGTGGACTCATGTACAATCCAGGGATTAGTATTGTAGTGACACAAGAAGAAGTGGTGCAAGACCCCTATGTAGATAATATTCATTATGAGATGGATTCTTATCCCTTTTATAATACTCAATTAGGGGGACAAAGCCAAGATCTATTGGATAAATCTCTAGTTAACACACCACCTTATTCAGAATAAGACCAAGAACAAACCACACAATACCTAGCTACAATACCCACAATAGATGAGCCAGTTCTTCAATAGTCATATTCTACTAATATGACTTCCATATATGATCCATTTTTGTTTGAGTGACATTTGTTAGAGAACAAAGATGAAATTTTGGTTAGAGCTATAAAGGTAGGGGCTAAGTTTCCATCAGACTTCTTCCATGAAAATTTACCAAGTCTAGTAAGAGTGCCCCAAAATATCATTTATGATCAATAGGATTCTTCTAGCAATCCTATGGCTCTAGTCCAAACAACGTATCAAGATCCTAATATATCAAATTAAGGAAAAAACATCATATAAGATCACTTTAACCAAAAGTAGATAAAATATATAACCTATCCAAATCTAGCACATAAATTAAATTAGATAAACATGGTGGGTAATCTTATTATTGACCTATTTCCTTCAATAAGAGTGTTGATAGACTTAACTAGACAATAAATTCCAAGTTATAACCCATTCATACAAATAACTTCGATAGACAACTTGATGCATATACCCATTAATGAAGAAGTGTCTTTAGCCTATACATAGAATAGTGAGACAAACACAGTGGATAATGTGTAAACAATGTCCAATCCTGATCAAAGTGGTACTAATGCACAACTAGCTAGAAACATGTGCCTATAATTAATCCCATTAGTAGATCATCATACCAAGGAATAAGAGTTTCTACACCCTAACCTCAATAGGATACTTCCTCAAGTGTATAACTTATGGGATTAAGTAATCAAACAACAACCAATGTCATGTCTCAATGATATAATGTGATGAATCTTACTCCTTAATAAGTAACAAGTAGTATTCCATAATAGTAGACACAACCTACTCTATCAATTAAATATAAGACAAATACATTTCCACCTCGATCAGGGTAAACTAATGTTTTACCTTGCTGGGTAATGATAAACATACCTCTTTAATCATAGACTAATATGCCAATCCAAAACCAAACAATGACTAGTCAACAACATGCAAATATTGGTCAGTGATAGATGTTGAATCTGTAACCTATTTTCACTTATTCATAGGGATTCTTGCAATAAGGAGGTCCGTATGTTTCTCAAGTACCTACTAGACAACCATTGGTTCAAAATGTACCATAAATTCAGAGATAGGGTCTTGGTCCACAAGTTCCCACTCAACAACAAGGTTTGATTAGTCAGTGGCATGTCCCTTTTCAACCACAACAAGCATAGTATATTTATATCCCTCTATCCTAACCATAAAATCCTCCAAATAAAACCTTTATCACCAGACCCAAACTAGAATATCACACAACCAAGTGTGTAATTTCAAGTACATCTTAATCCATATATGCATATTATTGGTCCATTCCCTAATGAAACCAATGTACCCCAATAGGTATCTCCATCATACCCTAGTCAAAGTGTCCCACTTGTGACCTCCCAACCATCTACCCAAACCAAAATTCTCCCTCAAACCAATGTTCCTTCTATTTTTCTATCTAAAGAATTGTCACAAATGAAGGATATAATTGTTACCATTCAGACTGGGAAATAGACTAAAAAATTTAAATTAGATGATGTATGTTCCTATCCATTCAACATGGAGTATTTGTAGATACCATTTCTTCTAGGATACAAACCACCAAAATTTAACAAATACAAAGGTAAAGGTGACCCTAAGGCCCACTTAACTAAATTCTTTGTCACATGTCAACCAGTGGCATATAGTGACATATACCTTTTGTTGTTGTTTCAAAGGAGCTTGGCTAGACAAACCTTGGAGTGGTTTTTAAAGTTTCCCAAAAATTCAATGATGGATTTTTATGATCTTTTTGATAAGTTTGTGTACCACTTTTCTTCTAATCTCCAGCATGATATTTCATTAGTGGACTTAACACAAGCAAAATAAAAATATGGTGAGAGTTTTTCATGTTATCTACAAAGATGGGGAGCCCTTGCAAGTCATCTCACCCATAGTTTATCAGATAAACAACTATCCTTTATGTTTACCAAAAAATTGTACAGTGAGATAGCTTATCATTTAGAACTATAATGTGCACATACTTTTAAGGAAATCATCAACAAAAGCTTTTTTATTGAGTGATCACTCATCAATAAAGGAGTTATCAAGCTTAATTCAATTCATCAAAATCAAGGTGCCAATCAAGGAAATGACCAACATCCCATTCAAGCACCAACATCACAACTGACATAGAGCAATAACCAAGATATACTAAAATAATTCAACTACAATAAGAATGTTGTGGGAAATGGAGTAACTAAATCCCATCATGTCAAAATGGTGAAAACATCATTTGTACCACCTCTTCATCTTAATCTTACCTAGTAGCCTATCTAACTAATACCACAAGCATAACAACCAAGACCTACATAATAAATACAATAGCCATTACCATTGCAAACCCCTCCTCCTAAGAGAACAATGCCTACACATCATGTATTTAGTGATATAGGAGAACCTATTGAGTTTATATTTCATAAGCTTGCTACTGATAATCTAATTAGTTAGCCTCTACCATAACATTATTTTTAATGCATTCCTTATCCTAATTGGTACCATGAAAATGAATTATATGAATATCATCAGGTCGATAGGCATAATCTATGAAGATGTGTTTAAATCAAGAATTTAATTGACAATATGTTGGAGAATGAGGAGATATCATTGGATAATGTTTCTTATAATTCCAATCAAACTCTTAGAATTTATCAAAACCCTTTTCCCTAACATAACAATCAGTAATATAAAAATAATAAGCAACAACAACAACAATGGCCAGTGTAACAACAAAATCAATAATATCAAAATCAAAGGTCAAACCAGTAGAATCAACAAAATCAATAGTAGAACCCACAATGAAAAAATAATGGAAAAAACCAAGGTTATAATGGTAACAACCGAAAAATCTACCATGTATTTGCACATGACTACAACATATTTTTAGGTCATATTGCAAGGGTAGCATTAATACCATCTCCATTAATCTTAGACCAAGCACTAATTAGCCTAGACCATTCCGAAACAATAACATTTAACCAAATTACATGGATAATCCTTATTTGACTTGGGGGTGCATGCAAGTAAATAGACAAACTAGGACTTCCCTTTTTGGACCTTTTATTGACAACTCATCCTTACCACATGATTACATACGAGTGCACTAGAAATCATGACTTGTCCTATCTATTCTCACACCATTCCCAACATTTGTTAGCAATAATGGTCTAGTATTTAATCCTAATTATGTAATCACAACTTAGAGGTCAAAGATTACTATCTCAAGCCCACAACGATCTACCACTTTGCCTATCATCCAACTAACCATTTAGCCTCAGAATAAACCATTCACTCCTGACCAAGATAAGAAGTTTGATATTGTGGAATAATTGTAGAAGACACCAACAAAAATTTCTATTTTAGATCTATTATGAATGTCAATAATCCACAAGAACATCTCAAATGAGTTTTTGACCCAATCCACTATTTCTAGTGACATATCCCTTAGCAAAATTCAAGCTTTGATTGGAGACCTAGCTCCAACCCAACAAGTCATATTCAACCAAAGCAATATATATTCCCTTGGTCTACTCCATAATAACTCATTATACATAGAAGTTTATATAAAGTGACATAAAGTGAAACATGTCCTTATAGATAATGGATCAGGCCTCAACATAGTGTCTCTAAATCTCATCAAGCTTCTTGGGTACATAATGGTAGATCTCTAACTATAAATGATAACCATCAAAGCCTATGATAATCAGGAAATAGAATCATAAGGCACCATTAGTTTTCTACTTATCATTAGGCCTTTGACCCATGATACACTTTTCCATGTACTTGGTCTTGAGTTATCATACAATATGCTTCTAGGTAGGCCTTGGTTACATGAGATTCATGTAGTTCCATCAATGTTGCATGAATGTATCAAGTTTTCCCACTTAGGGATGGAAGTGAATGTTCCAAGATATTTACACCCATATGAACACTGTAAACATCTTGAGGCCAAATTTCAAAGCTATAATTATCAATATGGCATGAATCCAAGTTCTAAGTAGGATAAAGAAAAGGTTATACTTATTTATCCTTCACTGGATAAATCCATAGATCTTAATACCTTGGATTCCCTTTCCCACATGCCACCTCCTGAAGCTTCTAATCATTTCACCATTTCAAATAATGTACCAAGAGAGTATGTGACCCATGATACATTTCATATTGTTAATCTTCCTTAGAATCCAAAAACCTTTGGGTGACCTAAAGTCACTCCACATATGCATTAGTAATAAAAAAAAAAGATAAGAGACCTGTCACATTTGTACCAACATATGGCTTAGAACTTGACCCTATTGAAGGGGATGAATCATGGTTACACAATGAAACCAAGATAATTTTTATAAATATGCAAAGCTTCATATTCCCAATAGGATCATGGAGCATCACAATTACAAAGGAAGAGACCTCAAACCAAATCAACAAGGAACCATCGATCCAATTTTTCTGACTAAGTATGAAAGACCTTATGGACTTGGATTTAAACCACCTGGTGGTGACCCCACATATCTCATTCAAACTCCATCACCAATGACTAGTGAGGATGATGCTGATAGTGAAATAGAGTCTAATCATAACACCACATTTGATGACCTAGATGAAACCAACCTATTTGATAACAATGCCATTTATACCATTACCCTAGCCATTCATCATAATACATTGTCATTATATTATCCTTAACTAATAGATTGGGACCAACAAGAATCTATTTTGATGATTGATGAGTTATAAAATGATGAGGCATTATGTGACTTCTTAGGCCTTAGAGATAATGTTTCATTGGGAAATCACAAGTCAATATTCTCAATTACATTGGATCCTATAGCCTATTTTGGAGAGCCAGTGAACACCCTTAGCCAAAAATAAATAATTAAAACATTGAGGTCCCAAAGTGAAAATCTCTTTGAGGTACTTTCTAACTATGGAAAAGTAAAGATAAATTAGGCTAGTCTAGTGGTGAAAACTTTTTTTAGGCACCATTAGATGGGGGTGTTTATTCTTCTTTGAATTTAGACCAGGAAACCACCAATGATAAAATTGACTATGGATCCAATTTCAGATTTGAGAAACAATAAGTATTTGGTCAAATTCTTCAAGAATTTTTGACTATTTTTGTCATATGGCCAGATCTCCCATTAGGGGACTTAGATTCGCCTAGGAGAAGTTGAAGAGAAAGGCCTAACAAAGGATCCTAACATAATCCAATAGTTTATGTCATTGCCTACTATCCTAGAATATGGTTCAACCCTTCTAGTCAAAGATACAATAGAGGTAAATATCAGGATTCCATCAGACTTAAAATGGATAAAATTAGGCATGTCCCTCATTGAGGAGGAACATGAAGTCTTTACAGCTGTATTCTTTGCATGAAATTATTCTAACATGCTAGGTTTAAACCCCACCTTGGTTCTACACCACCTTATGGTTAATCCTGATGCCAAAGTGGTAAAACAAAAGCTACGTAAGATGCATCCTTGTATTGCTATATTGGTAAAGAAAGAGATATAAAAACTCTTGGAATTAGGATGTATCTGATCCATTGATTACTTAGGATGGATCTCTAATGTGGTACCTATTAGTAAAAATCTTGAAGGGATAAGAATCTATACTAATTTTTGAGACATCAACAAAGCTTATCCTAAAGATGATTTTCCATTGCCTAATATCAACATGATAGTTGAATCCATGGCAGGTTATGAAATGCTTTCATTCATGAAAGGCTTTTCATGATATAACCATATCAAAATAGCACTAGAAGACAAACATAAACTAGCATTCACCATTCCATGGGGAACATTTTGTTATCAGGTAATGCCATTTGAAATTGAGAATGTTGGAGCTACATATCAAAGGGCCATGACTATCATATTCCATGATATGATGTATGATATAGTTGAAGACTATGTCAATGACATATTAGGAAAATCTAAAACTAGGGCCGACTATCCAATAGTGCTACATAAGATATCTGAAATATTATGAGAGAAAAATTCAAATTCAATCCAAAGAAATGTGTGTTTAGCATAACTTCAAGAAAATTACTTGGCTTCATCATGTCTCAGAGAGGTCACCACCAACCAATTTAAATTAACTCCATAGTTTTTAGAGTAAGATCTCGTCAATCTGATGCTTCATCTCTTAGTTAGTAGAAAAGTGTCATCTATTTACACACCTTCTAAAAAAAGAAGTTGAATTTCACTAGGATGATCAGTACTAAATAGATTTTCAATAACTCAAAGATTATCTTGTTAATTCACCTATTGTGTTACCTCCTATGCCAAAAAATCCATTCTTGTTATACCTATCAGCTACTGACCATGCTCTAAGGGCACTCTTGGGTCAAAATAATGAAAATGGAAAAGATCATGTCATATACTACCTAAGTCATACCTTTGTTACATATGAACATACCTATGCATCTATTGGAAAAGCTTATCTAGCCATGGTATTTGCAACTCAGAAACTATGCCATTACATGTTGAATAATAAGACCATGGTCATTTCAAAAGTAAATCCACTCAAATATATATTATCTAAAATAGCTTTGCAAGGTAGAATGGCTAAATGGATAATGATTCTCAGTGAGTTTGACATAGATTATATCAATCAAAAGGTAATCAAGCGATAAGTTCTTGTAGATCAACTTGTTGAAGCCATTCTCATAGACACACATCTACTCACATTTCAATTTCCTAATGAATCTATAATGAATGTCATTAACACACCCCTTGACGAGAAACCTTGGAAGCTATATTTTTATGGTCCATTTACTACACATGGATCAGGGGTAAGGCTATTGTTTATTACACCATAGGGGGATCTAATCCCTAAATTATTCAAAATCAGCTTTCTTTGTAAAAATTAACATGGCTAAGTATGAAGCACTTATTGGAAGACATTGACAAGTAGTGCATTAGAATATATTTCATCTCCAAGTTTATGGTGATTCTTAATTAATCATCAATCAGATCATAGATCATTTTTAGACCAAAGATGATAAGTTGGTTCCATCTTAAAAAACAAATTACCAACATTTAGTTTGAGCACATAGCAAGGGCTAGTCATAGAATTATAGATGCCATGGCTACTATTGGCTCTCTGGTTCAACAAATAGATGAAGCTAGAGAGTATTAGTTCCTTGTTGAGAATTTGTCAACATCAGCTCATGAACCTTCAACAATTGCAATGATTTGTGATATTATTGGTCTTAATTCTATCTAGTACTTAGACCTTTACAACTACCTTTATGACTAAGTTTTTTACACCTAACCTATTTTTTTAAAAAAGTAAATCCTTTATTTATCATTCCACTCATTATACTCTAATTGGATCCACCCTTTACCATCACAGTTTTTATGGAACTCTACTTCATTGCTTAACTTTGGTAGAGTCTACACTATCATTAAGAGAAGTTCATGAAGGAGTATGTGGCACTAATTCTATCAGGGCAATCATATCCAAAAAGCTCTTTCATACTGGTTATTTTTTGCCTAAAATGGATGTAGATGCCACTGCATATGTAAAAAAGTATGACAAATGTCAATGACATTTTAATCTAATTCATGCCCCAACAAAAACTCTAAAATTAATGTTAACAGCATGGCCATTTTCTACATGGGGACTTGACCTCATCAAGAAGATTAACCCCACTTCATCTGATGGCCATAAACATATCTTTACTACCACTGAGTATTTCACTAAGTGGGTTGAAGCTATACCCCTCACTTATGTGACTGGAAAGCAAATATCCAAATTCATCTTCAACTATCTAATTTGTTACTATGGTATCCCCTCTGAAATTATATCTAATAATGAAGGATAATTCAAGAACAAAGATGTAGATCAGTTATGTACTAAATATAACATCAAACAACATTTTTATACAACATATTACCCTCAAGGTAATGTCTAAGTTGAGGCATCCAACAAAACCATTATCAATATTCTCAAAAATATTGTCAATGATGCCAGTCATGATTAATACTTATAGATATTCCCTACCCTTTGGGAATATCATACCAATCATCATACCCCCATAAGAGCCACTCCATACTTGTTTATGGTACTGAATCCATCCTTCCCATTGAGGTTGAATTTCCTTCATTGTGCATCTCTTTCAAGCATGTCCTAGATTATCATGACTATCGAGTAGCTCACTTACAATAGCTAGACCTAATTGATGAGAAACACATAGCCGTACTCAATAATCTTCAAGCATATCATAACTAACCCAAAGGCCACTATAATAAGCATGTTAAGTATAGAACATTTGAACTTGGTGATCTTGTTATTAAATAAAACTAAAATAATATCATGGTTGAGAAGAAACATAAATGAAAATTCAAACCAAACTAGATAGGGCCTTTCATCATTACCATAGATTATGGATCAGGAGCATATAGGCTTGCCACATTAGCTGGACATGAACTTCTTGAGCTGATGAATATTATTCATCTCAAGTGATACTATGCTTGAGCACTAAAGTGTATTATTTATAAAGACCATTTTAGTTGTGTCATTTTATCACTATTCTTCTTTGTAAAAATATAATCCTTATTCATCCTCTTAGTTATATCCACTTTCCACTTTTGACTTATCAGCCCAGTGTGTTCTAAATCTTAGCCCATTTGACCTTGGTTTTTGTCATTAATTATTCATTTTCAACATCAAGGCATCTAATTAGTTTCATCAATTGGTTCAAGTACTTCAGATAGAGATCATATTTTGGAACAGTGTGATATAAATTTTAGTAGTTGCATCCTTCATTTGTTATTCCTTTCTTACCACTAGTCTTGCTACTAATTATAACTACCTTTGGGAAAATTAGTACCATTGATCTATGATGTTATGTCTTGGTTATAACCACCTATGGGAAAACTAGGGGTAACATTAAGCCTTGATGTACCAACTTGTCACTTCCTATGTTGTATTATACCTTTTTACCAACTATGCCTATTTAATTTAAAATAACTACTACACTAGTCAAATTCTTCCACTATAAGGGTGGAACTATAGTGACTTGAGGTCATACTCTAGGACTATGTAGGTAGTGCTCAATAATTGTTGAAGTCAGCTCAATCACCCTAAGCCATGATCTCACTATTTTGTGAGCACCTTAAGCCATACTCTCACCATTTTACAAGCAATCTAAGCCAAACTCTTGCCATTTTGTGAACAACCTTAATTTAAACACTCTCACCATTTTGTGAGCTTGAACCATTTAGTGTCTCATCATTTTCAATTGAGTTGAGACACTCCAAAACAATTTCAAAAATATTTGAAAAATCATTAGAAAAGAATAAAAACATTGACCACTTCTTTACCTTAAGGATTCTGGGAACCCTTACTAAGTTACAAGCAAATCACTTATCATTTAGTTTCCCCATCCTTTTTGGCCTTTTCTCTCATGCACTTTCCATGTTGCAAGACCATTCCTCTTCTTCTATCATATCTATTCTATTTGTTATCATTAGTTATCACATTCTTAACATTCCCTGGGAGAACTACATTTGGCTTAATGTTTTTTTATTGAATATTACATCTATGGAACTATGTAAGCAATGTCCACTTGCTTAGTACATATGGAGACAACTCAGTCACCCCCTTCCTTTTCTTATATTTCCCCCATTTTGTTTGTTTGTTAAAGTTGTCACTTATTTTTTAGGGGCAATATTCATATGGTTTATTTTGAGTGTTTATTTGTTTGTTTCTTTATTGCTTTGTTTATGTGTCTATTTATTTGCTTTCAACACTGTTGCCTTGATTTAGTTTATGTGTGTTCATTATGTGATTCCTTTCCCACACTTATACTTTAATCTATCTATATTCATATTTTTGCATTGTCATCATGGTTTCTATCATTGGTGCATTATTTTCTATTGAGTATTGGATTACAGGAGTTAGTCCTTATGCATAATTTGACCAATTCCTCATGATGTTATACCATGATGCCTACCAACATGTGGTATAACAAACCTTAGATTCAATAAGTCTATTCAAAAATGGTGTCATCTCTTTGGTACTGACATCTTGATTCCATCCCAATCATATCCCAACTAGAGTAATTAACCACAAATGAATTTCAACCTTTATTAGTTTAGATGAGCATCTCCATACTAGTAGGTTGTTCCAATTCATCATTACTCTTTATGTTAAGTTGTCATCATCCTTGGCCAAGTTTATCATGTTTTCCATAATCAAGGTACAATGTTTATAACTACCTTTGGGAAAATCATTGCACACCATCCCACCTACATTTATCAATGATTATAACCACCTTTGGGTAAATCATTTTATTATCACCACTTCCCTTTTTTGCCCATACAGGGGCATGTTATTTTATTGTCTTTATATCCTAATAGGGGAAACTCCATCATCTCAATGATTATAACTACCTTTGGGCAAATCATTGTGTTATCATACCATGTTGCCACTATTGATGTATAATGTTTATAATCACCTTTGGGAAAATCATTGTACACCATCCCACTTGCATCCTCAATGACTTTGACTAATTTTTTAATATCATTATGCTTTCACCCCATCATATTTCCTTTCTTTGGTCCCCTCTTTTCACTTCTTTCTTTTCAAGGGACCATTTGCTGACCTACTTGTGCCAACCGTTCCCTTGAGGGGGAATCATAAAATTAGTTTATCATCATTACAGTTGTAGGTATATAAGAAATTTTTATTTTTTGAGAAGATGTTACTATGCTTATATCTTGCAATGCCTTCCCAACAGCAACAAACTATAAACACCTAAATCTGGCCATAGATAACCTCTAATCAAGCTTTTGGCCAATTTTCATTAAAATGTAAAATTTGGCCTAAAAACACTAAAACATGCTAAATAATGTAAAACTAACATATTCAAGTGCCAATTTATCCAAGGTATCACTAAATGAGGCAATACAATTATGGGCTAGCTAACTTTGATTAATTCATATCGAGTCAAAATGTTAATTTTACATGTAAGTGCTTTGGATTGCTCTCTCCTATCAAATCTCTTGCACAAGACATGTGCCTTTATTATTTTATATTGGTAACATCTCAAATGGGATAATGGATCGAATGCATCTAAAATTGCCTTCTAATTCCAATCCAGTCAAATTTTAGACCAATAACAAGGCATTTTGTTCAATTTGAGTAATTTGTGCATAAAGTGCTTAAACATGCTTAAGAGCTAATTAACTCAAATCAAGGCCTAATTAAGAATTCCATGGAGACTTATTGAAAACTTATATTTGGAAATGGATATTAAATATTTGCATCATCAAGTGACCTCATTTCTTGGGAAGACATCCCTAGGCCATAATTACCACAAATATCAGGATTCATGCCCTCCATGCCTATTAATTTCCCCTTATTTCAATGTCATGATGAGGATAATTATAAATTAATTCTAAAATTGAATTAATCCTCAACCACACATCTAAATCTCAAGATGGATCGTTCAGGTTGATTCTAGATGTTCTCAAAAATCTATAAATAGAGAGGCCATGAACATCATTTCTAAGATATTTTAGTGAAAAATTATTATGCTCAAATATCTTCAAGAATCCATTGAAATTAGTGTTACCATGCCAAATTGATTCCAATCCAAGCCAAGCCACAAGCCAAAGGTGCCAAGGAGAGATGGAGGTATCCAAGCTTCCAATGATAAGGACTTAATGAGCACAAGCTGAGCAAGCCACTACAACAAGCATTTTGGAGCATCTAAGGAAGGTAAAAGAGGGTTTCTTTTGTATTTTAGTTGTGTTTTATTAATGTTTGTTAACTAATCTCTCCCTAGTTTCTAGGTCTAGAGATGTTATGCTAGTTACTATGTTTTTTTTTCATTTTATTTTCATTTCAAAACTAACACCATACTAACCATCTTTTCTTGAGTCAAATTCTTAGATCACATAAGTTATTTTCCTTTTTAATAAGTGCTTTGGGCACTCTATTATTTTGTTCTTTTTGGTCCTTATCTTGGTTTCAAAATGGGTTAGAGTAAGATTGGTAGCCAGTGTTGGATCCATGTCAATATGTTAGATCCAAGAATAGACTTCATGCCCAATGAACTAAACTAGGCACATAGTCTAGGTTATTTTTCATAGGCAGGCATGCAACCCTTGTGATTCACTAGAGATGTTGGCCATTTTGGCCCATATATGAAGATTTTATAAAGAGGAAGATCCAAGTAGATTTTTATGATGCCTGATCATTTATAAGCATAAACCTAGTTGCACAAATCTAAAGAATTCATCAACATCTTGAAGGAATGATCAAAGGATTAATTATGCAAGTTTAAGGGCCAAACCATCAATAGGACATCACACATAAGCAATTATGGACTAGTCAACTTGAGATCTTTATTTATCAACTTGGAGGCTTCTGGGACCATCACATCAAATGGGTTTTCTCCCTTTGGCCTCATGAGCATCTTTTGAAATTTTGGTGCCTCTATGTTTCTCATACTTCAAGATTCAAGCCTTCAAAATTGGTCAAAAAACATAAGATGTTCAAACAAAAATAAAGTTAAATCTCGATAATAAATCTACTTATGGGATTTCAATCACATTCTATAGAATGATGAATGATATTTGCATGAATTTCAAATTTAAAGACATAGCAAGACAATCCTTTTGATCTTAAATTTGTCAATCACACGACCATCAATGATAGTCATGTGAATGTCTCAAATGATGTCCTATAGACTCTTAATTTTAAGAGAATGGACTAGTTTTTGGCTTTCAAACAATACGCCATAGTAAGATCAATGGTCCTTGATTTATTGTACATCTCAATCTAATGACATGAAATGAGTCAAATAGTCAGAGGGCTCGAGGGGTCAACACATGGAAAAGCATGTGAAGTGATAGATTGAAAATAATATCCTAAGGCGTAATGCACATTTGGCACATGGTTTAAGTGGAGACAAGGTTTAAAATTCAAAGGTGGATCCCAAGGCTCACACTTGTTCATATCTATAAGATTCAATGGAGTGAATGAGAGTCTATATGTCAATGATCTAGTTCAGATTTTGATCACTAATTAGAGTGAAGGCGAGCCTAAGGTTTTTGATGAGGGTTGAGAATAAATGTTTGACCATTGAAATTAAGGTTTTATAGGGTTTTCCCAATGCCATGGAGTGGTCTAACTAATATAATCAAGTATGAAGAACATAAGGGACCACCATTAGGGCTGAATATTAATCTCTATTTTGATAAATTATACCGTGCAAGGTTTTTTCTCATGACTGTTCCACTGTTTCTAGAGAAGGATCCATACATAGTGAACTTTTAGATCCTACAAAGATAAAGTGGGTCTTTTGGGACTTGATGGAGTCCAAAAGATGTTATTGGTCTATGGGTCTATTTTAATATAAGGACTACATGACAACTAATGTCCTTAGATTGGTTATATATATATATATATATATATATATATATATATTATATCTATAAAAAAGGAGCAGGTATGTGATAAATACAAAAGGGCTCATATATTGACGTGGTTCCATCATCTATAAAGTAGGTACTTTACTTCCCAAGGCATGGCATGATTATCAGTATCAACACTCAATGATTTGATCCTCATAAGCATGGTAAGTGGTCTTATAGTCCTGAGATGGTGAGTTGGTACTTGGAGATGTAGTTAAGGGTATTTCTTTTATTCAAGTAGACTTTAAAACTATGCATAAGAAGCCCTTTTCTTCTAGTGAGATCCCTCGGCCAATGAGAGGATCTTGGTGATTATCAAGATAATAAGAAATCTATTTGTTGAATAAGGCATGCAAATAGAAAGGAAATGAAAGGCTCTCACCTCACTCCTTAATCTGGAGGTCTTTCCTCCACTCTTTGAATGCTAAAATCCCCTCTCTCTTGCTTCCATTCTATAAATATAGCCTTTGAGATATTATTTTGGATACCTCTCTTGGGCATGACTAGACTTAGCCAAGATTGAGCCTTGTAACCTCTTAAGATAAATAAGATGATTGTTTTTAGATTTCATGATCTTAGACTAGTGTTTTCATGTTATTTTTGATTTTCATAAGTGGTAGAGCTTTCTCCCTTGTCAAGTCCCAATTTTACCTAGCTAGTAGATTATTTGGTTATGCAGGTTATGTCTAGTGTTTTATATCATCTAATTGAAGCCAATTGTTGACATGTTTATTAGATTAGTGCCTTGAACTAGGCCTCTCCATAATCTCTCATAGGTTTCACCCACTTAATGAACCTCTACATGAAATGTTGATTCATGACAAGTATTTGGAGTCATAGATCTTGTTATTTGTTTTTATCTCACTAGTGTTTTAGAGGTTAAAGTATGAATGGATGTACAATCTTCATGGTACATCACCACAACTTAGAGTAGGTTTCCATTTATGCAACTCCTTCTCCCTTTTCACCCTAACTAGTTCTAGGTTTTAGAAGCAAAGGTCCAAAATGATGCATCAAAGGAGCTAGCCTCATTAAAAGTCCTAGAAGTCTAGTCTAGATATAGGAAACCCATAGACTTATACCATTTACATGTTATTCTAAGTTTGGAAACATGACCTAAACATGCCTCCATTCAACTAGGGTGCAACCTAGAGTGCTAACATATCCATTTGTGAGTTGTAGTGTAAAACCTCATATAGTACTAGGCCATCCACACAAAATAACTTTTTCTCATTTATATACTATGGACTATATTTTTTCATAGAATATCTTTACTCTTTCAAATTATTGACTAACACAAACTCTAAATTTTACTACTCTTAGTTTCATTCTCACTTATTTGTATATCTTTGTTTATATATCTTTGATTTTGTTTACGTTGATGTTCTTTATCTACATATTTGGTTTGTATATCCTTGTTTACATTGAACTTTGTTTACATCAATATTTCATTCACATATTCTTGACATTATTTATATTTGATATTTATTTGTATCTTTTTTTACATTGTTAAATCTTATTTTTCACATTGATATTTAATATTACCTTACTTCTTATCTTATAATTTTCATCTACATTCTTTTCATGATTCCAATTTTTCATTTATCCATAACTCAATTTTTCAAAACTATTTTCCTTATTATTCTTTTCTACCATTCATTTTTTCACATTTTCTATAAAATAAAAAACACATACATCATATATTTTCCCATATCTTATATAAAGATTAACACGTGCTAAAAAGAAAATAAATATATCCATAGCATCCATGAGTCATAAAAAACATATGTGTGTGCATGCATGCATACATAAATACATACATATACATATATGTACACACACACACACACACACACACACACACACACACACACACACACACACACCTCTAATAAAATTTCACATGATAACTCACAATACAATAATAATGATACAAATATGGTCCAACCTACATATCTAGTGATGGATGAGCTAAAATATCCATAGAATCCTATGATTATACTCCATGAACAATTCAATGAAGTGTATTTGTACATGTTCATAGTCCCTCCACTTATCCTTGTAAATGGGCCACTTGTCCTTATACCTAGGCCAACTATCTAACTATATCCAAATTCATAGCTTGCTCTTTAGCCAATGACTACCATGCCTATAACCTTCCATCACCAACACTTGGTTGTAATAACACCTAAGCTACAGTTATATCATCTATGTAACTCTTAGGATACCACACCATAACCAACTAAAACCAACTAGCATACATGGGTGTTAAGGGCACCTTTGTATTAATCATCTATGTTATATCATATTAAGGTAATACACCATATAGTTTATCATGATGTGTTATGTCAACCATGTATGACTACTTAACATCCTATTTAATAAAATATACAAAATTCAAACTAAATATACATCATATATCACATATATATCTACAAAATACTATTTCTATCTAGCATGTATATCATTCTATCACAAACTTAACAAAATAAAAATGGCTTACCAATAGTATCTATATCAACTCACCCACCAAGTACCTCCTATGAATCATGGATATATTATGGTTTGAAGTATCTATAATGACTAAGTTGAATCACATAAACATTATACATTCCACTAAGAATCTACATCATAATTGACCAATTCAGCATATGTTATGCTATAAGATCTCCTTGTAGACCTACATGTGGATCTCCTTGTGGTGGTACCTATGGTGGTACCTATTGTGGTTTCTATGGATATCCCTATGGTAGTTTTTATGGATATCCATATGGTGGTGTCTATGGATCTATTTTAGCTATTGCTAGAGCCCCTCATAGTTATCAACATTACCATCCCTCATGTCTTGACTGATGTGGTCATATGATAAGAAAATATTCTAGTACTCCTATAATCCTTACACCATGACACTCCCTCGCATGATGTGACCAATACATAATAACTACTATAGTATCTACCACGTATGGAAACCCAAAATATCCTGGTAAATGAGGCATTAGATGTGGCTCCACCCTCCAAGGATAATGCCATGTAATCCTAGTTGGCACTTGTGCTTGAAAATTACTTGGCCATGAGGGACAATTATCTGCTATGCTAAGAAATAAATGCCAAAAAATCACTCCCCACATGATCTTGTATAACACTAGTGTATTTTATACAACATGCAATGTATGAACTTGTGACCATACATGGTAGAACATCATCTACTACATACAATAACCCCACATGATAATATATTAGGAACTTATAATAAATCCAACTATATAATAAAATAATAGGGCCCATCATCATTTACTCTTATGATAAAATATTATACAAATTTTTCACTAACTACACCCAAATGATTAATCATAAATCATACATTATACCCTACTCTAATATGGGTTGGCACAATATAACAATATATAATGGCACCTTCCCATCAGAGTTAGGATAGATCACACAAGTTGTCATAATCCAATAAGGGAATTTCAAATATTTAAAATGGTAGAAACATATACATTGAATAATCACACTCATAAGCTAACCTGGGTATATCTCTCAGATCTAATTACCCATAAGACTAAGTCTCACATCTATACATCTATCTCTGGTATATCACATGACAAAAATAATCCTACAATCAAGAATCCCAACAAAGCATGGACATTCTTGAGGGTGATACCCATCTCAATGGTATCCCCATCCACCACCAACCTAAAAGTGTTATATAATCACTCCCATGTCCTCAATAACATGAAGACTATATCCACACTATGTAGAATTTATTACATCTCCATAATACCACCAAAAGCTAAAGTAATCAACTAATCTTGATCCACCATAAACAATATCTCAATAAGATATGATAACCATAACATGTCCAAAAATATTCATATTATCCATCACATCTACAAAATATCAAATAGTAAATCATGTATAAGCTATCCATTCCAAATAATCAACATATATACACTAAAAATTAAAAAAATACAAGAAATTAACTACTTCATCAACCTCTTTTAAATTTTCATTACCACTCCCAACTATGTAATCTAGCTTCTATACTAAGTCAGCCACACATTTTTTGATATCCTTCCAGATCAGCCACATTTTATACTATGTCATCTACTTAAACTTTATACATAGTTAGCTAGGGCATATGCCATTAAATAACTTTATGTAATTCAAATTGACTACTTTTAATACTAAGTCAACCACTTAATTTTTATACATGATCAGCCATAACATATGCCATCAACCACCTTACTTACAACCTACTACATTGGCTTCCCTCTATATGAGGTCAACCACCCTTACATTCAACTAAGTTAGCCATGATGTATGCTATCACCCACCCTTGACCCTATAATTAGATCAGACACCTTAAATGTGGTCAACCACTAAAATATTATACTAAATCATCCATTTACTATGGAGTCATCCACTTATTTATAAACACTTAAATCAATTAAATTTTATAGGTCGATCCTATTCAAATTGTGTGGTGATTTTTAACTAGCTCATCATTGATGCCCTAGACCTTATTTTTTAAAATTTGACTCCTACCCATTGACCCCCATAATTTTTACTCTATTAATAGTTTTTTTAGTGTATATTTTATTACACATATTTATCTCAACACATAACTTTACTAAATTACTTCATTTTAATACCAAAATGCTAAAAATTTGTATTAAATTCATCTTATACTTGAACTATCTATGTAGTAGCTAAAATATGTTCTCCAACACATCTACCTCCTCAAGATCTCACTATCATTTATCTTTTTACTTAACTAGGATACCCACAGATTTGATAGTTAATAATTTAAAATACATAAATGAATAATAATTTTTATTTTTTATAGTAAAATTTTAGAAATTCTAAAGCTCTAATTATTTATCAACAAATTCCATTTTTTTATCATAACTTTATTTCTATAAACTCTTTTGATAAACTGAAATAAATTCTAAAATCTTGCCAATGTAGAAAGGTTTTTGGTACTAACCACATAATTTTGCAAAAAAAATGAATTTCATCTTATTTTTTAAGTCCATCTCTTATTTTTCACATTGGACACCTCTTCCATCTTCTTCTCACATATATCTTATATAAATAATAACAAGGTAAGTTAAATTATGTATCTATCAATTATTTAATTTCATTTATTTTCCACTTTATACTACAATTTATTATCTCAACATTATGTGTTGTTATGTTTTTTATATAATCACCATCCCATGTGTATACCTACATGACATGTGATGAGATTAGAATGGGTTATATATATACACATAATATTTTTAAAATTTATCATTTATTGACACTTTCTCTCTTACAAGAACTTGTCGAGTTTTGATCTCTCTAAGTGCATGCCTTAAAGGGTGCACCTAGAAAGGGATGACCATACCATTAGTGCCTTTAAATATTGGTTCTCACCTCTATCATTAACTAAGCCCATTAAATATCCTTATTATCCAACTCCCCAAGTAATCCAAATCTTTTTTATAAATTTACCTAAGAATTTATCCCATAAATATACCCTAACTAATTAAATACCCTCTTTTCTTGCTAAGTCAGGTAGGTTGATCTTGTTATAAAATATTAATCACATGTTATAGAACTAAATAAGCCTAGCTAACTTATCTAAAGACATAACAATAAAATTTTATATCTAAATTGATTGATTTACCCAATCTTGTCAACTAAAAGTATAGAAGGTTGCTATAAATACAAGTCTTATTTCAATCCAGTAAAGAGGAACATTCAATTTTTCATTATTACAATTCATAATTTTTCTAAATCTACATTTGAAGGAGCCATTGCTTAGGTTTTTTCTTTGAGAGAATATTATTTATCTTATGGGAAGTCTTGGGTGAAAATAATAATTATTTTATCCTATATCTAATTTCTATACTATGATCCTTACGAAGCCACAACAACCTCTCGTAAATCACCATTGGCCAAGGGAGGTAGTGAGACTCGACAAGTTCACCCAAGGTTAATATTCTTAACCCTTATTATTTCATTTGAAAGATAGATATTTTATAAGTATTATGTGTTTGAATGTATAACTCCTTAAATTACCTCTATGCTTTAACTCACCCCAGGTAAGTATTCATAGCTCTAACTATTTCATTTGATAAATATATATGGTATAAGTAATATGTGTTTAAAGAAACAACTCTTAATTAAATTAACTCTATGATTAAAATTAGTATATATATAGGGTTTTATTTGCATTTCATATTCCATTTATGTTATCCATGACCCCATTCACCTACCATTATCACTTGATTATTTAATTATGTTTAACATCCCCCTTTATGACACAAGATTTGGTTAGCACTAGACCAAGTTTACCTTATGTACTTAGACCTAGCTAGGGTTATTGCATATTATAATTTTACTAGAGGATTTTTAACCCTCTCCTTTAGTGTTCTATGGTAATGGATCCTTTTGTTAGGCTTAGTTAATCTAATTTGATCATGATCCTAATATAAACATGTATTACAATGGATGTTAGTTGATTACCTTATCTAATCTTGGATTTACTAAGTTAGAAAAGTTATAGATTTGTCTTTATTTTTTTCATAAATGGTCCAAACTAAAAGGATAAGTGTATAAATTTAGAGGCACTCCTCTTATATAAAGAATATTTGTGTGCTAAGTATATGCTACTAAATATTTGACAAAGCTTCACCCAGTATTCCAATTGTTCAACCAGAACATCCATAGTGTAATGGTAAATGTCATTAAAATGACTACATGACATTGATAAAAGTATTATACAACTCTAATCACCATTACATTTCTTTTTTTTCAAGGAGGAAAGCAAAGGGAAGGTATAAAATTGTATTTGTTTATATTTTATTTATTTATTTATCCTTTCTTCTTCTTGATCAATAAGAGAACTACACTTAGGATTAGTTGTATGATTTTCAATTTGATTTTGATATTATACTAACTAAAACTAACCCTTTGTAATCATGTGTTACATATGGCATGATTGGTGGGTCCTTTGATGATATAACAAATTTGAGATGGAAAATAGGATTTATTGATTTATGAAAAATAGTAATTTTACAATCCATAATTTTCCATTATTTATGACATTAGCTAATAAAAAAATGTTAGTTAACTAATGTGATATGAATGAGAATTTTTGGGAATGAATTTTATTATGGAAGAATAAATTAATTGATCATGGGGGATGAATAGTGAACTAAATTATAGAATTTATGTGGATAGAAGACTTGATTAGATGATTTAGGATGATCTTAGCACAAATTAGTGAGATAGTTAAATCAACATGAAGTGTCCAATTTAAAGTATCTACATTTTTCCCTCTTTGAAATGGTGTAGTGAGACATGGTGGGTGGAGTAATGGTTTTTAAAGAAATAAAAGGCCAAAAAATTTGGATGAAAATTAGATGATGATGATGATGATGATGATGATGATGAAATAATGTGATGGATGATGCACCCTTGAGAGGACATACAGGGATGAATAAATGTGGATGAGATATTGAAAATGAGAGGAAGAAGATATAATGGAATAAATAATGGGTGGGTGATGAATAAAGTGGGGTGGGATGTAGGATGTGATGGTGATGGAGGAAATTAACCTATGGATGAGATTAACCCACTCAATCTAATGCTTGAATGCTTGAATGATTTGATTTTTGATGATTATGGATGGATTTTCCCCTAGAAATGAAGGTTTTTGAAAGGATACATATTGAGATACACTGAACACTTTGACTTGCTCCAAGTAGAGTGAAAATGGGAAAAATATATTTACAAATAGGCTTAAATTTCCCAAAACATTCTAAAGTGAGGAATTATCTATCCTAATAATTAGTTTTAATCTTGATTATCCCTAAATAGGGTGGAAGTTAAGATCTTATATTGGATGGATGATTACTTGATTGATTGAGTTGCAATCATAGATCAAGGATTTAACCTATTGCATAGATTAATTATAATATGATAATATTGATGTATGACAAGAAGTGTATAGGATTGACACACACTTATGTGTGTATGGTATTAAGAATTTTCAAAAAATGAAGAAGTCATAAAAACTAGGCACACAAGGATGCATAGATTAATGATGAGATGTTGATGTTGATGGATGACATAAATTTGATAGGTTGATGCAAATGTATGTTTAGATTTTATAATTACATTTCAAATAATGAAGAAGCTAAAAAAATTGAGCACACAAGGATAAACCAAGTGATGAAATAATAATTAAAAAATGATATGATTATATTTGGAACAAATTGATAAATTCTAGAAA
Organism: Torreya grandis; assembly: GCA_037957365.1. Classification (NCBI taxonomy): domain Eukaryota; kingdom Viridiplantae; phylum Streptophyta; class Pinopsida; order Cupressales; family Taxaceae; genus Torreya; species Torreya grandis. The sequence goes on along the minus strand of JARHVA010004769.1, from coordinate 744,573 downwards.
ATTAGGGGTTTATTAGTTAGAATAAATTGATTTTGATAGGAATGGACATGGAAATAAAAATAATAATAGCTGAGATGATCTCAAGAAATTCCATGTGATTGACAGCTACCTGCATAGTCCAAATAGACCTCAAACTGATGTAGTTCTACTAAAAAGGGAAGAATGTAATGAGAAAATGATGAGAAATAGATGTTGATATGATGTTGATAAATTTCAAAGAGGAATGAGAAGATTTGATTTTAATAAATGTTTTTTCAAGGGGATAAACTTTTAATTTAACATGTCTCCACATGATTTTGTAAGTTGGTTGTTTAGATATCACACAATGGTATGTACCATGATATAAAAAACCATGATGACCTAGTCATAGTGTGCATAATTACTGACCCCCATTCCAATAAAAAAATGACAAAAACACACCATGATATGGAGAAATTAAAATGACATTATTTTTTATGTCGATGGATGGACTCCATTACAAGGATGTGAAAAGAGGCACCATGATATGTAAGAACCATGATGAACCTATTATCACATGCAAATGGACTATGACTAGAAATGAAAACAAATAAGCAAGTAAGAAAACGTACACAAACCTAAAAATAAAAGCAATGGAAAGAACCTTATCATTAATAAAGTAAAAATCCATGTGTGAAGGCTTGATTAATATTAATAGCTAGATGGTGCCCCTAAGAAAATACCTAATGAAGTCTAAAATGATGATTTTATCCAAGTAGGGTGGATGTGGGAATGAAATATCTTGATGATGAGCTACATATTTGACTTGCCCCAAATAGGGTAGAAGATGCAATCTTGGATTAGATAAATGATTTATTTGGCTTGCTCCAAGGTGGGTAGATTTGGGAATGAGACATCCCAATGGTATTTTAAATGTTTTGATTAAGTATTTGAACCAGATTTGAGGATAAGACAAATGTTTTTGGATTTTGTGGACTTATATCTCTCTTGGATATTTTTAACCTTTTCAATGTTTAGTGATTTATTTGGATTATATAATGTTTGTGGATTTTATGGATTATATGATGTTTTTGGAATTTTATGAAGTTTTAGAATTTTATCATTTTTTGTATTTTTGAAAATTTTATTTGTTTTTGGATTTATGAAATAATTATATATAAGGTGGTCACTAGGAAAGGGAAAACTTATTCTAGCACTAGGATGGGATATGATAATGGATGGAATGGATTAAAGATGATGTTGGAGGATATGGACTATTAGGGAAAACTAGAAATGGATTAGGGATATCTAGGGATCATACCACATAGGAACCAAGTGCCTATTCATAAAAGTGTCATTTGCATAATATGCCAAGATGCTTCCTAAAACATAGATCAAAACATATTTCCACTTAGTTATTAAGGTTAAGATGATAGGAAAGTATGGGCATGTCATAATAGTAAATTATGTGATTTAGATAATATGCAAGGCTATTTCATTAATGTGAAAAACATTTCTTCTACTATGCAGGGCTATTTCAATGTTGCACCAAGAATTTTCATATTTTATCATCCTTGTTGGTAATTTTTCCTTTACCAATCCATTTTTGCCACTATATATTGAATTATCATTATTAGAAACACTTTTGCATAAATTTGGCCATTTCATTTGGAGTATCAAAATATCAATGTTTTTCAAATCATTCTCATCCTTTGATAGGATGATTTCACTGATTAGGAGATTTTGAACCTTGTTTCACTTTGTTGTTGTTTCAGTGATTCCAACTTTACTTTGGTGTTAGTTTATTTTCTATCACTATCCCTCTATTCTAGCCATGATATTGAGTTTATCAATTATTTTTCAATTTTCAACATGATTTTGGTGCTACCAATGGTAATTCCACCATTTATGGTGATGATTTTGCTATTTGTGTTGGTGATTCTATCGCTACAAAATTTTATGTCACTAGTAAAATCACCAAACTACCTACTTTAGACCTAACATTTTTTTGGATAGATGATTGAGGGTTGAAGGATCCCTCAACCATTTTATTGAATGAAAAAATTAGAGTAAAACAACCAAAAACAAATGACTAAAATCAAAAAAATAAAACTAAAAAACCTTGACCATATTGGAATAACCACGATAGGTTAAGAAGTGGATAATAACCTCACAAACCCAATAGACCAAGATCTACCAAAAAGGCCAATAACACCACCAAAATCCAAACAAACCCAATAGCCACCACTTTATATACCAACTCTATAAACCCAAGCCACCCAAAATCCTATACCAATCTAGGCCAATAAATTGCTCACTCGAGCCTCAACTTTTTACCACCTTTGTGCTTTTCCCATGCCATCTCCACTATGAGAGTAAAGTGTTATTAGGGATGGTTCAGAAAAGAGATGCCATTTATTATTCTTCCTTACTATTGTAAAGTCCTTATTATCACATAAATTCCCTAAATATTCACTAGGAGGAGATAAAACTAAAATTAGGGGACATCCCATAGCCACTCTACATTTGGCCAAAGATACCTCTACAACCAAATTGACCCTATTAGCCTCATTAACCTTTTCCTTATAATAAGTCATATAATGTGCATATAACATGTTCATAGGGGCCTTATGATCAACCTTTGGTATAAGTTCAACCAAATCCATCATAGGTATCTCAAGTCGACTAGCCACATAAACTTTAAGATGAATGGGAAGGGCATCTTTCCACCAAGACATTTCCCCTTTCCACTTGGAACTATTGAAATTTATATAAAATATCCATTTTAGAGGCACTTGTAGAATCTAAATGGTAATCCCTAATAATTGATGGTTTGATTCCAGCAAGATTCTTTAACCGTCAACTCAATGGAAATTGGAAGGTCCTGAGAAATATCCATTCAAACCAAGATGCGTATGAAGGTAGTGTGAGAGAAATTTGATGTAGAAACATCTAACTCCAATAGTTCACCTAATTAATCACCAATTTTTTAAAGATAAGAATTATCCTATAGCTATAGTGGAAGGTATATAAGCCAAAATCAAATGGGCTTGGTAGTAAGGGTTTCAAACAATGGACTAAATGAAGGGAACCATAGCTTCACAAAAAGGATATGTTAGTCCTAGATCCATGTATTGGCATGAAATACCTTGTTTTGATCTTTGAGGTAGACAAAAACTACAATGAAAAAACCCCTTGCATATGGGTATATCTATAGATTATCCTACATTAATGGTAACTTATAATCTAAGACCCAAATATGTATTACAAAAGGCTCAGTTAGAAACAATCAAATCTATAAACTATGCCCTAAATGTAAATAAATCTTCATTATTGAGCATCTCCTTTAATGCATTATCCCCAAAGGACACTAAAAGATTCTTTGTAGTTCCCAAGGGTTTTATTAATAATTTTTTGATCTACTAACCATTATGAAATATTTTTCCCCTCCATCATCTTCCAAATATTTTATAAAACTTGTCGATCTTAAAATATCCATAAAATAAGCAAAAGGTGAATGGCCACCACTTGACCCAACCCATGGCACCCCATGAATTCAATTCTATATGGTCAGTGCTTCATCCTTCTAAAAAACCATGGAAAAATATATCTTCTTCACCTTTTTATACCTTCTTGATGTTTCCTCCTACTCAACCTCATCTATATTTGGAGACCCAATGTCAGATATATCCATCATCAATCCTATGCCTATCACCGTAACTGAGTTCCTTGATGAAACCCTAGTGCTGATACCAATAATAGAATCCATTCCATTCCTCCTCACTTATACCTAACATTAATTCCACTTAAATTGAAAATTAAAAAAAAAAATATGCATACTAGTGTGGTATTCCCTAGTTGTTGCCATTACTCTCACATGCACTCTATAATCTGCGTATGATGCAGGATAAGAGTCATTCTTATTGCATTACTCATGTATTAAAACCATAGCTCAAAATTCTTAGGGGAAGGGTTAAAATGAATTATTTTCACCCCCAAAGGGTTATATATAGCTCAAATTTTGATTTTTTAACCTCCTACTACATCCATTATTCTCTCAATAGGATTGTTTATGGTCCCGTGTACCATTTTCCATCTCATTTTCACCTAGTTTATCTATTTCATGATTTATTTTACCAAAATATGTCCAATTTACTTCATTTGGAGGGAATTGACATCAAAATTATTTTCTATCCACTTGATTTAGGGGGAATTTTGAGGAATTTTATTTTATCTGGGGCATCCTAGTGAGCCCATTTTCAAGAGAAGATCATCAATTTCAAATTTAAATCTTAAGGCATAATCATTTTTTTATTATAATTTTACTTTAAAAATTTAATTAATTCATCAAATGACTCATAATACCCTTTAAAAAAGGGGAAAATGTAGACACTTCACTTTTATCACTTCCATGTCAAAATGGATATTTAAACAATTTTTGTAACAATGAACAAATTTAACTAGAATTTGTCAACTAAAATAAATTACCTACACAAATATTGATTCAATATAAAAACACAAATGTACATCTCTAATTTGGGCAATGCATTGTATCAAATCATATGATTTACCAATCTTGTCCCAAATTTGGTATCTTATTTACAAATAACACCTTAGTCATGTTAAATCAAGTAACTAAGAAAAAATCAACATTATAAATGGAACCACAACATGACAATTTAATTTAATTAGTTTGACAAAGATAATTAAATTTACCTTAATTTTGAAATTATATAGAATGTATATTGAAAATCAATAAATTTCATAAATTTTCACATCTCCCAACAACTTAGAAATTTAAAATCATTTTCCAAAAGTTAAGGGTGTCCTTCCCAAGGCAAGTTTTAGGCAAGGTGAAAGGAGTACAATCAGTGTCTATGACAAGCATTTACACACTCTAAATTGTCATGAATGTATCTCCTTACAAACACTTACACACTCCATAACATATCATTTAATGTTTGACTCTCATTATAGGATTGATACTCATCCATTCATCTTCATCATGGATCAATGGTCAACATTAAAAAGATAAGTCTATAAATTCAAAGGCACTCCTCTCATCCAAATAAGCCTTTTGTGCTAAGCATATGTTGTTTAATCTTTCACAAATCTTAAACCAAAATTATAATTGTTCATCCAAATCATCCATAGAAAGGATAAATGCCATAAAAATGACTATGTGACATTGATTGTAGCCTTTTGTAACTACATATGAGCACCATCACATTTATTTTATGGTAAGGAAGAAAGCAAAGGGAAGCTATACAATTTTTTTTTCTTCTATTCATATATTTTATCATTTATTCACATTTCTCAATAATAGGACATACACCTAGGCTTATTTTTATGCTTGTCAATTTTAATTTCATTTCATACTAGTGAAAAGTAACCCTTTATAATCATGTGTTACAACTATGTTTCTTTCCCAAAGCACCATCCCATATTACATCATTGTGACATGTGAAGAGATTTAGGTGGGGCATATGTATAAACATAATATTTTAACTTTAATAACTACTAATGTTTTATATTATAGTGACATGTCAAGCATCAATATCCCTAAGTGCTTGGATTAAAGGATGCACTAGGAAAGGGGTGGGAAAGCTCATGGTGATTTATGCAAGATGCTATCATCTATGTCATGATCATATTAATCCACATTCCTTAAAATGTCTATCCATTTACCTCTTATAATGTCTACATGAAATCCTATAATCATGAATATGTTTAAGTCTGAAATCTAGTAATACCCTATAAAACCTATAATTTACATTATAACTCTTAGAGGTCTAAAACTAATCTCATACACATTCAAAGTATATATAAATTATAATTTGAAGTATAATAAACTATATTTCTATACCTATATATATATATATATATATATATATATATATATATATATATATATTTCAAAATATTTTCCATATTATCCTACTATCTCTCTATTATATCAGTTAGCTTGATAGAGTAATACAATATTGTCTAGGTTGATACTGTTATGTGTTAGCCAACATCCCATTCAAAATCCAAGCTGATACAGTTGGCTTTGAGTCTATGGTTGGTTTTGGGTATTAGATCAATATATATAGGCATCATATTTCATTCCAAACATATCATATACCCTTTATTCACTCTACTTTCACTATATTTTACTAGTTTCAAAATCTTTTCCATATTATCCTACTATCTCTCTATTATATCAGTTAGCTTGATAGAGTCATACAATATTGTCTAGGTTGATATTGTTATGTGTTAGCCAACATCCCATTAAACATCCTAGATGATACAATTGGCTTAGATTCTATGGTTGGTTTTGGGTATTGTATCAATATATATAGGCATCATATTTCATTCCAAACATATCATATACCCTTTATTCACTCTACTTTCACTCGTACTTCTAGCCTAAGTCATATTTGGAGGACTTAGTGGTTTAGAAAATTTATCTTGAAGAAATAATGTCTTGTGGAAGTCTTAGAGATTCAAAAGGAGGATTCATTTTGGTATATAGTGTGAGTCCAACCTTTGAATTCTTCACACCCATAACATCTCTTTCAAAGCCCCATTACCCAAGGGGGATATTGAGGCTCAATAGGTCCACATCAAGGTAAGTATTTATAACCATATACTCTTTAATTTATTTAATTAGTAGTTAGATGTTACTTTTTTCATATTGAATGAATATGTGTGTATCCTTATCTAGGTTATCTATACACCTAATATTGGTGTACTTATAAGATTTATTAGACTTTCCTTATTTCATTTTAGGTTTCCTAGACTCTTATTTGGTTTAAAATGACACCTTACCATTATGATAATTCCTAACCCTTCCCATTTAATTTATTTTACTTTACTTGCACACTTATTTACATTTTTTTATTTTTAATAATTTACTTTCATAGAGGTCTAGTTAGAATTTTTTCTTTGTGACATGGGCTTAGGATTCAAACCGTTTCCTCTTGGTATTTATGACATAGGCAAACCTCTTACTAGGTATACATCTTTCATTTTTCATTATCTGAATGAAAAAATAATTAAGGGCTCTATTTGATACCCTTATTAGAGTTCAAATCTATTAAAATAGGATAGTTTTAAGTTAATTCTATTCCTTGTATACAGTCACCCTCAAACCACAACATAGGTAAAAAATTAAAACTACTTGGCCAAAAATTACAAATCTTATGAGTTTTAAAACTAATAAAACATAGTTTTTAGGAAAACCAAATAAATTAAAAAATAAATATAAAAATTTTATATGTAAAAAGATAAATGTGTAGCATGCAATGAATTTGGACAGGAACAAAAAATATTATCAAGTTGTATAATACAATAAAAAATTATGAAATTAAAATTGATCAAAAAAAACTATATCAAGCAAACTAATATATTTGTAAGCATACACAAAATGATATCAAGGTTCCTAAAATAGTTTGGACAAACACATAACAATACTGTGTTAGCCAATACCAATCATAAACAAATAGATAAAAGTATCAAGTTGGCCATTAAATTTAAATGGATGGTTTAAATTTTTTTGTTAGAAGATATAAATTAAACATGAAAATGATCCAACCAAAATAGGGATAATATTTATGTTAGGTTTTCTAAAATAAATACATGGTGGATGACCTAAAACTATCTTCTTTCTCTTAATAGATTAGGAATAAAGTAAGGTCAATAATATATAGCTTTTTTATACTTGGGTGATTAGGTGAAGATTAATTACTTTTGTATATCTAGTAAAGGGTAACCTTTAACTTAAATATCTAGAGGAAAGGGCTCCTAAGCTTAAAATTATGACATAAGGATTTAAAACTCACTATACCTCAACAAACATAATGCTTCTAACTATGGTTGTAAATATGTATTTAAATTAACTAGTTATAAAAGGGTATAAAATGAAGACAAATATGAGTTAGAAGGTTTTTAAATGGGTAAGGTGCAATGTTCGACTAAATGGAGGTTTATTCAACATAAGGTGATCAATGACAAATATAAGCAAACTTATATCTACACTGGCTTATTTGATATAGGGAAAAGCATGAAAAAGGATATACTTACATTCATTCAAAAAGATATATATATATATATATATATATATATATATATATATATATATATATATATATATATATATAATATAATATAATATAATAATTAAATATTTTAAGTATTACATGTATATAAATATATATTTTGGGGTGTACCCATCAATGTTTCAATCTCCCCCTTGGCTCAAGAGGATTTTTGTAAGAGAATTTTATTAGTTGAAGATATCAAAGTAATGCTTGGGAAAGAAATGTGAGTGAAAGAAGATAAAATGATTTTTATATGATATTATATGAATGAAATTTGAACCCTATATGTATGGTTATAATACCCAAAACCAACCCTAAAACCTAAGCTGATGGTATCATCCAATTTGATATAGTTAGAAGATGTTAGTCAACACAGTATGTGTCAGCCTAGATGATATTGTAAAAATTTTAGAAGGAACACTCAAAATTATATTAGGTTGGATAATATATTACATGAAGGATAAAATAAAAATATATATATTATTGGTTAGGCCGATACCATATGTATAGTGAAACTAACAAATCTAGATAAGAAGTAGAAATAAGGGATATATAGATAGACACTTGGATGAGATCAAATTGATAGTAGTAATAGTTTAATCAAGATAGAATGTCAACATATATCATAAATGACCATGATCCTTTCCCACACTATGCTTAGTTTACCTTTTAAGGCATGCACTCATGGATATCAATGCATCAACAAGCCATTGTAAGAGAAAGTGTTAGTAAATGATAAAATGAAAAATATTATGTTAAAGCACATCTTCCTATAACACTTTTAATGGATATCAAAGTATGGAAATTATTATTAAGATGATAATGTGAATAAAAATAAATACCATGTTAGAGCACATAATGGTGAAATTAATGGAATACATCATATACAAGAAGTAGATCTCTCTAATTTTTGAAACCGGATTAGTAAGCAACCTAAACATTTGGATAATATATTGAAAATAATGAGAGGTTAAGAATAAAAATAATGTTAAGGTATCCAAATCTAAGGAAAAAAATGATGGACTCTTCAATGATACATATTTACCTTATAATGGCTTTGATTATATAATAGGTGTTTATACCACCATTCCTCCTACTATTATTCATATGTCTATGCTTATGTATACATATGTAGTGCACATCCCTAGTGTGGGTTCAACATGGGTCAATCCTCATATTTATATGGTTATGACTTCTAGGATTTATACTTATATGATATTATCCATTTATACATAATTTATTATGCCTAATACTCAATCCCTTATGTACACTATCCTTGATTTTCAAGCCAATGTTTTAAAATTGAAAAATTGTTCTTCAAGAGTAGTCCATTCAATTGATTCTATAAGATTACTACATAATCCATTGGTGTTGGATATTTAATCCTATCCCTATCCTATATTATGTTTTACACTTAATATTACATTATATGATGTTAAATGTGATCCAGAACATCATATTAGAGCCTTTGACATAACACGTTTGGATTACACATCCAATGATAAGTTGTTGATAATTTATTTTTAAGGATTCCTAAGAAATTATATTTAATAGTTATATTACCATAATTTTCATTTAATACATGTGTTCAATCCTTTACATTATCATTTATTATCACACTTTTCTATAAACATCAGTGAGAAGATGTCCTATGCCTAAATTTCAAAACTTAAGTAAGGACCTGATTAGCCTAAAAATTTATATATGATTTTTTATAAGAATATGATTTCTAAAATGAAAAGTATTATTTATAATAAGGAGATACATGAAATATTCAATAAAAACCTACTTGCTATGCTACATGAGTATATTATATTCAAACTATTTGAATATTTCAATTACATGTGTCATAAGGCCAAGGACTGCGATGTTAAACTCCATGCTATGAATAAGTTGAAGTATGAGTGTAATGATATAACATATTCTAGTGAAAGTTTTTAGAGCAAAAAAAAATTTAAATTATAGGTAAATGATACTAAGAATGAGTATAAGATTATATTTAATGAGTTTCACAACCAACCACTAGGTTTGTCCTATCAACTCCTCAAAGAAGTTTGTTTAATTAATTATTAAGACCTCCTTATAATATTCTATATAAGTTATTAGAGTTAAATATCATATCTTTCCTTATGAAATTTTTTGTTGATATGAATATTTATCTATATCAGGGGTTTGACATCAATACATACTACAATTATCACAAATGTCTAAGACACTATACAAACAAATGTTTTAGGTCAAGACATGAGATATAAGATATAATAAATGATAATATTGTTCATATTAGTGATATTATCACATATAAAAATGATTTAGTGGTACAAAACAATATTTATGATTCATTTCCAAATCATTTGACAAAATAAATCAAGACTAATCCTAAGGTGCAGATGACTTACAAAGCATGTCTTCCTTTGAATTTGTATGCTTCAAAGACTAAATAATTAAAAAAAACTATAGATGGTATTATTGGTATAACTAAAATCATGCCTATACATAAACCTATAAATAAATTTGATGAGCATGATATTCTTTAACATGATTCTATTAATGTGCCATCTTGTGTGTGTAGTTACATTAACTCACATCATAGACATAATGTCATGATGGATAATGGACTTAGTGAAAACATTTAAACTATGATATTAATTAATAGTATTGGATACACATATGAGGATTTTATTTCTATGATAAATAAAATAACATTATTTGATAGAAAGAAATCAAACCCTTTTGAGAGCATTGTGGTACCACTTATGGTAAGTCCTGGAAACAATAACTCTTTATTATTAGTTATGCCTAATATGGGTACATTTAACATGTTTTTTATTGAAGGTAAAAGTGGGTTTTATAAGGACTCTACCCATAAAAAATAAACACCTTTGTGGCCAGTAACATAGAGCAAAATATTAACAAAAATAGTAAATAACACATGTCCACTGGAAAGAAACAATGAAGACACAACAGAAAAATAGCTGATACATAACTTACATTACAAAGCAAAGAAAGTTAGTTTTGGGTTTTCTTCCATTCCTTGTAAGCCATGTACCACTCCTCTATCATACTTTGTAAATTATTATCCAATCTGCCTAACATTTTGTCCTTTTCATTCATATTAGCGACTCATTTAAGCTTTTTCTTGGGCCTAGTTTCATTCTCACTTTGTTTTGCATTATTACGAAAAAGACAACCCTTATATACTTTACATTACATTATTTACCATTACCTTGCTAAATCTAACAAGAATATTAAGATTGTCCTTGATATCTCTATTTTCCTTCTCCATAATATTAATTATATCAGTAAGAATTTAAATCTGAGTATCCATTTCCACTTCCTTCTCCCTTGAGCAATAAAGCCCATATTTTTTGTTGAAATTATTGATCTCTTGTTTTATTCATGTATGATCCTTGATAAACTGACAAAGGAAAGCTTTATGTATGCTCACCTCATCCTATAGAACCTCCAATTTACTTTTATTCTTATCTACATTATTCACCGAGTACAAATCAAATTTGTCCTAAACATAAAATGAGGGTCCCCTATTTGTACACCAAAATTATCATCATTTCATTTGATTCCTATTGCATCCTATTTTATGCCTTCCCCAATTATAGGTGTATGAGTCTTGATTGGATGATCATATTACTCGATAGTATGTTTTTCACTCTCTTCAAAATCAATCACTAAATGTGTCTCCTAGAAAATATGATCATTGAAAGAGCCCTCTTATTATCAACCCTATTGTGATCCTCAACCTTCTTAGGTTTAGGTTTAAAAATACTTCTCAAAATCCATTTGGGAGGCCCAATGGTAGAAAGATTCACATTAAATTTATTCTTTTTAATAATGGAATAATGAGGAGAAGGGTTATGATCCTAAAAAAAATTGTATATAAGGAAAATAACCATGTGATGCATCGACTTTGTTTTCTTTCCCATTTGGATCTCTTTGATATAATGTTACAAGGAATGTAAAATATAAAAAGTAATGCTAATGGGGATATTATTATGGAGATAATTCAAGAAATAGAGATGATAATAATACACTACTTTCTAACATCCATCAAGGGTAACATACCTTATGATTTGATCATCCACTTTGTCAAATGGAACTGGTAAATCCTCTCTTTTGTATCCTCCTTGGAAAACCATGAGATTTTCATCAACCACCAAAAACTTATCTTTTTCCTTCTCAAGGTTCATAGTCAATCTAATATATTTATTTTCTTGAATTTTAAGCCTAGTAACCCTTGAAATTAGCTCTTTAATGATTTCAATGGAAATGTTATGGATATTAACCACTTGGTCTACCCAATTCTTGGCAAATTGATGTGAGAGATAAGTATCATATCCCAAAATATGATCAATAAAATTGGTAATACCCCTTATATCTAGAATTTGCCAAACATTGAACTTCTTCCTAATATGATCTGTATTCATGGGTTCCACTCAGTTCAAATCACCTCCCATAGTAGAATACCTATTTGTATACGCTCCCAAAACCTCACTTAAAGGGATACCAAAGTAAATGAACTCACAAATAGAAATAACCTTCAAATGATTGTAGTGTTGGCTGACTACATAATAATGAGAAAGAGTATACCATTTGTTATTATAATTAAATACTTAATTATTACTCTACATAATGTAAACACCCATTTAAAATCATGACATAACATGTCAATCCTAATCATAGATTGGGCCCCTTCATGATTGGATTACTTTTGTTACATTTTTACTTGATGATAATATCATTGACATGATAAACCTCCATCTTATTCCAAAATTTGAATTCCTTGGATTTTACCCCTTTATTAGCAAAGGTATCAGATAACATATTTCCCTCTTTATAAGTATGCTAAAATATAACCTTCTCAAATCCTTTGCTTAACTAAATTATTTTATCTACTATATGTAATATAGACCAAGTAAGAATATTTTTCTTATTGATATAGTTAATGATATTAAGAGAGTCCCCCTCAATATAAATATATTGGTAACCCAACTCAAGAGCCACCTGGGGCCCCCACAAGGCTACTAATGCTTCTAATAAATGATTTTTTTAGAAGCCTAATCTTCCTTCATAAGATGAAATAATCTCTCCTTGATTATTTTGAATAGCCCCTCCACCTCCTAAAAATCTATGGTTCCTTCTAGAAGACCTATCAAAGTTTAATATAACCCAACTAGGGTGAGAAGCCAACCATATCATAAATCCTCCCAATGATATATTAAGATCCACTATAGGTATTTTTTCAAGGTTGAGCTTCTATTCCTTAACAATGGTTTCCTCACATGATAAGAAAATCAACCTTTTTCCCCATCTTATATTTTTGAAATTTTTAAATAAGAGAGAAAAGATTTTGTTAGCTACTCTGAAAAGGGGATTTTTTTATCCCTGAATATTCTATTGTTGAATTCCTTCCAAATTCCCCATAGAAGATGATGAAAATCCATATTTTAAATCTCCTTGAGTTCTTAGCTAACAAAGGGACAATACAAAGCCTACCAAGCCTCCATAATAGTTAAAGGAAGAACCCAAGAAACCTTGATTCTTTGTAGGAGAGATCCCCAAATGTGGAAAGAGTATAAAAAATAAAGGAAGATGTGATTAATAGATTCTCAAGAATTCTCACATAGTACACATCTATTTACCAAATTAATACCTCTTTTACTTAGACTATCCAATGTAAGAATTCTATTCTAGACATTCAATCAAATGAAGATGTTTATTTTTAGAATAATATTTTTATTTCATATCTATCCTAAAGGATTTCTCCTCTTTGTCAAAATTTGAAGCTTTAAATATATATATATATATATATATATATATATATATATATATATATATATATATATTTAGTATGATATTTTCCATATATTGAGTCAATCCAAATTAGTTCATCCTCTTGCTTTAGATTTGTAGTATAGCTACCCTTGAGACTTAAATTAAGATCTAAAACATTAGTGGTTGAAGCAACATTAACATTATCACAATTCAAATGTTTCCAAATTTTTCTACCATTACAAACTTATATATAATCTGATACCATTTCTCCTAAAATAGAAGAGATATAATGAGAAACTTGATGTTGTGGTTCAATATTATCCTATTGAGCATTGTTCATGTTGTTGAGGTTTGGCATTAATGTTATCATTGATGTCAAAGGCTCTTAAGAAAGGTGTTCATGAGGTCATTGAAGAATGTTCTTGTTTTATGTCATCATTGAGAGGTATGAAATTATTTGAGGATAATTTAAGGCATGTGATAAATGTGTATAAACATCAAATAGTGTTTCAAGATCAATGGTCAAGCTTCAAGTGCTTGAGAAGCCTAGTCATGACACTAGTCATAGCTTGTAAAGTCCTAGTGAGAAGGTTTGAGCATGGTGTCTTGGTGAGATGGACACACAGAGGCATAATAGGTTATAATTGGTTTCTAGAGAATGCATATGAGGAATTTCATAACTCATGAGAGTCTCAAGGTGAACTTATAGGGGTAGTACCTACAGGTCAAGGTTGTAACTAGACCATTTCTAGACCTTGCTTGGCATAATGAGGGATCATAATCTATTTTCAAGTCATATGAAGGATATTTGACATTGTTTTATAATTTAAGATGTTGTGTGACCATGTATGTGAGGTAGAGAGAACATGGAAAGAGGTTTGAATGTCAGTTCAAGACCTAATGATATGTGACGACTCAAGTGTAGTAAAAAAAAGATGGTGAAAACATGGCCTAATTAGGTATCAAGATAAATTTACAAGGAAATCATGGATAGGTGAGTGTTTTCATATATTTTATATGTTTTTAAAATTATATTTTAAAATTCCTAGGTTATGTTTTAAAATTTTATGCATGAAACATGGTTTTGAGGTCTCACGTGTGCATAGAATGAAGGGTTCTCAACTTGAGAAGGATGTTCAGGTGTTCATTGGCATGTGTAATATCTAAATGGGAAATTTTTATATTAATGAGAGGTTGGTAATGGTCCTATATAATATCTATAGGAATTAATTTTGAAAATAAGGGGCAATCATTTATGAATAATCGTTAGCACTAAAAATAATTTTAACCCTCTCTAAAATCCTAAAAATGCCCTAATGTGAAATATATTGATTTGAAATACCTATAATGGATTGGAATTTATATATAATTGATTTTATATTATATTAAACTCTCATAGGAACCTTTAGGTGTGATTTTTTTGTCAGGTGAGTGAGTGGACCCTACAATAAAGGCCTTGTTTCTCAAAGATTTGTTACAGCAGTCATAGTTGACCAAGTCAAAGTTGATAAATGGATGGAAGAAATATATTGATACTTTTATTTTATTTATATTTTTTTATAAGTATGTTCTATCGCTTATGTGTGATAAATTAGTCATCCAAGACAACCTATCGCTAAACGGGCCTAATCATACAAATAGTGAGAAACCCATGCATAAGTGAGAAGGTTATTAGGGATGTGTTATCATAGATTAGGGATGAATCCAAGTAAATGGAGATGTTTTTAAATACATTTAGTACATTTTAATGTTGTATATAATTTTTTTATCTCATTTTATATAGCAAAACATTGCTCTCAAGTTGACTTATCTAGCTTAGTGAGGTCTGTATATAGTGAGGTCATGAAATTAGTCTGTAAGACCAATATTGCCATTAGATATTATGATATTTTTGTTTTATGTTGTTCTAAGGATGTTTTATTATCTATTTAATTTATTTTAAGTCATTTATTATGTTTTTTTAAGTTGTCATAAGTTTACATTTTCATCACTATGTTTTGAGGCTAGTTGATAGTTCTAAGTGGGCTACTTGCAAAGGAGGGTTTGAGTAATTTTACCCTAATTTTTGAAGTATAAATAATATTATGACTCCAAAGTCATTTATCTTCTATATATGTGAATTTTTTCATAGTGTGTTGTAAAAATAAAAATTATGATTAAGTTGTTCTAGATAGACTTTCTAGGTATGCACAGGCCTAACTATGAACAATACTAATGGCATACTTCAAGTGTTGATTGGAGATATAAGGTGTCATTGAAATAATATTATATTATTATAGGTCTATTTTAGTGTCATAGTATATGTTCCTTTAATTTTAGGATTTTTAAAGTGTTCTAAAGAGTTCAAAGGGTAACATGTGCTAATGAAGGCCTACTTGAATTAGGTCTCCTTAAGGCCTAAAAGAAATTTTGGTCCTATATGCTATGACAAACATATTTTATTTTATTTTTAATGTTTGTGGAAATTAATAAGTCTAATTTTATTTAAAATATAAGTGTTCAAGTGTGTATGTCAAACCAAGAGGTATATGAGCAATAGCTTAGTATAAGAACAAGGCCTAGTAAGCTAATTGACAAGTTAGAGTTTGAAGTAGTTGAATCAAATGATATATAAATTTGAATAGCTGAGTGAGGTATTTCATACCATAAAAATGGTAAAAATAAACTATCATTAATGAGAGGGATAAGAGTGTTAAGAGTTTAATAGGTGACCATCATCAGATGATTGAGAAATAAGGTTTTTTAAAAGTGATCAAATCAATTAGGTGGATGAGTTAGTGATGAGTCATCTAGGGGGTTGGTGCCTCCTTACAAGTTGGTTTTTATTAAAACCTAGTTAAGTGGGTGATTGGCTAGTTGGGGTTGGTTCTCCATGTGAATTTGGTGTTTCACTAAATCTTATGTTTGTCTTATAGGATTGTATTTCATTTGTAAATATTAGTGGGTTTTCTTCCCTTTGAGGGTTTCCCACTTGTATATGTTTTTATTTTGATATTATCAAATGAATTAATATTTATGAATTTATATATCTTTGTATTTAATTGATGGTTTAAGGAATGTTAAATTACATGCAAAATAAATTTTTAAGAGAATGATTCACCCCCCCTCTCAGTGATTATGTTTATAACAATTGGTATCAGAGCCTGGTCCTTTCAAGATAATTCTAATAGCTTGAAGGTGATCCTAAGAATCAAAATATGTCTTGTGATAAATATGAAGAAGATAAAATGTATGATTAATAAGTCTACTATGATATTAAAGAAGGAGAAGTTGAAGTAAACCTTGAAGATGAGCTCATAGGATCCCTTCATGATTTCAAGCATCAAAAGAAAACTATCAATGATATCAGTAGTCAGTTAGAAGGTTTCAAAACAGGGTTTAAGTTAAAGTAATTTGAGTATGAATAATAAAATATAGAGTTATATTCCTTGAATATTAAGCATGAGAAACTCATAGACAAAATGAATAAGTTTTAGAGAGATCATGAGAAGTCAGAATAAGTAAACAGTACCAACATTAAAATACCAATCAGGCATCCCAAAGTAATAAAGGATTAGTCATCATGGGACCATGGGAAAAATACTAATCAGTCAAGTGTTAAGTACATAAATGTTGTTTACTACATCTATCACAATATAGGACACATTGCAACATTCTGCTCTAATAGAGTTATAAGGACCTAAAGATTCAACAAGACATATGAAGCTCCTAGAATGCATGAAAAGGATCAAACATTGGTATGGAAACCAAAGCAAGTTAGGATGGATCATATTGATCTCAAGATTCAAGATGGACTATTTTCCAAGGAATAATAAAATATCAAAGAGGATTCTATGCTAGCTCAGACTAACTTTCACATTTAATATGAAGGAATTAAATGGTATATAGATAGTGGTTGTTCAAGACACATGACAAGAGATATAAATAAGTTCATCTCATTGAATAAGAATTCTATAGGAATAGTGAGGTTTCAAGATAACACGACTACCAATATAGTTGGAAAGGGTGTCTTGAGTTTGAACAATGGGAAGACCAAGACAAAAAATGTGTTGTATGTGGAAGGTTTGAAACATAACCTGCTTAGTGTAAGTCAAATATGAAACCGAGGACACACAATAACCTTTCATTATAGAGGGTGTGAGATAAGGAGATCCAAATAAAGAAGTCTAATTATCAATGCTAAGAGGACTGAAAATAATTTATATGTCTTGAATGAGACTAAAAAGGAGAGATGCTTCATGAGAAAGATAGATGAAAGTTGGCTTTGGCACAAAAGATTAGGTCACCTAAAATTTGACAATCTGCTCAATATTAGTACTAAGAAGTTTGTGAATAACATACCTAAGATCACTAAACTTACAAACATAATTTTTAAGACATGTCAACATGGTAAGTAGACTATAAGAAGGTTCAAGTCTAAGGAGTACTCTACTACAATACCCTTAGATTTAATACACACTGATATCTATGGTCTTATAAGAATTTAAAGCATTCAAGGATATACATAATTCAGGTTACTATTATATGATTACACAAGAATGACTTGGATCACATTATTAAAAGAAAAATAAAAAGATCTTGACAAATTCAAGGAATTCAAGGCTCTTGTTGAGAATGAGAAGAATGGGAAGATAAAGTGCATAAGATCTGATAGAAGATAGTTTTGGTCCAATGAGTCTTATGACTTATGTGAGGTTCATATAATAATGATATAATTCTTAGTAGCAAGGACACCTCAACAGAATGGGGTAGTGGAAAGGAAGAATAAGATAATTTAAGAGATGGCTAGAACTATGCTAAATGACTCTATACTATCTAATGGATATTGGATAGAGGTAGTAAGCATCATAGTCTACATTTTGAATAGAGGATAAATAAGGACTAATGGAAACAAGACTCCTTAGGAACTATATAAGAGAAGACCTACCAATGTGGAACACTTTAGAGTGTTTAGGATCATATGTTTCATCGAAAGAGATGATGAAGGCTTGGGAAAGTTTGATTCTAGATCTGATGAAGGTATATTCTTAGGATACTCATCAATTAGCTCACCCTATATATTTTATAACAATAGAATAAAAAAGATAGTGTAAATAGCCAATGTGAAGATTGATGAGACAAGGAAATCACACTTAAAGTCAAAGGACACTTTAAATAATCTAAACTTCAAGAATGAAGAGGAGAATATAGAGGTTGATGAGAATGAAGAAGAATTTGAAGAGAGATATAATTCAAAAGGGTCCTCAAGATAAATTCAAAAAGATCACCTTGAATCTCAAATCATTGGCAAAAGGAATGCAGGTATGAAAATAAGGAGGAGATTGGTAAGTAATATAAATCAAGAGAATGTTTCTCTATTATCTAAGATTAAACCTAAGAGTCTTATAGAAATAAAAAAAGACAAATTTTGAATAGGTGCTATAAATGAGGAGTTATATCAAATAGAGAATAATGAGACCTTGAAACTAGTTCCTAGGCTTAAAGATAAACATGTCATTGACAAAATATGGGTGTTTATAGATAAGTTAAATAAAGATAGAGTAGTCACTAAGAAAAATACTAGATTGGTATGAAAAGGATATACACAAGTTGAAGGGGTAGACTTTGAGGAGACCTTTACACTAGTATAAAGATTGGAGGCCATCAAATTATTTATAGTATATGAAAGATTTAAAGGATTCAAGGTATACCAGATGGATGTTAAATCTACCTTTTTGAATATGAATTTGGAAGAGGAAGTATACATTGAGAAACTTGAGGGGTTATCACTATCAGAGGATAAAGACTATGTTTACAAATTGAAAAAGGTTGTCTATGGTTTAAATAAAGCTCATAAATATTGGTATGATAGGTTGGGAATATGTCTATTGGATCAAGGATTCAAAAGAGGAGTTGTAAATAGTAATCTATACATTAGGATAGAAGATGACCATCAGTTGATAGTAGTTGTCTATGTGGATGACATCATCTTTGGTGGAAATCATGAGAACATGACAAAGGCTTTGTATAGGTGATGAATAAAAAGTTTGAGATGTCCATGCTAAGAAAACTATCATTATTTCTTGGGTTACAAATCACTCAATCTATAAAAGGTATATTCATCTCACAAGCCAAGTACATAAGAGATATCTTGAAGATGTTTGAGATGGAGGATTGTAAATCAGTTAGTACACACATGATAACAAGGTGTAAGTTGAGAAGGAAGATGAGTCCTCAAAGTTTAATCAAACATCATATAGCTCAATGATTAAAAGTTTGTTATACACCATAACCTTTAGAATTGACATCATGTAAGAAGTAGGTATTATGGGAAGGTTTCAAGTACATCTAAAGGAAAATCACCTAAAAGTAGTCAAAAAGATACTTAGGTATCTCAAGGGGACTATGAAATGTGGATTGTGGTATCCAAGAAGCAAGGAGTTCAATTTTAAAGTCTACATAGATGCAAATTGGGAAGGAAGTATAGATGATAGGAAGAATACCAATGGAGGAGCTTTCTTATTAGGTGGGTGCCTAGTTTTATGGATAAGTAAGAAACAACCATCATTAGTGTTATCCACTTGTGAGGTCAAGTACATTGAAGCATATTCATGTTTCACTCAGGTCTTATGGATAAGACAAACCCTAAAATACATAAGGCGGAGTATGATGTTCCTAGACCTATTTATTGTGATAGTAAAAGTGTTATAAGTGTCTCAAATAACCAATCCATACCCTCAAAGACAAAGTACATTTCCATTAGGTATCTTTTTATAAGAGAATAGGTAAGTGAAAAAAGTGTCAAACTTGAGTATGTTTTTACATAGGATCATATTGCAGACATTTTGACCAAACCACTTCTAAAGGTAACTTTTGAACACTTGAGATTAGAATTAGGTGTAATTCCTACCCCTAAAAATCATTAAAGAATCCAAAGTAGTTAGGGGAAGCTAATAAAGTTCATTATCTCTAAGAATATGTGAGTTATTACAAGAAGGTATGCATGGAGATAAGGGAATCATGTTTGTATTATGTCTAATTAACTCATAGCCTTATGTGTTGAGTATTTTGGTTACAAGGAGTGTCATCTAAGAAGTTTTAGACATCACTTTGTCATTTATGTCAAAGAAGGAGAAGGAAAAGAATGGGTAGATAATAATGATCAGTTTATAAAATATTTTTCCATCAATGACAAAGTGGGATATTTTTGAGCATTGTTCTTTTTGTTGAGGTTTGGCATTGATGTTGTCATTGATGTCAAAGGTTCTTAAGAAAGGTGTTCATGAGGTCATTGAATAATGTTCTTATTTGATATCATAATTAAGAGGTATGAAATTGTTTGAGGAGAATTTAAGGCATGTGATCAAGGTGTATAATCATCAAAGATTATTCTAAGATTAGTGTTCAAGCTTCAAGTGCTTGAGAATCCCAATCACACCACTAGTCATAGATTGTAAAGTCCTAGTGATAAGGTTTGAGCATGGTGGCTTTGTGAGATGGACATAAAGAGGCATAATATGTTGTAATGGGTTTATTGATAATGTATATGAGGCATTAAATCACTCATGAGAGTCTCAAGATGAACCTACATGGGTAGGACTTATACGCCAAGGCTACAACTAGACCATTTCTAGACCCTACTTGGCCTAATGAGGTGTCATGATCTATTGTTAAGGCATATAAAGGATGTTTTATATTTTTTGATCATGTTATATGTTTCATGAGAATGTGATTAATTTGGATACAACATTTAAATAGGTTTGACAGTTAGTTCAAGACCTAATGAGGTATGAAGTCTTAGGTGTAGTAAAGCAAGATAATAAGAGCATGGTCTAATGACGTATCAAGATCATTTTCCAAGTAAATCATGGATATGTGAGTATTTTTAAAGTTATGATATGTTTTTTCAATCATATTAAAAAGCTTTTATGTCATATTTTTCATGTTTAGGCATGAAACGTGGTTTTGAGGTCTCTTGTGTGCACAAAATGAAGGGTTCTCAACTTGAGGACTTTCAGGTGTTCATTGGCACATGTAAACTCTACATGGGAAATTAATATATTAATTAGATATGGGTAGGGGTCCTAGATAATATATCCAAAAATTATTTTTAGAAATGAAGGGAAATCCTTTATGAACAATCGTTAACACCAAAAATAGTTTTAATCCTCTCTAAAACCTTAACAATGACTTGATGTGAAATATCTTGTTCTAAACTACCCAAAATGGATTGGCATGTCGAGATAAGTGATTATAGGTTGTATTAAACTCTCCTAGGCACCTTTAATTGTGATTTTTTTTAGGTGAGTGAGTGGACTTTACAGGAAAGGCCTTGTTTCTCAAAGATTTGTTATAACAGTTAGAGTTGACCAAGTAAAATTTGCTAAATAAATGGAATAAAAATATTGAAACTTTTATTTTATGTACATGGTGGTTTATTTTTAGTTTATATCCATTACATGTGTTAAACCCACCATCCAATAAAACCTATCTTTAAACAAGCCTAATGGTGTAAATAGTAATAAACCCAAGCAGAAGTAAGAAGGTGATTAGGGATGTGTTATCATGGATTAGGAATGAATCCAGGTGAATGGATATATGTTTTGGATATAATTGTATATAGCAAAAAATTTCTTTCAAGTTAACTTATCTAGCTCAACGAGGTTTGCGTATAGTAAGGTCATGAGATTGGTCTGAAAGACCAATATTACCATTAAATATTATGATATTTTTGTTGGAGGTTGTTATAAGGATATTTTAGGATATATTTAATTAATTTTAAGTCCTTTATTTTGTTATTTTAGGTGTCATAAGTTCAAACTTTCATGATTATGTTTTGAGGCTAGTTGATAGTTCTGAGTGGGTTACTTATAGAGAAGGGTTTAAGTATTTTTTACCTTAAGTTGTGAAGTATAAATAATATGATGATGAACCTGAGGTAATTTATATTATTTATATGTTATTTTTTACATGGTTATTTATAAAAATTGTGTTTATGCTTTAAATGTTCAAGAGAAACTTTCTAGGTATAGACAAGCCTAATTGTGAACAATACTAATTGCATGCTTCAAGTGGTGATTAGAGATAAAAGGTTTCATTGACATAGGATGATATTAGTAGGGTTATATTTGATTTAAATATGATATTTTAATTCCATGTGATGATTTTTAAAGTGTTCCAAGGTGTTCAAAGGGTAATGTATGCTAATGAAGACCTAAATGAATTAGGTTTCCTTAAGGCCTAAAAGGGGTTTTGGTCATATATGATATGAACAACCTATTTTAATGTTAATTTGTTTTTTTGAATGTATTAATCCTATTTTATTTAAAAATTTAATTTTGAAAGTGTGTACAGCCAACCAAGAGGTGTATGAGCAAGAGCCTAGTATAATAACAAAGCTTAACAGGCTTGATTAACAAGTTAGATAATGAGGGAGTTAAAGTGAATGATATACAACTTTGAAGAGATGAAGGATGTATTTTAAACCATAATAATGGTGTATAAAAAATATCATCAAGATCTTATATGGTCACTATTTATGAAAATCAAGGTTAGATGACCTAATCAAATCAAGAAGAGGGCTAGTTGAGTGAAAAGGCTTAGAAGGTAATTTGAGAGGGGTAAGAGTGCAAAGAGATGAAGAGGTGGTCATAATCAGTTGATTGAGAAACAAGGTGTCTTGAATTTTATCAATTCAATTAGGTGTTTGAGTTGGTGTTGATTTATCTAGGTGGTTGGTGCCTCCTTGTAAGTTGGTGATTGTTAAAATCTAGTCAAGTGGGTGTTTGGCTAGTTGGGGTTGGTGGTCGATGTGAAGTTGGTGATTAACTAAAAAATTTATTTTTATCTTATGTAAATATAGTCCATTTTAAAATATCAGTGGGTTTTCTTCTACTTGAGGGTTTCCCACTCATATATGTGTTTCTTATGTTAAGATCATATGAATGACTCTATGCATTGCTATATCTTTGTATTACTTTGATGGTTAAAGTAATGTTAAGGTACATGTGAAATAAAGTTTTAAGAGACTGATTCAATCCCCCACCTTATTTATCATTATGTTTCCAACATCTCCAATGAATTATTAAGAATACAAGGATCCTTCCAAAATCTAATATTATGACCATTACCTAGCTTCCACTTGTAGCATTTTAGTAAAGTATCCCTATTATTGGAAAAGAAATTCTAGATTGTGGATCCTTTAATAAAGGTAGGCTCAGTAAGGAAAGATAAAGGATATTTTTAACAAAGATATTTGACATAAAAAATGTTTTCCCAAGGAGTCATTTCCTTAAGGAGTTTCCACTAAAACCTTGTGACTAATGCCTTGTCCATAGAGGAAACTTTTAAAAATGCATCCCTCCAAAGGATTTTGGTAGGCATACCTTATCCCAAGACACTAGAGGGATTTTGTGAATATCTTCCACTCCTATTGATAAGAAACTTTTTTGGATTTTTCAAAAAATTTCCTCGATAACTTTGGGTGTTTTGAAGAGAGAAATAACGTAGATGGGGAGACTTTGTAAAACAATTTTGATAAATAATGCGTTACCAGCCTAAGAAATTAAATCCCCTTTTCAACCAAAAATATTCCTTTGAAACCTTTTAATTAGAGGGTACTAAAATTTAGATTTCATTTTTTCTCTGAATAGTGGCATGCCTAAATAAAATAAGAGAAGTTACTTGATCTGATAATTTGTAATTTGTGCAATATTTCTTTGATAGGAAACTAGTATATTGACGAAAAATAAGTCACTTTTGGAGTAGTTAATCAACTAATTTGAGACAACTGCATAACTATCCAGAATAAAATTTATTTCCATAGCCTCCATTATTGAGATTGATTCCAAAATGATCATATCATCAACAAATTATTGGTGAAGATAAGGTTGAGCTCTTGAGGCTAGTTTAAAACCCTTCAAGGTGCCCTATGCAAGTGCATTCAAAAGGTTCTTTCTTAGATAATATACCATTATAATGAATAATAATGGAGACAAAGGGTCACCCTGTCTAATTCCATGCTCACTCCTAAAAATCTAGATAGGAAGCCATTAATAATAATAGAAAATATAACCATTTAAATGTTGTTTTAAATCAACCTTCTAATATGCTTATGAAAACCAAAATTATTTATAACTAAGTCCAAGAAACCCAAATCAACTCTATCATAAGATTTGGCCATATAAATTTTAAAAATCATACCTACTTTTTTACTTTCATCCATGGAATGTGTTGTCTCATGTACTATCATAATACCATCCTAAATTTGCCTTCTTGAGACGTATCCTCCTTAATTAGAAAAAAATATTTTATTCAAAAGTAGTTGAATCATTAATGCCAAAATAATTGTAAATATTTTATAAATAGAATTACACACGATGATATGCCTAAATTATTTTAATTTTTATAGCCCTATATTCTTGGGAATGAGAGCTATAAAACTATTATTAAACCCTCTAACAAGTTTGTCAGAGAACAAAAATTCATCCACTACCACCCATAAATTTTTTATAGGTACAATCACTAAGAGGGGGTGAATCAGTGAGCCCATATATTTCAATTCCAATTCCAATCCTTTTATAACTATTAACCAAACAACATATATCAACCTGGTCAAGCAATATTAACAAGAGACTTCAATCATTCAATGCATACACAAGATCAAACACACAACACATAGTTCTTATGGGAAACCCTCATGGGGATTAAAACCCACTCTAAAGCCTAAAAAACATAGACTAATTTTCCTATAATATATTACAAAAAAGAGATTTTTCAAGTCATTTAGACCAAAAACCTTGATCAAGCCCTTCTAACCAAAGGCTTTTAGTGAAACACCTATTTCACAAGGAATAACTTCCCCTAAAGAAGACCAAGTCCTTTATACAGTCCTTGAAATGAAAACCTCCACATTAAAAATTATTTCTTCAACACCTAATGATGTATGCTTGATTTCTTAACCCCTACACAAACTTCCTCTCTATCTCATACAGTCCTCTCACATAGGTAATCCATAATATCTCTCCTTCACTCAAAATATAATCATATGCACACTTAGACCTCCTTACATATCCTCAAATTGTAAGAGTAATATTATATCATCATAAATATTACCTACATGTAATCAACAAACTTTTATTCTCATCAACTCATCCAACAGGCACACTACCTATCCTCTTCACCAATAATCCTTACACACACACTCATATTGTAAGTCTTCCACACATCTAGAAACCATTACATTTGGTTCCAATACACACACACACACACACACACACACACACACACACACACACACACACACATGCCTTCACCCTTAAGTCATCTTACATGGGTCACACTCAACCACAACTCTCTTTCAAATAATCCTAAGTCACTTTTTAGGACCTATGATGACCCATTCACCTTTATGACACTTCTCAAGAAAATCAATAACATAGGAACACTTTTAAACTCATGGACCCATGTCACATGATATATAGGTCCTCTTTAAGTTCCCATATCCATCACAGTACCCTTCTGCTTAAGCACAAATTGCTCAAACAACATTCTATACAACAACCATTATGAGAAAACACAAAGTCAGTTTCTAAACCTTTGTTCATATTGTATATGATTGGTTAAGAATTCATAATTCACACAAAACATCCTCATAGAGTCTACAAGATTTAATAATAAATAATTCATCACTATATATCAAAATAATATCAAAACAAGCTCAAACAATCTTCTTGGGTTACGTGAAGAGCATACATAAAAATATAGTCAACTTTAAACCTTCATAACTTTTATTGTACACACTTTCATATCTTACAAACTATATTTATAGATGCAACTTGGAGTCCTCTACAAATTCACTTTTTACACCATGAGAAAATTTGTCTTAGATTAAAAGTTATAGCCAAAATATAGATCACTAGTTTTTCCTTTGTTATATTTAAATGAAAATAGTCACAGTTAAACCTCAGTCACTTTTCTCACATCTCATATTATTTAATATTCAAATTAAACATTAACTATCAATCTTCTTCAAAATTTAACATAGTTCACCAATGCCCAAACATTAAATTTCAAATAATTGACCTCATCTCATGCAATCTTACAATATTAAATCAATGTGCATCGTTGATCTCTATGAGATTGTCCTTACTTTAACAATGATAGATAGTTATCAGTTTGATCTCTTGAATTTAATATGCACCATTGATCTCTATAAGTATGAATACCCACTCACCATTGATCCTTAGAAGAATCTCAATCTTTATCTCTACTTAGCATTAAACTTTGAACACTTGTTCTCATCTTGCTACTTTTTGACACCTTAGAACAAATGCACTCCATCAATGTTGCTCAAAATTTACCTTGTGCAAATTTGACTAAGTATGAGGACCATTTTTATCTACCTAGAAGGCCAAATTTTCACAATCATATCTTTTATCTTGTTCACTCATATTCTCAAATGTGGACCATATGTTCTCCTTTCAAAGAGGAATCCAACCATGTTTTGAAATTCTCCTCAAACCTTCGCACGTGTGAGATAAGACTCCATTAATTTGATCACATAGATTTTTTCTTCCACAAAGCCAACTATGTCAAGAACTTTCTAGAAGGCCAAATTTGCACATACATATCTTTTAATGTGCTTCATCACATGATCTAAAACTTAGTTTAAATCAACTAGGCACAAAATTAAACAAACCCATATAATCATTTTCTCTTCACACCTTCACACATGAAAAATATAACACCATCAAAATTCCTACTTAGCTTTTCCCATCCATATTGCAAATTTGGTTAGGTATGGAAAAACACTATCAAACTACATGGGAGCCTAAATTTTAAATTAAATATCTTTTATCATACTTAGTTGCATGACTTAATATTTAGCACATAATATCTTCTCTCATAGGGGAATTTATCCATATATTAAGTTAATCCTAAAACTTTCATACATGCACAATGTGATGTCACCAAACTACTCACTCAACACTTTTTGGACATAGGAAACACTTATCAAAATTTTTGGGAGCACAAATTTATACACACATATCTTTGGTTAAAATTAATCACATGAATTGATACTTAGACCATATTAACTTGTAAATAATGTGATCATAACCATATGACCAAATCCCACTAATTCATACTCATGTGGTAATTATAATGTCATCACTGCCCACTCAAAATTTTTTACAATAAACCCAAAATTTCTAAATGAAAAAAATGATCAACTAGATAAATAAACTCATGAACATAAACATTCAAAACATATAAAAAATACTATAATACCCCTTGCATATGAAAAATAATCCATACTTATCCTTGAACATTTCTAGCCATGCTAAAACTGAAGATCAACCAAGCCTCCTTAAATCATTCTAGAAAAATCACATTGCACACTTTATCATTGTCACTTAGAATATCAAGGTACTTCTTACACTAACTATAAAACCTCCATGACATCACCATGACATCATTGAAAGTTCTCCAATAATATTCCCCTTTGTCATTGATGTCAACAACCAACATATAGCAATATATGTCTCATCTTCCTTCTCTCTCTTCAAACACTCCACAATAAGGAACTTTCTCCCCCTTCAACACAATGAAAAAGTGGAACCAATTGATCTTGAGGACCTAAAAAAGACTACCAATATGAAAGGACCATTTAAATCCCCCTTACCTTGAGCCTACCTCTTCTTGCTTGACAACTTATTCTTGCTCCATGCCAACACTTACTTTAACCAAGCACTACAACCAATGAGTAAATAACATAAAAAATATTAAAATATGGTTTAAATTACCAAGAAACATCTGAGAGGGTATCCCCCTAATATTTATTAGCTAATCCACCCCCTAAATATCTTTAGATCTCCAACACCATGAAGAACCATCATATAAGCTTACTAGTCTTCTCTCTCAAACCACCTATGGGACCACCAAAAAACCTTCATTCCACTCAAAAAATAGGAAACATGATCTCAACCATCCTGAGAACTCTCATTAAAACACTCATGCCTTTCTCTTTTGGAGAAACTAAACACAAAGCTCTCTTCTTCTCACTAGGCCTATCTAGTCTCTTTGTAGCCCTACTCAAAACTTGTAGAGACCAAAATATTTTTGTAGACACACCATAAAGACCTAAAACTTCATATCTAGATCACTCTCATATTTACCCTCAATAATGCCAATTTTCATCACCTAACTCATCCTCTATAACATACTTACTTCACAAACCTACTAGTCAATTAGGTCTCCATCTAGATTAAAACATGAATAATTTGAAAACCACAAAATTTCATATCTCTATGAATGTTGATTTAAAAACTCATTTCGCCCATTCAACTTACTAATAACCCTTAGATCTCAACTCATAAGGAAAACCATTTTTCTATCATAGTCTAAAACCCTAGAATCTCAAAACAAATAGAATCAACAAACCTCCTTCTAGGCAATGCAAACTTTTGTGACTTCTTACACATCTAGAGACACCCATCACACACTTATGGACCAATATTTAAGCTTCCACACCTTTGGTAACCCATAGATCTTATAACCCATTTTAAGACTAGCATAATCTTAAGCACAAATTGGGAAACCTAAGAGCAAACAAAAAAGTCCAATTTGACTTCAACATACCTTCAAACCACAAAACCACCTAGAGCATGATATAATAAGGTCAATAGACATTTTTACACAAAAATATCATCTTGAAAAATCACAAATTCTCTTTTTCCACTTGAAAACCTTTAATTTGACCTTGTAGACTGACCATATACAAATATGACATCATTCTGACATCACCACAACATATCTTCCACCTAGACATACCTACTCCAACTAAAAAAACTCATATCTAGCCTTTTAGGACCATCCTAAGAACACCACATCAACACTTTCTTCTCCACTGAAAGGAGTTTATTAATAAGCATAAATAGAGACATCATCTGCACCACAATGCTCTAAAAAAAAGTGAAACCAAGAGTGGCCCACATCTCCTCAGTAGCCACTAAAATCCTCTTATAGTTATAAGATTTATTTATTTTGTTCTTATTATTCTCAATCTGAACTAAGAAAACTTATTCCTTTTCTAAATCACTCTCCTTATCTTCTAATATTGGATTGACAATACATGGAGACAACATAGATCCATGACATATCTTATCATCTGAAAATCCATCTTGCAGTTAAGAACCTTATCACTAGGTACTAATAATTGATGTTCTTCACATGGTACAAGATCAGCAATGGTAGGATGTTCACTTGGATCCATATTTACCTCAAAACTAGCCTCAACCAGTACTTTGGTCTTCTCCTTAAGCTTGGTCTCTTCATTCTCAAACATAAGCATATAATGAAATCCCTCGAAACTCTTCTCCTTCTATAGCATTCTCTACCATAGAAAATATATTACGTAGTATTGTAATCTCATCATGACTCATACTTACCACCTTTGGTTTCCACAAGCTAACTTGCCTTCTTCCTTACACTATAGGATCTTGATCGAACCTATTGTAATTTGTAGACCTTTGCTTGTATAATCTAGTAAGGTGACCAATCTTTTCACAATTATAGAAATCAATACTTCTTGATGAAAACTCAGCTTGTATTACCTTAAATGGGTAATGTTTTTTAAAGTGTCCCACATTATGATAGTTGAAACACTCAACCTTGCTCACACCACTTGACTGATCATTCCATTCATAGTTCTATGCAAACTCATTTCTAATAGGTTTTCTACATTCTCTATCTTTATATCCAAACTAATTATAAGTATAGTAGTAACCATTGAAATTTGTATGCATTCTATTAACATCTTCATTCCTTGTCTGATGATTTATCTTTAAAGGTTGATCCACCTTGCTCTCATTAACATTCATGTTAACTTGAGAATTAAATTTTGGATCTTCATTAAAACCCAATCCAAATCGATCATCAGCTAACTCTTGAGTCTTTAGGAGATCATCTAGATTATTATAACTTTTATCAAACTTGAAAAATTATTTCACCTTGCTTTTAGACTTCTCTAACTCATATTTCAAATACATAATCTTAGAAGTATACCTTAAGCATTATTCTTCTTTGTCTCATATACTTGTACACATAGTTTCCAACATAGAATTAAAAAACATGAGAACACCTTCATGTTCTCTAGAGTCTTCAAATAATCTTGCCTCAAACACACTAAATTTCTTCTCATAGTCCTTGAGTTTATATTTCATCTTTTTATTGATATTCTAAATCCTTAGTTATTTAAGAGCATTCATAAATTTAGTCTCACAATCCACTTCGTTATCATTTGAATTACTCCAAGTAAGCTCCTTTTGATGTGAGAAACTACCTTCCTTAGCCATAGATAGGTCTTCATCTTTAAGATCATAATCTGAGTCACTAAATTAATTTTCATCTGATGAGTTGAAATCTTCTTTGGTGTAGAGACTCTTCTTGTCCTTGAAGTACTTCTTGTTGTCAAACCTTTTGAATCCCATTTTGATTTTATCAGCCTTGAATGATCTCTTTCCATCATCATCATCATCCTTCTTATACTTATGATGGCACTTATCAGCAAAATGTCCTACCTCTCCAAAATTGAAGCATTTGATGGGTAATTTACCCTTATACTTGCCCAAACCTATCTTCAATTTCCTTGAAATAAAATCATTTAGTTCATCCTCATCTATATCAAAAATGTCAACCCTTGGGTTTCTTACCTTGGAAATTATTCTTTATCTTCATTTTAGTCTTGAAATCTACTTCCTTCTTTGGTGGTATATCATCATTCTTCCTCATCTCATAGGTAGTAAGGGTGCCATGTAATTAATCCATCTTTAACTAAGTAAGATCATGAATTTATTCTATAGCAGATACTTTTGGATCAAACTTCAGGGATATAGACCTTAATACCTTTTAAACTATAGTAACATCTTCAAGGTTCTCTCCAAGGCCTATGATAACGTTCACAATCTCATCAAATCTTTACATAAAGGATTCCAAAGAATATTCTTCTTTCACCTTGAGACTTTCAAATTTCCTTTGTTGAGACTACAACTTAGCAAGCTTGAATTTTGAATCTCTTTCATAAATGATATGCATTTTGTGCCATATATCTTTAGCATACTTAAAATTTATTACCTTAGTGAACTCATTGTCTATAAGACCACAAGTAATGGCATTCATTTCCGTAGAATTATTCTCAAACAATTTCATATCTATAAAACTAGATGGAGGAGTAGTTGGAGAAATATAACCATCCATAATATATTGTCATACATCAAACCCTAGGTACATAAAGTATGTCCTCATCCTTACACTCTAAAAATCATAATTGGATCCATTAAACATTGGTGCTTACTTAGTATAGAAACCTCCTCGATGACTACACCTATTTTACCTTGGACCACCTTCAAGCTGTCAAGCCTTTATCAAAGGACCTACGCTGATACCAATTATTAGAGGTATAATCACTAAGAGGGGGTGAATTAGTGAGCCCATATATTTAAATTTAAATTTTAATCCTTTTTTAACTATTAAATATATAACATATATCAACTTGGTCAATAAATATTAACAAGAGAGCTCAATCATTCAATGCATACACAAGATTAAATGCACAACACATAGTTCTTATGGGAAACCCTCATGAGGAATAGAACATACTCTCAAGCCTATAACACATGGAATACTTGTTCTATAAGATATTACAAACAAGAGACTAATCAATTCTTTTAGACCAAAAACATTGATCAAGTCCTCCTGACTAGAGGCCTTTAGTGAAACACCTATTTCACAAAGAGAAACTACCCCTAAAGAAGATCAAGTCCTTTAGACCCTCCTTTGATATAAACACCTTCACATTAGAAATAATGTCTTTAACACCTGATTATGGATATATAATTTTATAACCCCTACACAAACTTCCTTTCTATCTCATATAGAACTCTCACATAGGCATACCACAATATCTCTCCTTCACTCAAACTATCCTCATATGCACACTTAGAACTCTTTACATATCCTAAAAATTCAAGATTAATATTATGTAGTTATAAATATGACCTACACATAGTTAATAAACTATTTTGATCATCAACTCATCCAATAGGCACACCACCTATCCTCTTCACCAACAATCCTTGCACACACACTCCTCTTGTAAGTCTTTCACACATCTATAAACCATTACATTTGGTTTTAATATTTATATGTAATTAATGAATTATCAATTCCACAATATTCCTTATTGGACACAACACATTCCCTCTCCCTTAAGTCATTTTACATGGGTCACACTCAAGCATAAATATCTTTCAAATAAGCCTAAGTCACTTTTTAGGTCCTATGATGACCCATTCACCTCTTTGACACTTCTCTAAGAAAAATAAGAACACAAGAACACTTTATAACTCATGTAACAATGTCACATGATATATAGGTCCTCCTTAAGTGCCCATATCCATCACAATACCCTTTTACTTAAGCATAAATTGCTCAAACAACATTTTGTACAACAACCATTATGAGTGAACACATAGTTTATAAACTTTTATTCATACTGGATATGATTTTTAAAACCTTAATAATTCATAAAAAAACATCCTCATGGAGTATAAAACATTACATAGTATATAATTCATCAAGAGATATTGAAACAATATCAAAACAAGCTCAAACAATCTTCTCGAGTTACTTGCAAAGCATACACAAAAACATAGTCAACTTTGAACCTTCATAAATTTGATTGTAAACACTTTAAAATATTCAAATCTATATTTATATATGCATCTTTAAGTCCTCTATAAATTTTATTTTTACACCATGATAAAATTCTTATGGATCAAAAGTTATAGGCAAAATACAAAGTACTAGTTTTTCCTTTGTTAAATTCAAATATTCAAATGTAAATGGTCACAGTGAAACTTTGGTCACTTTTCTCACATCTCATGCTCTCATGTATTCAAATTAATTACACACCATTGATATTATTTAAAATTTAATACATAGTGTGCCAATTCCTAAATGTTAAACTTCAAATAGATAACCTTGTCTTGTACAATCTTGCAATATTGACTCAATATGCACCATAAATCTCTACAAGATTATCCTTGCTTTAAAAATTCTATAAAATTATCACTTTGACCTATTTAATTTAATATGCACCATTGATCTTGATCAATATGAGCACCTACTCACTATTGATCCTTGGAAGAATCTTGATCTTTATATCTGCTCAACGTTAAACTTTGAACACTTATTCTCATCTCACTACTTCCTGACACCTTTGAACAAATGTGATCCATTTATTTTCTTCAAAATTTAAGTTGTGAAAATTTGACAAAGTATGGGGATCATTGCCATTTTAATAGAAGGCCAACTTTGCATAGTCATATATTTTACCTCTCTCACTTGCATGTTCTCAAATTTAAACCATATGTTCTAATTTCAAAGAAGAATATAACCATGTATCAAACTGATCCTCAAACATTCGCACATGCAAGATATAATTCCATTAATCTACTCACTCATATTTTTTACCACATAGCCAACTATCTCAAGAACTATTTGGAAGACCAACTTTGCACATGCATATCTTTTGATGTACTTCATCACATGACCTTAAACTTAGTGTAATTTAATTAGGTACAAAAATAAATAAACCCATATGATCATTTTATTTTCATACCTTCACATGTACAAAATATAACATCATAAAAATGCATACTCAACTTTTCTAGCCATATTGTAAATTTGGCTAAGTATGGAAAAACACTATCAAACTACCTAGGAGCCCAACTTTACACTTACATATCTTTTATCCCACTTAGTTGCATAACTTGAGATTTATCAAATAAGATATTTTATCATATGGGAAACTATCTATATATCAGTTTTATCTTGAGAAATTCATATGTGTGAGATATGATGTCACCAAAATTATTACTCGGTTCTTTTTGAACATAGGAAACACTTGTCAAAATGTCTGGGAGCACAAATTTGCACACACACATCTTTGGCTACATTTCATCGCATGACTAGAGAGTTGGACCATAGAAACTTAGGACTAATTTAATCATATCCATATGATCAAATCCCACTAACTCATCCTCATGTGGTAATTATGACATCATCAAACTGCTTGCTCATATTTTCTACCACTAGACCCAAAATGTTTAGATGAAAACAATGGTCAACCAGATGAAATATACACATGAAAAAAATCACTCCAAGCATAAAAAACCTCTTATATGACCCATTACACATAATTAATACTCCATACTCATCCCTAAACATCTCTATCCATGTCAAAATTGAAGATCAACCAAACCTCCTTCAAGCATACTAGGATAAGTAAATTACACACTTTGTCATTGTCACTTAGACTATCAAGGCACTTCATCCACTCACTAGGGCACATCCATGACATCACCATGACATCATTAATAATTATCCAACAAAATATTTCTTAATAATATCCCAGTAATTTTGGAAAAAATCCATAGGAAAGCCATCTAGGCTCAATGATTTGTCTTTAGTTATTAGGAAAATTGTTGCCTCTATTTACTCTTCTATTACATACGTCAACAATCTAACATTGTCATTATTAGTAATAAGAGTAGGGACATACTGAATAAAATCTATAGTTCATTATTTATTAGGCACAAAGTTGGCAGCAAAAATATCTTTGAAGAAACTCACTAATTTATCTTTAATAACTACAGGATCAGTATGAAGGGAGCCATCCTCATAAATTATTTTATTAATTATGTTATGAATTATATTCTTGAGCATATTTAAATGAAAAAAATTATTATTACGATATCCCTCCTTCAACTAAGTTTCCCTCAATTTTTTGTCTCCAAAAAGATTACTCTTCATCCAAAATGGAATGAAAATCTATCTCTAGATGATGCTCCTAATGAAGGAAATGTTCATTAAGGCCTTGGGTAGTAATTCAATCTTTAAGACTAAGAAAATTTGATTTGATATTCTCTTTTTGGTGTAATATATTACCAAAAACCTCATGATTCCAAAAATGGATTTTGTTCATGACATTTTTAAATTTCTATGCAATATTAAACATAGTTGTTCCTAAAGCTTCCAAATTTCACCATTCCTTTATTCTTACAAAGATTTTTGGGTGAGAAAAACATATGTGCTCAAATATAAAAGGTTTTTTATGAGTTTTAAAACTTTTTAGAATGTTTAGAACCAATGAATTGTGATATGATCTAATCTTGGGGAGTGATGATAAGCAAAAATATTAAATGCTAAACCAATCAGGGGAGATAATATCTAGATACAATCTTGTTTGAATAATATTATTAGCAATCCTTTTATTTGAATAGATGAAAGGAAATACTCTTAGTTTGATATCAAACAATCCATTGATAGCAATGAACTCAACTAGATCCTCCATATTTTTGGATAAGTATTATATACCCTGTTTATTTTCTTCTACACTAACTAGGGTATTAAAATCACCTAAAAGTATCCATTTTAAATATTTACATGTGTTTCTAAAAGAAACCAAATCCAACCATAATATTATCTGACCAGCAATTGTATTAAGAGCATAAATATTTGAAAGAATCCAAGAAATATCTTGCAAAATACCAATAAAAAACTTATATATGGTGTTTATTTTCAACAAAGATTTCACCTTTAACCCTTTTATCATCTCAAAAGGTATCAATCCCTCCAGAATCTCCCTCTGATCCTACACTAGAAAACATTATTTCCTTCCAAAGCTAATTTTTTGTTGTCTGAAATACATTACTAGCCATTTTCATTTCCTAGATAGCAAGAATAGTTGGTTGATTAGTGATCCTCATATCCTTTAATAATCTATGTTTGATATAATGGTTCATACCCCTAATATTACATGACATAACCTTCATTTTTCGTATTTATTTTTTTTCCTAATTGATTCTTTGCTCGATTTGAGATTTATAATTGTTTGATAGACATTCACTATCTCATTCTCTATTTTATTCTTTCTAGTTTTAGTCAATGAAAATGTTCCTTTTTTATTTATTAAAATTATATCTACATGCCTCTTATACCCATATAAATTAAATTCCTTCTCCTCTTTAGTATGTTATATTTTAAAACTTGGTGAAGTACAAGGATAAGATATCCTATTAGAGAACTCCTTTTTCTCCTTGTCATCATCCAACCCTGTGTGGTCCTCGGCTATGTTATAAGAAGTTCCTTTTACTAGATAAAGAATCCTTGGGGATACACACCCCATTTATCCTTAATTAA